>JAVJIX010000012.1:2087500-2482500 GCA_036785185.1 Paratrypauchen microcephalus | reverse complement strand
CCTGGTGAATCAAGCGTGGCCAGGACTGGTGAGAAGGACGGGACCGCACTGGGGGGAGGGGGTGAGGGGCACAGAGGCGGAGAGAGGGTTCCACTACATTAACCCCAATGCCACTGTCGCCAATCACACATTACCAGTGAGTCATCACAACACTTTGAAGCCTCCTGTTCTTTCATGGTCAACCATGACTCCATAAAAGTCTAAACATCCTGTTTACAACCAGCTACAGTAGAGTTTGGACTCAGGACTTCAGCCCAGTGCCATTGAAAGCCCCATATTCATAGTTCACAGAACTAATACTATATGTAACAGAACCACTGAAAGGCATGTGCTGAAGCATGAACCTCTAATAATGAGTAGTCAATCAGCACCTGAGGAAACATCCACTGTAGACAAAACCACAGAGTGGCACCATGCTGCTCTCCATTCTGAATTAATGGCCTGAAAACAGACAGCAGGTCTATGACACCCGAGGCCGATACAACCCCACTGGGCCACAGACTTGCCCAATGGTACTGGGCATTTTCACTGGTATATTTTATTAAAAGCAAATCAAGAAGACATTAAATTAGAGTACTCCGTGAATTCATTAATTGATTCATTATTACTGCCTTAGTGCCAAACTGGTCTATCTTCCATAGTGGGCTGCTCTCCACTTGAGGTAGGAGCAGCTGTCCAGTCATTACAACAGGCCTGTGCAAATACTGGCAGCATTTGGACAAACATGCCTCCAGCACAAAGTGGCAAGGACCACAGCACCTCATCCTGAGTTAGACACAACACAAACTACCTCACTGATGAAATCCCAAATACAGGAGATGCATGTTTGCTCTAAGCATCACTTATTTACCATCAAGAATAACAGGGTAAAGTGAATGTGAACTGAACACAGTACTCTTGCAGTCTTGGCATTCTTTTCAAATTCAATTTAACAAGTCAGTGGCTCTCGAGGAAGGCCAGTACATAGAGGAGGAAGTGATAAGAAGGTTCATTGTGGAGGAGCAGACAAACCTTGCAGCACTGGAGTGGTTAGCCTCAGTGTTATCAATAGCTACAGTGTCTGGAGGGCTGAGAGTGCAGGCTAATAAAGAGGCGTGCATAAAGACACACAGGAAGTACATTATGTTATGAAACAAGCAGCCCTCCTTCTGTCCTTTAGGTTACCTCTAATCTTAACTCAATTCCACCTCATCCACTTTCTGAGATCATCTGAAGTTCACTCATGAGGAACTCCAGTAATGGCACACATAGATCATCTGACATCTGTCAATTTCAAAGTCAAAGGAATCGCCGCAGTGACTTTTGATGAACCTTCCTGATGATCGATGGACTGTGCTAAGTGAGACTGTGACATGGTGTGAAGCTTTACCTATCTCATCTCTGGTTTCCTGTTTAAATAAGTTTTACTTACAGCCTTAAGTCTTGGGTGTCATCTGATGTGGATGTAAATATTGTTTCAAAGTCATCACTTTATAAATATATGGGCGAGATGCATAAGATTCTCCCCTGCAATAAGGTCAGGTCAGGTGTTGTTTGACTTATGCAGAAATAATGATTATGTTCAGATTAAACCAAAGAAGATGTGTCACACAGCTATCACAGCTCACCATTCAGTGCCTGAATCAGGTCAATGCTAAGAGTTGTGTTTTGTAAACATGGCTGACTAAGTGTTATCCACACACTGTTCTTGCCGAGGGCACTCCAGTGGATAAGAGCAAGTGAGAGCACTGCCCCACTGAGTCGCTCTGTGAGGAAACAGCACCAGTCTGCAAAGATAGTGTCTTAAATTTTATATAACTCTTTAATATTAAAATAATGACTAAACTAATTTGACTATATGGCAACAAGATCCAAGTAAAAACTTCTCATACATGAGTTGTGCACACAAGAGGGGCCTTTATTCTCAGACTGGAAGCTCATTCTTCTTCCTCATTGTTTTGGGGGATTAACACTAATGACCCTTTAAATGGGCCTTTGCTGTAGTCATCGTGGTTAAGCCTGGTGAGGAAGACTGCAGATGGACGGAACATAAAATGACCACTGGTTCAAAGGCCTCAAACAATAAGGCCACTATGGAGTATTTGGACACACAGCTGGCAGAAACATAAAAGATGTGCAATTTTCAGATTAATGGACATCAGCACTGGGACTTTTAGAGCACCTCTGTATTTGCTAATCTCTGCCCTCACAGTTATTTCCATCTTGCAGAAGCTCTGGCACATTCAACATAGCTCTTATTCGGTCCGGCTACAGTAGAGACAGCTGTGCTTGGTGTGTGGAGTAAAGCTGAGCATAATGGGACTGCTGCTTGTATAACCGCGTAGGGCAACACTATTTGGCTGGCAGTTGTGCCCCTCAGTAAGAGCCTGAAAACCGCACACCCTGCTGCACCCTGACCCTCCCCTGACCCGTGTGGTAATATAGCTTTGATGGTGGCTTGTTTAACCTAACCTCAGCAACCTGAGGCTACCCACACACAGGGGTTAAGAGGGGAAATTCAGAGGGAAGGAGAAAATTAAGTGAAGGGGGCTGTGTAGAGGAAGTTGGAAGGTAACAGTATTTGTCACAGCGATGCTAACAAGATGCTGTCGACTTAAAACGAGACATATCCTGCAAAATATACTTTTGTGAGCTTTTAACCAGTTTATCCCGTCTCCATCCCCATCTTGGTCTTAGTTAAGTTTTATTTTGATAATTTTCAGTTTTCACCTCCCTCCTGTCTCAGCCCACATCACCATGCTTACCTGGGATTATTTATATACTGTACAGATGGTTGAAATTGTTGTGTGGCCATTAAAAAAAGATACTGCTTGCTAAAGTGACATTCTCTCCTGAAAAGGTGTGAGATATCAGTTCTACAGTTTTGAACAGGAGGTCAATTGTCCCTTCTATCATTAAGCCATTTCAGATCAATGCTGTCATTACAATGAACTAAATGTTAATTGATGATCTACTTATGTCATAGTTCAATAAGTGTCTCAAAGCTTGTGTTGGGATGGGTTCAAAACAACAATCATACTACACAGAAGTGTCTGCTTAAATTAATGTAATTAAAATGCATTAATAAAGTTTTTAGGTGTTTGCCATTGGACTGGTAAATATCCAGGTTAATACACAGTGCCAAGAGGTGAGCGGGTTCACGTTCCCCAAAAGAAGATGCATCTGGTTTGGGTTTGACTTGCAATGCCAGTTTAAGTAAATCAGCCATTCCTAAAAGGCCCAGCACTGTTAGGGACAACGTGCATTTCAAAGCACATCAAATCCCCCCTTATTCCTGTGCATTCTCTCCCTTCTCCCCCTATGTTTGCCTAGGCCATCTCTAAGGCAGCCAAGACACACACCAACAATGGTAGAGAGAGCGGAATGGCATACTTTGAATTCTGCTGGGCTCTGACTTTATACCACACATTTAGTGGCTAAGACCTCATAAGATTTACACACCAATAAGCAGTAGCTGTTTATTGAAAATGGAAACGAGGAGAGATAAATAAGTGTTAATATTTGAAGCAGACGTTTTGGTGGCGTCTGATTGCTCCCAGTGCAATTCAAAAGGGAAAAAACTATTAAGTGAAGCCTTAGATTAATATTGAGGTCAGTCCAAATATTTCTGTAATCCAAGAGCATTTGGCCCGTCTGCTGCCATGAAGACTGATGAGGGTCTTTCACACTGAGAGGGGCCTATGTCAAAGTGCAGCATAGCCAGCCGACTGAGGGGCAGGACAGTGTACCCACCATCCAGGGACCCCGTGAACTGAAGCTCCTCTGTGTCGCTCACACACACACACTTTGGCTGCAGATGCGTTCTGGGAAAAGGCTCAAACCATGGTGGTGTTTTCAGACTCTTCACTCTGCTGATTTGTTTGACCCAAAACGCCCAAATTGGTGCAGGATCTATGACAAAATTCCATAGAGAAAAACAAGCAGAGTGCAGGGGTGTGGAGAGATCACTGGCTCTTTGTTCCTGCATGTTTATGACCGGCTAAGCCTCAACATTGATAGGCTCATTCACAATCTTATAATGGTGCCTGTTGCAATGAAACTTCACAATAGGGCTGCACCATAAATAAGTATTGCTTTTGTCAATACTGTGTTAGAGAACCTTGACTTTTTAAGCATTCCTACATTATATTTAGTTTGAAATTATTCCCATCCATTGGCAAATTACCAATTTAATGAAGAGAAATGACCTTAATTCCGGGTAATGTGAACCTGAAGTGGCTAAAACCATCATGCTTTTCCTTGGAGTTGCTTTGTAGTGCCAAGGCGGCCAGGCCACCCCATCAATATTATGGATTCATCCTATAATGTATAATTAAAAGAATCCTGCTTGCATGGAACTTCAAAGAGGAATTATTGCAGGTGGTCTGTTGAGAATCATCATGGGGTTTGCTGACCCAAGGAGGGAAATGATTATAATGCACAAGTTCATTGCTGAAATGGAGAAAAGTGGCTCTATTTATTTGAGTGCGTGCATACATGTGGCCCAGTGCTAGAGGTGGTATGTATTTAAGTGTTTATATCCTGAATGAACACCTTTAAATTAGGCTGTAAACCAAAAAGATCCTATTTTACAAGTGGAAAAGCATATTTACTCTTCAGCGGGGTGAGGGAAGGGCTTGAAGGCACTGCACTAATTTATAGTGGGATATAAAGCAAGATTAATAAAAAATGTAAAGGGTTGTATAAGTTTTGAGCCAGCACAAATTTTAATGAACTGACCAAGACATTTGTTGCTATAGAATTTTGAGTTTCAAGAAATAAAAGGCAAAAACAACATCAGATAATTAAAAGCAATCCATGTAAAATGTCATCCAAGTTGGAGTCAAGTCACAAATGTTTGTTTCTCATTGATTCAGATGCCCGATTTAAGCCAGTTAAGCCTAATTTATGATACAAGATGTTCTGGTCTTTGTGCTCCCATTAGAAATGAATCAGTACAAAAGAAAGTCATTGACAGTGCGGGTGGCTTTCACGTCCTTTTGACAAATCAAATACATAACCCAGATAAATAATTCCCTCGACCACAAAAGAGAGCTATGGCAAATTGCTTCAATGGGTTTCCACTGAGGTAATTGTCAAGAATAAAGAGATTGACTTCTTTTCCATGAATTCAGCAGCACAGTGGCAGCTAGTGGAGGGAGAGCCAGAGGACGCCTGACAGCCAGGGAGTGCTAGCTTAAAATGTTGGACAGTCTTGAAACTTTAATGAATACTGACTTAGGAAGTACATGTGGAATAGGTTTTTCTAAAGCTCTAAATTAGTGAAACCACAAGAATTGGAAAAAAAAAAGAAAAGAAATGAAATGTGTTGAGTGTAAAATTTAGAGAAAAGACGGACTGTTGCAATAGCTTTGAGGGCTAAGTTGCAATTACATCATATTCTTCAGTCAAGGAGTTCATGAAAGAATATACCGTTTGTCTCCAGAGGTTCCCACTGCTATTGTCAACTACAAAACTAATGCTAATTGTTCAACAATTATTTCAATACAAAGCCTGTTCTCACTGGGAACAAATTAGGTTAAACTCACCGGGCGAGGTGGGATCCTTTCAGTCAGCAGTCCTCTGTTAAGTATAGTGCTGCTTCTGGCACTTGAAACTGAACACCCCTAAAATATGAAGCATGTGTAGGCATATTCTGTGGACCGCAGACAAACATAGATCATGAGGAGCAGCTTGCGTGACCCTGGATGCCATAAACCCCTCCACCACACCATCACGATCCCACTCGTAAAAACTCCATTTGTCCGATTGCACCTGTGCGTGTATTTGGATATCACAATCAGCAAGTGTCACTCACTGAAGTGCATTGAGTCTGTAGACAGACACCCAACCAATCATTTGTACACATCAGCTCATCTTTCCATCGCCTGTGGCACATTGTGCTTTGCAAAGCATGTCTCAATGTCATTTGTAATTTTATTTATCTAATCCTGTCCAACTTGGGGCAAACATTACTGCAATAAGCTTACCGTGAACTGTAAATGTGAAGTTTCATTTATATTTGAGCCAACAATAAAGGAATAAAAATCAATTCATCTCAACAGGTCTTGATCAAATTTAGCAAAGCGAACGCAGTGATTCGTGGAAAGCAGACCCTGGCAGTATAAATACCAGTGCACAAGTTGCACAAGCTTTAATTCAGGTCTTCATTCTGCCACTCTGCATCAACACAACAAAGTCAAGCTGTTGAAATGCGAGCAAACAGGACCAGGGGCTTGGGCAGCACATGTCCAAGAGTCCACAACTCGGCTCTTGTACGTGCACACCCCACATGCACGGTGCGTTGGTACATGCACAATCTTCGTGCACAGTGCGCTGGCACAAACTCAATGTGTTTGTGCGCTCCAGGGGAGAGCCAAAGAAAAGGAGCAGAAGAGCTGAAACAAACGCATGCTGGCTTCTATTAGTCGAGCTGTGCAGCGCAATAGAGGGGCAAGCAAACTTATTCATTCCCCTGCCCACCCTGTCCCTTCCCTCCTGTCCCATTATCTCCATTCGGTAGAGAGGCGGAATAAAAGGGACAGCCCCCCCAGTGACGGCACTTCTGCCTCCAAACTTTACGCCAACGCATTCTGACGGCTGCTTAATTGTACGTGATACAGGCAGGGTCTTTTTCTTTCAGAGCTAAAACAGATTGCTTCTCCCTGGGGAGGGGATTACTGGACAAGAAGGATGACAAAGCAGGGACAGTGCAGAGACTACAGAGGGGGTAAAGCTCAGACACGTTTCTGTATGTTTCCCTTTGCAGCAAACACAAGAAGATTATAGTGTCCATGTGTTTGAGACGCTGCACGTGTGTCACAACGGGACACGCTCTGCAGATCTAACCTCTAATCAGGCTTCTTCAAATGGCTCTCCACACTTTCTCCACACCTCCACTCATGCCCCTTTCACTCAATGCTGTCATGTCCTCTTCCACTTCTCCTTTGTCAGTCTTGACCCAGCTCTCCCTTTCGGCCTCCTAAAGCTCTACCACCACTGACATACGAACAAAAGCATCTCCGGACATCCCAGCAAAAGCATTACAATCCTCTTTCTCCTCATTCGCCTTTAGCCACTAACGGCAACCCCACACTTTCTGTCACTCCATTTATTCCTGGGCTGAAGCTACAAGGGCCTGGTCAGGGGTCAATCCTGGTTACTGCATAACTTAACCATTGAAAAACACATAAATCATATATACTTTTCACAAAAAAGACATTTTCTTCACTACTGGTTGTCAAAGCCATGCAGAAGACAATAGAAAAATACCAGGCTTGTTTCAAGACAAGAGAATGACCTTAAAACCAAAACACTTGGGGGTGCTATTGTGAGCTCCAGATACTAAAATAGAAGTGTGTAAAGTTCCTGCAGGCATTCACTAGTGCGCGGTACATTTCTCCTGAGACATATTCACAGGAGTCAAAGCAAGGTCTGTGTTTGAACAAACTGAGAGCATTGTTTGATCAGCGAGGACAACAAAGTGCCCGAGAAAGTGGCTGACTCATCTAAAGATAGCCCTTCCGAGCACATGAATGAATGCGAGCCAAATGCTGTCGTTTTTAATACTGGTTCATTTGGTGTCGATAGGGGTGTACAATCTCGCCTACCATACAATCAGGCCAGAATTAAGAAGACTGTCATTAACCTGAGGAGATAAACAACGGCTGAAGGAGAGGGCGGTATAGGAAATCTTTTAACACAAAAACAGGAACACACAAGTATGCTGGGTTAGTTTGTGTAAATAGTAAATAACTACTTTTTATTTCCTATTGACTCAAACCCTTCATGGCTGCCTCCTGAAAATCACTAGCCTTCAATGGTGCAGTATTTTGCACATTTATGACTCAGTACTCATCGTGGTATACAAACAGCCTCTTTATTTATATGGGCTTGGGGCTGATGGCAAACTGTGACTTGTTCCCCCTTGTGGATAGATTGCGTAAACTGTAAATGTACTGAATTATATCCTTTGAAAGTGGTCTGAATAAAAATCGCAAAAGAGAACCATGAATTGATTAAAATATGACTCCAGGTTTTCCAGTGAAAAATATCACCTTGGCTAAAAGCTACACTCAGACCTTCCAGGGCCAGCATAAAAATCAATGAGGAACAAATGTGCACTGGTACATGTGTCATAACATGTTGATTTAGGGCTTCATGCATTTTTTGCAATTGTCCGACGTCAATGCCTCTGTCTGTTTTCATCAGTCGGCATGTATGAAGTCATGCAAGTTGTCTGGGAATCTCTGAATCACTTTGGCTGGCAATTTCAACCTCACACACGCATATCTGAGCTGAAGTAAAGTACTCGCCACAGTCGCTCCGTGCCTTATCGCAAACCAGGACTCAGACTTTACTGCGTTCCCACATGCTCTAGTCTACAACATAGATTCAGATGATGGCAAAGCTGCTACTGGAACAACGTTTGTCTTGGCAAGCATCTACCCCTCAAACCTAATTATTTGCAGCAGCTGCTCTTGGTCTTGTTTGTAGCGCTAGGAGAAGCTAAAACTGTTTAAAGGATCTCCACTCTTTCTATTGCGAGTTGGCAAGTGTGTGCCGCATTTAAAACATCCCCAAACGCTGCTTAGCCCTGCTCCGGGTAAGGTAATCACAAATTGAATCTATACACCACGGGGCACAGTTTAAGTGAAGGGGTGATTTATGGAGCGGGTTGGTCGATACTGAAAGGCTGCGGTTTTCTCTGGGTTACTTCACTTCTGTTAATGAACTGAATTAATATGTGTTTGTTTTTAATACAAGAGGGACTTGACAGACACTACAACACAACTGTTCTTCAAAACTACATCCCGTCATTGAAATTCACAAAGAATGATCACAAAGATAAAAACTACATTTATAAATACAATCAGTGCTGAGGAATCGTTGTAAGACGTCCTCACATGCGCATATCGTCACACACATCTGAAAATCTCCACCAGACCTATAAAAACAGCCTTATCTCCTGGTGATTTGTAACTTGCAAGAAGTGACTCTATGGCTGGTTTACCAAGGCAAACACACAAGAGCACAGGACACAACAAAAGCGTTCACCGAGCTCTCCATGGAGCCAAGCCGCTGTCCACACAACCTTCACAGCTGCATAGTCTCCACTGGCAAACACCTAGCACTATAAAGCACACATGCAAAGTGCCCAGGGCTAAAAACACTATACATCATATTCCCTTAAATAGCTCAAGTGAGGTAGGCATTCCCAAAGTCATGCTTTTTTGACATTTGATTCGGAAAGCTCTCTTCAGCAGCTCATCCATTCTGTGGACGCTGACAAGATCTGTCACAAGTGTTTTTGGAAGATTAATGAAAACTTATTTGGACCCAAATGGCTGATTGAAATTGTTTTTACTTGATGAACAAACACTCCAAGTTTAATTTCTTATTGGCAGATCTGGCATGCAAAAATAACAGCATTTTTTGAGCTCAATTAACACCAGTTTTCAGAGCATCACCATAAATCATTTTAGTGACAAGGGTTTTCATTCTGTTACATTGTAAGAAATCAAAATTAACAGGTGAAGTCTTGTGCATTGGTGCAAAAAAATATGACATTAATGGAATGCGCTGCCTTCTAATCCCCTGAGACGGAGGAATTTGCGACGAAGGGAATTCCTGTCATTCAGAGGGAAAACTATGAAGTGTTCGCACACACAGAGCACTGCTGTACAGAGCCAAAGCAGAAACAAGCGCTGCTACAAATCCCTACTTATACTACAGGCTGCCACTCCTCACTAGAAGCTCAACAAGTTAAAATCTGTCCAAAAAGACATGGAAAACTAAGTGACACAAGTCGTACCTGAAAGGAAAAGGAGCACAAAGATTCCAAAGTGAGATTGCTCCAAGTTGTGCGTTGTCCGCGTGGTGCTTCTCTGCCGGGTCCAGCTCTGCTCACGGGGAGAGAGAGATTATGCTTCAGCTTTTAGGGCTCAAGGCTCGCAGTGAAGGAGGAGAGGGGGGGACACGACCACACAGCTCCTGGGAGACAACCTCTCTCCTCTAATCCTCTCTTCGATGTGATGACACTCTGCAACCTCCACCATCTGTTGAAACACGTCCCGGAGCAGTCGGCAGCACCACTACCAAACCGCCGCCGCCGCCGCTGCAGTGTCAAGGAGCCCCCCGCGTGTCCCGGCCAATCACGGAGCGGCTGCTGGGAGGGGAGGCAGGGACAACAAGGACACAAGGCAGGGAGACACACACACGCGCATTCAAACACACACACTCCCATACAAGACGCTGTGGAGAGTGAGGCAGGAGAAAACCCCCCTAGTCATCGTAACCTGAGAGGAAGAGGAGGGAGTGAAGGAGGGAGAGAGACAGGCAAGGGGAGGAGTGAGAGTGCAGGAGAGAGAGTGGCCAATACACTGTCGGAGATAAGAATACAAGTACATTTCAATGCACGGAGGACAAGCTGTTTGGATTAATGTGCATGGTGACATTTTCCAACCAAGATGATATCATATGACTTCCTATTGTTTGTATTGTATTGACTATAGTCTCGCTAGTCTAGCTGTGAGAATTCCCCTGTCAACTTGACTCAAAGTACAATTTGAAGTGAATACTACTTTTTTTTTTTTTTGTCACTTAAGTAAATTTAAGCTGTATAGGTGACAGTAAATGACATGACCAAAACCAAGTAAAGTCTATTTAGCTACGAGTATCTATCTATTAGCACAACTGGTCAATACATGCACAGCAAATTTTTGAATAACTTACTGTGAGGGCTTAAAAGGTGTACCATAACTTTTTGGGTCCATCATGCTTGTTTCTATGGATATGTCATAATGTTCCACAGTATGACATTAAACAGCTTCTGACTCTTGAGTGGGGTTGCCTCTCCACAGATCTGACCTGTAACTTCGGTCTGGTTTAGTCTCCATGAAGATATAAAGGTTTAATACCATACTGTGCAACATTCCAGGCAAAGCCATAACATCTCCATGGAGAAAAACATGTGACGGACCAGAAAAGCTACACAATGCACCTTAAGCATGGATCAAATACTTCAGAATGATATGAAGACTGTACATATTCATGTGTCTTGCTAACGCTACTTAGTTCAGAGCTCACATAAAACCCTTAAGAGACACGTATAAACTTCTCCCCCATCTATGACCCTCTTCTTCCCCTGCAGCTACGGACTATGTGGTCCTGCAGAATCAAGCTGAAGCAGCAATAAAAAACTGCACTGGCTCCATGGTGGGACTGCTATGGCACTAAACTGTTACATCTGCAAGGCAATAGAGGACAGGCAGCACCCCTCGCACCTACGTGTGATAAATCCTTACAGTCCCACGGCCGCATTCCTGGCCCTCACCACCTATTGCCTTAAGTGAAAGAAGGAGGGCATAGGGCGAGACACTAAAATTACAAAGCTATGGGAAAATAAAGAGGGAAGACTTTGGAGATAAGGTGGGTTTGGGTTTACGGTCAGAAAAACAGTAGCTTTCCCGGCTTACTTTACAAAATATACATTCATTGAGAAGGGCATTCATCATTTTGTTGAGCCGACGTTCAACTCGCTAAGCCATTAAAAAAGGATTACGAGAGCATGGGTTCAAGAGCTGGCACTAATGAGTTAATGCTTGTTTGATACCTCACAAAGGGTTAATCAGAGGTGTGAAGCAGCCTGGCAGAGATCATTTACATATTAGAAGAAGCGTCAACAGCCCAGCCGCTCTTTGATGCTTGCTTGTGTTTGTTTGATAAGGATTCTAAAGGGAAGATCGATCAAGGTGTGAATAGATGTCACGTGAAACTCACCCACCCAACAGAATTTACAGTGTAGTATCGTTTACCAATCTGATTACTTTGCACAAACACGCAAATATCAGAGGGACGCCTATCTGATTCCCCCTAGGCTCGCTTACAAGGATATTGGATTAAACTAGATAAAGTCTATTTTGCGCTAAGGATGTGAGCGTTCCCTTGCCAGGCCTGATGTTTGTTACAGGGACAGTGGAGAAGGAGAGAAGGCTCTTTGGGGGGAACAGAGCTCAAATTAGATTAACTAAATTCACAAAGACTGTCCCAAACCAGCCTCTCCGGCACGGCTTCGTACAGGCCCCGGCCCCCAGTCCCCCTCCCCATTCTCACGGCCGAGAGGTTTCCAAAAGGGCCTTCAGGCGGGCCAGGGGCTACCAAATCCCTGCGCTCTTTACTGGATTAAAAGATGGCCACCCCACAGAGGAGCAGCACTGTTTTCGCAAGAGCTGATTCACAGCAATGCAAGCTAAACCCAGTGGAGGAAAACAAGATGGCACAAAGAGATGATAATAAGAAAATGGTGGAAACTGGTTATTTTAAAGAGTTTTTTTTTTTTTAACCATCCACTGTGGAACAAAAGCAGCGATTGAGGGAGGTCTATTAAACAGGCTGATTTTATGAATGACTGAGTGACCTGTAGGGGGTCAGACCAAATCCGTATTCAATCCCCTCAAATAATGTACCAAGAATTTATAATGAAACAGAACTTTATAAATACTGTATGTGTCTAATTTGAGGCCACTTGTTGTCCGGTCCCAGAGTCCGCTCAGGCAGTCGTGGGCCTGGAGTGCAGGTGCAGCAGAGGCCAGTGTTGGGGGCCTGCTCGGTTCACTAACCTCATTCTCCATGGCTAAATGAGATACATAGGGGTGTCATAGCTGTGATCCGGCCTCTGAGGCAGTATGAAGTAAGCGGAAGCAACAGATTATAGCCTGAATATGAATGAAAGCAGATTGTATTGTGACGGATAAAAAGAAAATTCTTGAAAACGCTGTTGGAATTTGAATAATCTATGGATCAATATTGAAAACCAACTGCAGAGATGTGGTCTGGATTGTTAAAATGGAAAAAGTTTACAGATTGCTTTCCTGGCTTTTTTCCCTGTCATTTGTAGTAGCGCACAGGCTTCCCTAATAGTAATATGGCAGTCATTTCTGAAGCTGAATGAATTTAATACATTATATTTTGTATAAGCAGCAGTCACCTCAAAGGACTTCAAAAATGTTTGATCAACAGAAAATCAAACAATGAAACAGCTAAATAATAATAATAATAATAATAATAATAATAATAATAATAATAATAATAATAATAATAATAATAATAATAATAATAACAATAACAATAACAATAACAACAAGCAATTCACATTCAAATTTTGTGCAATACTTGAACCTCAACATAAGACATCTACATTTACATTTCAGCACATTCCGTGATAAGAGTTTGTCAATATTGTCCACCCCACATAATATCTAGAAACATGATCTTCTCGGGTTCATGCTAAAGCTAAGCGTTGGGGAGCCCACGGTGTCCAGCAGAGGACACGCACAGTTGGTTGTGAATGTACAGAGGCGGAATGAAAGGCAAATGTACCAGGCGGAGAAATACAGGAATATACAGTGGGGAGCAGGGACATGGAGTAACAAGGGTACAGAAAAAATAACAGACCCGGCAAGAGGGGGAGGGGCGGAGGAGCCTATAGCAGCTGAACTTGCAGGACATGCGTGTGGAACCCTCACAGACTGGCCTCCTGCTGGGCCATGCATACGCCCTTGCACTCCACACGAAAATGCCACACGCACACAAGCTCTTATTCATCCGTCAATAAGACATGGAATCGGTCATGGTTGGATCTTATTATTGGACTCATTTTTGCTCTTTCATCAACAAGACAGACTAGACTTAACACAAAATAGCCCAATTTCTTCTCCCAAAGTCTGGACTCTGCTCCAAACTACATGTTTTCAATGACTGGCTGTAGACCTCATCATTAAAAAGATCGCAGCTAATCATTGACAATTACAGTAGACGTGACTGTATCTCAATTCAAATTCAACAGTTTTCCCAGTCCTAAATAAATAAAGACACGTTAGATAGCAATTGTTAGTTTTAAACTTTTTTTTTTACAATTAAAACATTTATAAACCACTAAAACTGTGCAACTGGTTTGAAGTTTGATTTGTTTGACTGACTGTCTGAATCTGATTTGTATATATAAATTTGTTATCATTATTTTTATGTATATACTGTATAATTATGTCTCATCTGACACTGGTCTATTGCTCTTGGGTTGCTATTGCATGTATATTTTTTTCCCTCATTTCCATCTACTTCTTTTCTTTTCTTTCCTTTTTACCCTCCGTTATATATTATATATTTGATGAGTGAGCTACAGTACCCAAAACAATTTTCCTTGTGGATCAATAAAGTTGCATAGCTCAACCAGTAACATCAGTGACAAAGCAGTGCCAGGCACATCTCTGTGCTAATCACTTGTACTTTTTTTTTGCTTTGTAGATTTATAGGTGATAAACCAAACAGCATCACATTTGTATATTTAAAAGTGTGGAGTCCCACTGAGATAAGCTGTGACTACACATAACAGCGCTGTTGATGAAAGCGGAGTGTGAAGCGGTCCACAGGTAGTACTGCAGACAAATGCAATACGCTCACACATAATGAAGTCATTAGCAGCAACCCGAGATCAACTGTTAGCTAATGGTGATAGGATTTAGAGGCCTGTTAATAATGACATACAACAACACGGCCGCGCCAGGAGCCAGATGTACTTTCACTTCAAGAGCACAGCAAAGTGGTGATAAAATACAGACTAGGATAAGACAGGAAACTAGACTGTTTTTTGTTTTTTAATCAAGACCAATGCAAACAGCACAATCAAGGAGAATATGGTAACACTATATCATTCAAACAAAGGTGAGAAAAAAGACAAAACTTACTCTCTTAAATTTGAGTGCGTGTCAGTTTTGATTTGGTTCGAGAGTGGGTCTTATACCATTTATCTTATGAAGCCTAGATATAATGATGTTGAAGGGAAAGGCTATGCATTAACCATCGAAAGGATATTTTTAGAATATGCTTCATCAGCAACAACCACTATTACAGCTGCCTTTTATCCCTATGTAAGTGACTTGATACCAGCTAGGGTTGTCGAAAACAGATTTGGCGAAAACAGATACAAAATAATAATGTTGAATGTTGAGTACTGAGCCTTTTTCCCATATTAGTATCGCTTTGTAGTTTTACTGAATTTTGAGAGTCAGTCTGAAAGGCCAAAAACTGCATCTACAGAAAAGCATGTTCTCTTCTCTGAAATGACTCAATCAGACAGACCACCTGAGGAGTCACTGGAAAGCTAGATTTGGATTTTCCAAGACCTTCTGGTAAACTGAATGGAACTGATAGTGAGTGAAACCAGTGCTATCATTTTCCTGATCAGGAGAATTACAGAATGATGGAAGAGATTCAGAGGTGCCCTGGGGTCCAGGAGAGGCTGGGAACTAATACTGAAGATGAACAGATACAAAGTAAAGAGATTTACAAGGGATAGCACTTAGAATGACAGGCAGAACAAGGAACAAAGCTGTGATCAACTAAATCCATTACACTGTAAGTAATTAGACAGATTAATATTGTAACCTAGATTACTCACTCTCATAAAAACAAGTGCAACCCCATTTTAGATAGCTGTGCCAAAGAAAAAAAAAGTTACAAATATGAGTATTATCAGCAAAGTATCATGTCTGGATCTGACCAGACCCATCTACAGCTGCCTGGAAAGCAACACATTTTTCATAGGGTGCATTTGAGTCATCAACATGTCATAATATTCAATATGAGTGGGGACTGAACTGTGCAACTTTTAAGGTACATTTAAGTTGTAAATGGTTGCAGTAAAAGAAGAGTGATAAAGCGAGACAATATCTGTGTGCCTCTAGGTAGGAAACCATAAATCACCATTAAGCACACAGGAGGATAACACGACCTTATCTCCATGACTCCCTGTTTGAGTGCCACAATCTTACTTACTCTTCTGGGAAGTGGGCTTTTGTTTGTGTTCCTAGGGTCTAGTTTACGGGGGAAAGACTTGTGAATGCAACTAAATTATAAATGTCTGATAATCAAGCATATGCCAATGGTGACCCAGCAATTAAGATTAGAATGGAGTAGAAAAGACAGTTAATGATCCTTCCCTTAAGCGCTGATATAAAAAAAGGCACATTTAATTTGTCAGAACTGTACAGGAGACTGCCTGCTTGCACTACATATTTCCATATACTGCTTCTTACAGACCCACTTTTTAAAAGGTGCATGTTATGCCCCATTTAACAGCCACTATATGCAGAGAAGAAGCCCAATAATAGAATGCAGAATACAATGTGCCAAGCTAATAGTTGTTCACTGACAACATGGAGATGTGAACCAACTTAGTCCATTTTATTTCAAACAAACAGAGCTCACAGTTGCGAGGCGGATGAAAGCCCAGAGCATGAGTGGCTGAGGTTAGCTCCAAGTGTTTGTTGTGTTCCAAAGCAGTGCCACTGCCATCCATCCTCATTTACATGGAGATGGAAAAATGGACATTTAATCAATTCAATCCATTCCTAAAGAGATCAACCTGTAACATGAGCCAAGAGCCACCGCACAACTGCCCACTGCCATGCTCATGACCGCTGTACAGCCTCAGCCAGCATTATATAAGTCCATACATTTGTGAGCCCATTACCCACATGCAATAGGTTTTTTCTCATGTAAATTATTGATTACAGAGAACCGTATGTAGGTTAGTCATGTGGTTCGCATACAGTAAGAATCTACATCTTAACATCAGCATCTCACATGTGCTACATCAAAGAAAGTCTTATTTCAAACATAGTTCCACTATATAAATGACTGGATTCACCAAGTGAGCAAGGCTCATATTGGGCTAATTAGCACAACTTTATCTTTAATAAGCCATTCTACTGAAATTGAGACCCAAAAAAAAGTTTTGTGCAATTTGACAATCATTGTCCCCATATAACCCACACAACGTTTACTTCAGCCATGTCATCAACATCAAGCAAAAACTGTTGACCTCTACAGATACACAAATGTGAGACTAGCACTATAATACAGACACACACACATTGTAATGTAGACACACATACTCACAGATCATTTCTTCATTCATTACACTGGACAAAGAGTCCAAAAGCAAGACAATTTTTTGAACAGGTGCAAATTCCACTGATGCCTGTGTGCATTTGGATACTATTGCCTCTATCAACCTGGGCGAAGCAGCATGATGATGGCCAGCAGAGATGTCTGACAGCCAGACCTGCTTTATATCACATCCAAATTGTGAAATACACAAGTGAAAGGAAAGCCAGCAATGTTTTTGTCACGATAATTGGGTGCACAATTTCAGTTTCAGGGGAAAAAAAAAAAGATCAGACTGCTCCTCTGAGGCACTGGACTGTACACGCTCCTGATTTCACACTTCTTATGCGCTCTGTTTTGTGTGGACACCCCATCTTTCACTCCACAGAGTGGGGCTGTGTGGGAGGGTGTAGCAAACTCCCAATAATCCAATTAAGCACATAATTTCCTTTGATTGAATCGACTGTCAGAAAGCAGCCAAGTCAGAGAGAGTGAAGGGCGAAAAACTGTTTAAAAGAATAGGGGCTTTTCTATGTACTATTGGCTGCAAATGCAAACAAAGCATTGGGGTAAAAAGGGGCTTCAGATCTGGGCAAACATGGCAGGGCCTCCTTCCCCTCCACTTTGTAACTGTCCTGCTTGGCTGGAGAGCAGCTCTCTTGTCCTGGGCCAGTCTTTAGCAGCGATAGCCTGTCAAGGAGCCAAACTGCGCAGGCTTTGAATATGCATGAGTCCGAGATGGGGCTCCGAACTGGCCACACAAAGACGGAGGAGTTGGAGAGAGGAAATTATGGATTCATAGCAGCTGTGCAGTTAATGAGATGCTGCAGTAGTAAGACCTAGCACCACTATAAATAAAATCTTTGACCTCGGTCCAAGTATCCCCTTGTTTCCAGCAATGAGAGGAGGGAAAACAGAGCAGGAATTCAGAATATCCTCCTCGTAAGCGCTTATCTCTCTTGGGGCATGGAATCTCAGCTCCATTGACAAGGCCAAACAGGAGAAAATGGGAAACATCTGAAATTCTTGGTTCAATTGCATCTTTTGCAGTCTGATCTATAGACTATTTGACATTATGACACAAGCTATACATGTTATAACTTTTTTGTAACTTTACAAAAGACAGTCCCCATTGTGAAAATGTAATTCCTTGTGAACAGGTCTCAATCTCCAAGTATTGCTACAGTAATGTGTTACTCATTGACTTCATTGTTAACCTTATTCAAAAACATTCAACCCCAGAATATTCTAGGAAGAACACAAAGGGGAGAACAAACAAAGAAAGGATGTGAAAAGACCTGTGAGGACGGATGAGGAGAGAGTATTTGTGTAGGCCCATGAAGAATGGCTCAAGTTTACAAGTATTCATATCCCAAAGAAGCCCTCTTAATTCTCCACTCTTCATTTCCTGTTCCTGTCTGGTCCAGGTGGAGGCTTTCCCCACCAGGATAAGGTTGGTGGGAGGTAAGAGGCTTCATATCATTTTCTATGGGCTGCACTGGCTTGGTAAAACTTTATGTTATCAGAAACGACTCAGGTTTGCAAGGACAACATTGAAAGGTCAAACTTCATACTTGCCTATGAACAAATACTTACTTTCATTGTTGGGACCTAAATTTAAACACAAAAAAAATGAAAAGAATTTCTTCAGATTACTGTAACAAAGGCTTTTTAAATATGAATAATAAAAGTGAGAAGAAAAGACTTGAAACGTGTGATTGCAGACATATGGCTGAAATTGATTTTATGAAACCCGTAGACAATATGATCTGATGGGAGATGTACCTCTGTACTCTGGACAGCTCTTGCACGTGTCTTTATCCAGGTCTGTAGACGAGTAATGTAAAATGGCAGGTTTATCAGGGTCAATAAAGACAAATATTCTTTTTAAAGTTAAACATGGGGCCAGAACCTTTCGACCTTACTGTGACTCAGGAAAGCAAAGTCATATTAATACACTTGCATATTGATTTAGAGCCGCTGCTTCTCCACGTCGAGAGTAGCCAGCTGAGGTGGCTCAGGCATCTGTTCCTGATGCCTCCTGGTCACCTCCCTCAGGAGGTGTTCCGGGCATGTCCCACCGGGAGGAGGCCCCGGGGAAGACCCAGGACACGCTGGAGGGACTATGTGTCCCGGCTGGCCTGGGAACGCCTTGGGGTCCCCCCGGAGGAGCTGGAGGAAGTGTCCGGGGTGAAGGAAGTCTGGGAGTCCCTGCTTAGACTGTTGTCCCCACGACCCGGCCCCGGATAATCGGAAGAAAATGGATGGATGGATGGATTTATAACAATGCATTGATTGAAATATGTAAAGTCTAATATTCAAATGTATCCGTTTGGTTGGTAATATGGTCCCAGAATGACAAAACTGTCAATAGCACATTAGATGATTACAAGCGTCGACAAAAGGTTGACTCAAATATTTATTTTTATTTTATTTTAAGTGTATGCCTAGCACATATAATTTCAACACTCTCATAACACAATTCAGGTCTCACATCTCTAGCCAAAAGGACACAAACTCAAGCTCTTGATGGCACTCAAAGAGAATATCCAAGAGAGAAAGTTTGAGTCAGAACAGTGTCTTGACTACAATAAAGACTCCATAAAAGATTCCTGTTGAAAACATCATTTCCTAGATGTGATGGACAACCACTGCTTTTTAAATTGCTCACAGACACACAACAGGTCACAGTGGGTGAGACTGTGTGTGGCTTTTGGAGTCAATTGTCAAGCCTATGCAAGTCTTTACCACCTGGAAAGCAGAAATGTCATAATTCAATGCTATAAATCAAACACACGACAATCACCATTATAATCCCTGGCTCGGAAAATGTAGTGGCTTAGACTAAGACAAACTTTATTGATCCTAAAGAGAAATTATTTGGACACAGTAGCTCACTCATCACAATATAATATAATAACAGAGTAAACGGTCTCCCTTAGCACCCACCTTGTTCACCCTCCCGCGCCTGTGTGTGTGTGTGTGTGGGGGGGGGGGGGGGGGGGGGGTGAGGGCGTGTCTGGAATGACTTAGTTAATGCACACCTATCCCCCTGTGTTCCACTGTTCCATCATATCTCACGGTATCACACGCATACTACTGCACTGACTCTGAATCCCCAAGTACTTGAATCCCTGCTGTGCAATATGACTTTACTGTGCAATATAATGTAAATGTACATATTGTTCTTCATATTGTTTTATAGCTTAACTTGTATATATAATGTTGTAAATTGAACTCATTTTTTTTAAGTCTATTTTATTCTACTCTTATTTATTCTTGTCTACACTGAAAAAAATAATTTGTTGGGGGAACATAAAAAAATTATGGAAAGTATTTCCATCCAATTACAACACGCTAATTTAGCAAGTATTTTTTTTGTTGAGTGATATAAATGTAAATATGCTGGGTCAACATAATGTATTCGTGTTACTGCGACTTAATTTCAAGGGGTAAATCCAACATAACTTTTAAAGGTTATTTCAACTTAAAAGGGTTAATCTAGCATAACTTTTACATGTTGGTTCAACATGTTTGATTCAAGTGTGGGTGACCCAATTTAGTGGGGTAGGTACAACTGTATTTAAAATGATACACTGAACAAAACAATTTCTTGCTAAATTAGCGTGTTGTAATTGGATGGAAATACTTTCCATAATTTTTTGATGTTCCCCCAACAAATTATTTTTTTGAGTGTCCAACACAACTAATTAATCGTGCAGATCAGACAAGACTTATGTCAATCATTTGAAAATCAACAGTAATAATGCAATAAAAGTAAATTTTGATATCAAAATACTTTAAACAATTTAAACATTTTCACAAATCGATCGGGTTTTTTCTAAGGCACTATCCAAATCAATACGAATATCTCTGTGGTTATGTATGCTGAAAACGAACCAGTACCAGAAGAGAGCAGGAAAAGCACTTTCAAATGCGACTAGACAGTAAGCAGTGTAAAGGTTTGAAATCTTGATATGTGATGCAATAAAAATTCTTACTATTCACTAAACAGCTAATCCATTTAAGAGTATCCATTAGGCTAGCAGCAACAAATCCACTTCAGAACATTGTTGAAATAAAAGATTTATTTAATTTATTTTAATTTAATAAAAGGTTTATTTCTTAGTTTCAGATTTACAAAATAAAATATGAGCCTAAGAACTAAGAAACTTATTCAAGTTGCTAATAAAACAAAAAATCTCTGTCCATCAAGCCCCATGATGAGTTTCTGCAGAGCTTCAAAAGTGTATTTCCACTCTGGAGGGTAGCTGAGATTAAGTGCATAAACTAAAGCAAACAGCATCGCAATTGCCATTGGTACATTACGGAACTCGTTGAGGACTTCCACCCCCTCCAAAATGATGATAACATCCTCGAGACCATCATCAACGTCTGCACCTTCTCTGCGAATCACAAGTACACCAAAGAGCGTCTCCTTTTCAGCTTGACCGTTGTCAACATCAGTGTCCTGTAAAAGTAAATAAAACCATAAATATACAGATTAAACAAAGGGGCACATGGCTAGTACATACCATAATGTCTGTGTACCATCCCAGTCTTATCAATAAGACAATGGTCTTTCAAACAATACAACTTTCATCTACACCTGGTCTCATTCATGGAAAATATTTTTCCAAATATTAAGGTCCGAGCGAGAAACACCCACTCCCCACTGTCCTACAGGGCCCATTCTCCTAGTTAAGCAGGCAGAGCAAGATAATTTTCACTTGTAACTCATTTCTAAACTGTGACTCGACTCAAAGGTTTACATAGATCAAGTTTACATTTAAAGCGGTTCAGTTTGCAACATTTAAAACTTCAGACTATCCATTTGTGACAGTGTGTGCAGTGTTTCCCGCAGAACATTTGTGAGTCAAGATGGGTGGGGTTAGCTGGTAGCCAGAAAATAACTAGCTTATACACTTTTTGTAAAGCAACTTTAGAAACTACATTTGCAATACAAAATCTTTATCTTTCAGGGGATCTAATCAAAGTGGCCTTAACAAACTGGGGGAAACACTGTGTGTGTGTGTACCTATTTACATACCAGGCGTTCTTTCATCACTTTGTCTGGCTCTTCATTCAGGTAGACCGTCAGCGCCTTGAGGATGCACTCTCTTTTCACATCAATGTTGTCAGTCTGAGTATGTGGGCCGCACAATGTATGCAGGAAACAAAAACATGAGGAAAACCATTTTAACCGACAGGTAGACTAAATGTCACACACATAATGCCACATTAAAAAAAGACATTTTTCTCTTCCAAATGTAACCTATTTCTCTATCAATCATTTTTATGATAGATATACAGAGGAGAGGTAGTGAAAACCCTCTCAAAATCCAGTATAGTGTAGAGTAGGTACTGGCAGTGGAGTGGTATGGTACAGCAGACCACAGCGCGGCACAGCTTTGACGCTTTTCCACTAGCCCCTAGTACCTGGTACCAGGTACTATTTTGATACCTGCTCAGACTACATTTTACACCTTGAGCCGTTCCAAATGAACTGAAGCGATACTAAAAAGGTGACATCAGCCGATTGTGTTCCACTGATTGGTCAGAGGGTCTTCACTGGAGGAATCGCGAGCCGACGTCCGACATGAGAATCAAAAACAAATGGAGCATTCTAGGTTAGTTCTGGCAAGCCACGCAGTCGAGTTTAGAGCTGACAAGAGGATTGAAATTGGAGAGACAATGCCGCACCGCGATCGCTCCGCTTACAACCCCACAGCACTCAGCTGTGATGGAAAAGCACCTTTACAGTGCCGTGCCATGCTGTACCATGCCCTGAATGTGTTGTGAAAAAGCGGCATAAGTGGCACAGCCTGGATTGTTTTAAGGGATTAAGTTATTCGAGTTCACTTTGTCAAATCTACTAAAAGTCATATATTATAATCAAATCATTCTTACAGTGAAAACGTTTCCACTTTCCAAGATGTCCTCCTTCTCTCTTCTCCCCATTACATTTCCTCTTAAAATGTCAACATTACAGTGATGCGTTTGGCAGTGTCTCCCTTTGTTTTACCTGTGTCATGGGTATCAGGATCCTCTTTATCTTTCTTCCTTGAGCACCACCCTTCCTGCCAAAGACCTGGAGCAGTTTTGATGACTGGCCATCAAGCTCAGAGAAGAACTTCGGCAGCAAACCAACCGTTGTTATCCTCTTGAACTCAGCACTTAACTTGAAAATGGGTACAGAGAAATATCAACGTGTTAATTTAACAATCGTAATTTTCCACCAAATCTGGGAAAAGTTGTTTTTAACCATTTTTTGGGTGCTACACATTTAGCTGTATTGCTCAATACTTAAAAATTATGTCTTGCAAAGAGGTGACAAAAAGGCTTGAAACAATATGATACAACAGCAATTAGTATTATTACCACCAAAAAATATTCCAAACTATTTCTGAATTTTAAAACACAACATACTCTAATCATTTACCTCTCGCGCACACTGAACAGAGCTGGCCATCTGGTTTTAAAAACTGCAATCATGGGTGCATCTCGAATCACTTCTTGCCTTCTATGAGCGAAGGTCTTGGTCATCATTGCTGCCACTGTGTCCTCATTGTTTTTCTTAGCTTCGGAAATAAGGGTTTCTCTTATCTTTTCAAGTGTCTCTGCAGATTCACCTGATGAGTAAGAGGGGCAGTAATTCACTTCAGCTTTTTTGGGTTTTTTCACACCACAAGCAGGACTGGTCTTCTCTTTTGTCAAGGAATTGACTTCGACTTCTGGGCATCCAAGCCGCTTGAGCTTCCTTCTGTAGTTGGCAAGTTTATACTTCAAACTGACTTTCCAGCCAGCATATCCAGTGGCAGAGCCTGGTTCTCTCAAACATGGATGTGATGATACAAGGGCTTCTGCTACTTCATCAAATTCACTATCAGTGGGGTACACTTTGTAATGCACAATTGCTTCAGCTAAACTGTCAAGAATAGCACTTTTAAGTCTGATGTGAGGGTTGAGCAAAGTTCCAGTTGCTTTGAATTCCGCATTGGCTTTTTCTAGTTGCAGCTCACAATCATACGGGAATTTGGGAACATCAAAAACAAGAGGCCATCCAGATGATCTTGAGGCAGCAGATTCCGGAGATGTCAAAATGTCAGTGTCATATGAGGCACATGAAAGTGATGAGTCATCGCTAGAGCATGATGTAGCAGACGTTGAGTGAGGTGTGGAGTGACGGCGTGGAGTGCCAGGCAGGCCAGAATCAAAGATTAGCCTTATGGTACTTTTGTCCTCAATCTCTGATATAGAAGTCAAGTTAGTAAATGCATTGCCAAACTCAGCATCCATGAATTGAAGCCTGAAGTCAGACTGGACTCCACACTCCCTCTTAATGTGCTCAACAAGTTCAGCAACAGTCGCTGGAAGCCCATCCGGTAAGATCAGTCTCTGGGAATCCATTTCCCCAAGTATAATTCTGAACTTTACTGAAGCAGCCATTTCACACCACTCTGAAAATGAGAAAAAAAGAAAACATCACTCAGTAAATATGGGAAAATCATCAATTAATTTGTAATTATGCAATTAAAACAGACATAAATGTGAATATTATATAAACACACTACCAGTCAAAAGTTTGGAACTTGCACACACACACAGTTGGAGCCATATTTCAGCTTCATAGAATTTGCCCATGGAAATTTGCTTTGTGAGATTCTACACATGTTATGTTCACTGATATGTAAATTTTAATGTTAACACACCTTAAATACTTATGTGTCTTTTGAGGGTCACCATTCTCAGAGATCCAACATAGTAGTCAGCCAGAGGGTAGTCATCTGCCAGATTATGGTTTCATGGCTCTTGAAATGAATACCTACATGTGAGAAAAAATCTCTTTCAGTAGAAAGACTACCACAAGCACACAAAGGACAAATAGATGTCAATTCCAGGGGCTTCTGAGAATCAGGTTTGGGATGAACTCTTGATATGTGGATGTGCAAGGCATTCAGCGTCTTAAAATTACACGGGCAATTTGAATACAGGCATGAGTAGCGAAGCCTATTGTGGTGCATTAATCTTATATGTTTGAGAAGCTCATTCCTACTCTGAAAACACACACTGCACTCCTTGCATCTCCACATGACTCACGCCTATCACTGGCAGATGACCACCTTTTCTGGGACACTTTTGCGAAGGGTTGGCAGTTGAGGTGAATGTCTTGAATTTCTGTGATGATTAGAGAGAGAAAGCAATTAATTAGGGTGAAGGAGACATCTATTCAGAGAGACAGAAAATGTCAAATAATTGCTGAAATAGCCATTTGGACCCGTTTCACACAGTAAAGAAAACACTGGGAGCCATAAAATTTAAATGAATTTAAAATGAAATAACACTACATATAAAACTTTTTTTTTTTTTTTTGCTTTTGTGCCAATAGAATTACATTTAGAAAATGAACGAGCTAAAATAAAATACATTTAATTAAATACAATGGTGCCTTGCTATATCGCGGTTCCCTTTTCGTGGCCTCGCTGTTTCACGGATTTTTTTTTTTGTTTCAGTTTTTTGTAGTGTATTTTATAGTGTACGGCGCCAGGACAAGAGGCTCGGTCAGAGGACCTGTGAAATACACGCATATTTATACACGCAATATAAAGCTGAGTACTTCACGGATTTCGCCTATCGCGGGTTATTTTTACAACGTAACCCCCGTGATAAACGAGGCACCACTGTACTGAGCCGCATGTGGCTCCAGAGCTGCGGGTCCCTGGTCTAGAGTAAGGCTTAGCCAAGCCTGTCTGGATACATTACAGTTTCACCTTTTCATGTCATCATTACTTACTTATACGCTCCAGCCTGTCACAGCTGACCAAGAGTGTCCACTCTCCCGTTTCTTTCAAATCCCGCCTGTCTGTGTTCTTCTGCAAACTCCCAGTTTGTACATACACTCCCTGCTCGCACACTACTGCCACCTTCTGTTCTGGAGTTGTACACGCGATTTGCTGTCTTACCCCAAAAGCATTAGGTTCTGTCAGCATGACTGAATTTAGCAAATGTTAAGTTATTGCACATCATGCTAAAATAGCATAACTTAATGATGTTCAACCACAAAACATGATTATATATGGTAGAAGCTACATTTTACACCTTGATTCATTTAGCAGACATACAATCCATTTTTTTGAGTGTATTATGCATCTGTTGTTGGCTGCTCCAAACGACATATCACTATACAAACTATAGTGAGATAAAGACTTCTAAAAAAATAAATGGTAATAATAAATTCTAAATAAGTAGCAAAAAAGATCGCAAGAGACGGGCTTCAAATAAGACATAATTAGATAAATAAATGTATATGTACTCAAAATAAAATAGAAAAATAAGTAATAAAATATAAAATCACAGCTCTATACAAGAGTCAAGAACGGCAGTGCAATGATATTATTGAAAGGACACAAGGTTATCTGTTACATAAGTTTTAGTTGTTATACATCATACATTAAACATCATTAGGTAATATATTTAGAGAGATTCAACCAAAGGGTCCCGTTATTCCCCTCAGATAAACTCATTGTAGGGGAATTTCACAGTCAGTGGTTTTATGAGAAGGGCATAAACTTGTAAAGATGTAATAAAGATGTTGTTTAAGAATATGCAGATCAGGAGTTATACTCAGAGGTTCACCGCAGACATCTGCACTTTTAGTATTCAGCCATAAAATAATAAAAAATAAGATTTGAAAAGCTCTTTACACAAGGCACATGCAATAGTAAAGAAATAAAATGTAAACATGTGATGAAACAACTATTGATTTTAAGCTTTTGTGGCTCTGATTTCCCCTCATAAAATGGAAGCTTTGTATTTAAGGATTAGACCCCTATAATTGTACTCCAGATCCACTGTTCCGGATCCACTATGAAAACTAATTCCATCTTCAGCCCATAAATGACCTTTACTGACAGTCTGATCAAAATGAACCATAAAATACCCAATGTCAAACCAATAGAAGCCACTATTGCCATATACAGTGGTACCTCACCTTACCAAGACCCTACATACGAAAAATCCAAGTTACGAAACGCCCTCACGTTAAATTTTGGTCTCTAGATACGAAAGAAAATTCAAGTTATGAAACGCGAAATCTCAAAAATTCGAATAATGCGCGCTCAGATGCACGCCCCGCTGTTATCCCCGCTGTTATCCCCGCTCAAAAAGCACCTTTCTCGGCCTCTTAGCTCTAGCGCCGAACACGCAAGATTTTTAGAATAGTGAGGCGTGGGGGGAGGCACGACTCCGGAAGCAGCGCGGAGACATGAACGCACCGCGCGGCGCGGAGCACGGCACCGCACGGCCACGACTCCGGAAGCAGCGCGGAGACATGAACGCTTCGCGCCGCGCGGAGCACGGCACCGCACGGCGCGGCGAGGAGCACGGCACCGCACGGCGCGGCAAGGAGCACGGCACCGGCTGGTTTGTGGCTCGGGCCACAAACCAGCCTGTGCGAGGAGCACGCACCGCGCGAGGAGCACCCCTAGTCCTGGTCTGCATGACCGGCACCGGGGCTGCGAGGATGAGATAGAACCGCGGCGCCCGGAGCGCGTCCTCTGGAGCCCGAGCCACAAACCAGCCGCACGAAACCAGCAAAGAGCGGCACATGGTAGTTTAATCCTGGTCCAGTTCTGGTTTAGTCCAGGTCCAGGTTTAGACCTGGTCTAAACCTGGTTTAGTTCTGGTCTAGAGTCTAGACCAGAACTAAACCAGGTCTAGACTCTAGACCTGGTTTAGTCCACGTTTAGTCCTGTCTAGTCTCTTAGCCAATCAGGACGCAGAACCAATGTTACAGTATAAATAAAAGTTACACTATAAAAAAAAACAACAACCTTGGAACGAATCAGGCCTTTTCCATTGAAATGGCTACTCAACTTACGAAAAATTCACGTTACGAAACCACTTCTGGAACGAATTAATTTCATAAGGTGAGGTACCATTGTATTAAATACATGGAGGAGTCTGGTAGACATATCAGCTCCAGCTCTTGTCCAAATAAATTCATATAAGCAAAGTTTCTTTTTAAGTGGTGCTTCTAATGCTCATTTTTATGACCAAATAGCTTTTCTCCACTGGCATTGTGTTTGCTCCTTCTAGCTTGACAACAGGGATGCATGAGGCTTCATCCTTCAAACAGAGCAGTTAGCAACAGCCAGACCACAGCACACAAACCCCGAGTCACCAGTTTGTCATTGTTTCTAGTCAAAGGGCTTCATATCCATCCTGGCACTTTGTATGAAATGAATGATTGTACAGGAAGGCACAAGTGGCCATTAAACTATTAGCAGCAGGAAAGGAACATAGCTTCCAATGGGCAATGATATACACAAACCGAAACCAAATAACATGGAATTAAAGTGGCACTTAATGTGATTTGTAATGCCCCCCCCCCCCTCCCTTAATTTCAGACATGTTCAAACTAGAATTATTTCCTTTCAGTTTCCATGTTTGTGCATACTTTTTAAAAGATCTCCCTAGAACCAACACAGCTGCCTTCAGAATACACTTGAGGCATAATAGACTGTATACAATCTCCCTAAATCTAAAAGCCAAAGTAGTTTGTTTGAAATCTAAAATCTCATCAATTTGTGCCAAATTTTAAAAACACTGCATGCTGAGGCCAAAATCCTTTATTGTCGTTACTCAAAGAGCAACACAGCAACAATATTCATTATATCTAACAACAACTACCTCATCTAATCTCACCGTTGGCTAATCTTCCCAGCATCAGCTCTGGCCTCAGTCTAAAACACGTACCATAGATATCACAAAAGATTTCAAGGCTGTCAACATTATAGTAGGTCACTTCAGAGCATTGCCATATCTACCAAAGATAAAGAGAACATATAAAAATCTGGCTCAAAATAAGGCCAATAAACTCTAAACAATTTATCTGTCCGGGCACACTGTGGATGTTTTTCAGCCAATTCCTCAAAATCTGACCTTCATTACAATTACTTGATAAGCCAAATAACCAACAGCAAAAATGGAAATACAGATTTGCAATGGCTATTAAAAGGAAAAGTCAGGTCCAAGGTGAAGTCAAAATTTGCCTCAGTCCAAGACCTCCCATCTCTATGAAGCATTGTAATAAATGTGCTCCAAATCAACTGCACCACTTCTGTAGATAAACAACATGTCTCCAAAACATTATGTCAGCCTGTCCAGAGCCTTCCTCCTTCACCTGTTTATCATTATTTATCTTCCCAGATGCTTAGCCTGGTTAGAAAATAGTCTGAGAAATGTTTAACAATGACAAAAATGTCTCTGTTAACAACAACACTGGAGGTATTGATTCGAGTTCAAAATTGGTAGCCTGGCTTTATCCCAGAGCTAAAACATCACATCTTTCCCATTATCAGATTGTGTCAAGTTAGGTTAACTTTGCAAAGTACATTACACTACTGTTAAATGTACTAAGCCTGAAAGCCGTCCATGGCTCACTACTGCATTAGTAAAAACTGGACAAGAACTGGCTCTAACTTGAAGCAAATAAAAGTCAAAATGATCCCGTAATAGGATTTTATGAAGTATTAGTGGAACATATTTTACTGCCTGGTGATGGTTTATGTACATTGCCCAACAGTGCTATGTGCCATCCCACGTTATGCACTTTGTATTAGGGAGACATACTAATCCTTTAGTTTTGATGGCATTCAGAACCATTTGAAAACATTTGTACAGTGACCTCAGGCTACCCATTCGCTCATGTCCATATTGTGCACCATAATTTACATTTAAGGATAGACTGTAGAATTGATAGCTTGCAACTGCCAGATCTTACCAGTAAGCCCCTCGCTCAACGAAGATCCTGCAATGAGAAGCAGACCAGAGCAAGCATCAGCTGTGGTGTAATGGCTTTTAGAGATTTTGGTATTAACCCCAGAGCTTGTTTTGAAAGCTCCGGGGGGCACTGGAAAATGAAATGCAAGTGCTGTGGAAATCTGCGCTCCTTGTGTACTGTAAGGGCACGTTTGAATAGTAGAAGACAGCAAACATTTGTGAGGGGAACATCTCACTTGGCTAAATTGAGCGTGTCTTATCCCTCAGTGCTTACTGTACCCTGACTGGAATCAACTCCACCAGGTTCTACGGAGGGTCTTTGGGACCTTTCTGCATTCTTTCCATCAGTACATTCCTGTTTTAGGAGTGGAGGTAATGCTGTAGGTGATCAGTCTGTCCTATCAACTAAACCTGACTATTTTCCTACATGGTACATTTACCTTGTTATCCTTGCCAAGTATATTAGTAGCCAAGTGGTTTAGCATTAACTCCTAAAGCAAAGCAAATCTAAAAGCTGCACATGTATAAATAAATTAATTCTTTAATGTAAAGACGCTGGTTTATGAAAATGTTAACCATTTGGCCCAATGAAGTCCTCTCCAGATGGCCTTACCTTGACGATAGCTCTTAGACTGCCTATACTCAGCCTCGGTTACAATTTACCTGCGGCAACAGGGCAGTTCCCTTTTGATTTCTGCGCAGTTGCTCTGATCTGTCAAGCAGAAAAATAACCAGAGGCTCCTTCAAAGACCAGGTCCCTCACAGTAGCCTGGGCCAGAGTGCTACAGGCTTAGAGAGGAGTCCGGGCTAAAAGACGTCTTTATATGAAAATTGGTTTAATTAAGATCAGTGGAATACTTTGGGGGTCAGTGAAAAAAAAAGAAAACAGATGTTGACAAGCATAAACGTCCGCACCTTCTTATAAACATCAACTCAAATACTTCTCACAATGCATTTATGAGTTTTCCCCCTGGATCTGCCCAACCATACACAAAGGACACAATGTGGCTAGTCAGAAGTAACTGTACAAGTGCTGGAAATGCTGAGGTGTAAAAGTAGGTTGTGAACAACAAGACACTGTTCTAGTGGCAGCATGAGAGGTGTCTGTGCAGGTGAAAGCAAACACCGTCCACTAAAACTTTATCTTAAGAGCTGTTTTATAGCTTCTGAGGAGAGGCCGGGAAATGGATCACGCACTGTGGCATACTGTTGCTCTATTCTCCTTTTGCTGTATCCAATTCCCTCTCTAATCACACAGGACAGATCTAAGATAATAGAGGCTCTATTATCTGCATGCATGTTTTTTAAAACTTTAGTTGACTACAACAACAAATTATTTAAATCATGAATTTAGACAACAAATAACCCTTAAAAAGTTAGTTCAAGCATTATAAAGTTTAATGTGTGTGTGCGTGTGTGTGTGTGCGTGTGTGCGTGTGTGTGCGTGATGTTGCAGTGATTTTGACTTCCTGCACGATGCTGCATTCTGGTCCAGAGCTGCAGAGGTACACTGACTCTTCTACAAACAAAAAGGTTAGGTCTCATCTACATCTTTTCCAATGAAGCAGATGCTTTACCAGCATATTAACGCATGTGTTAAAGCAAGTATTCAGGCTGTAGTCTGGAAGATAACAGGTTCCAGTCTAGCCCCTGGACCAGTGCGCTCACAGCGCACAGTGGCTCACTCTTCAGAGAAAGTGAAGACATTGAAGTCATCTGTCTGGGGCTCTACAGATGCTTTTTGGAGAACGCTGGGGTTATGAGTTTGGGTCGTGTTTCGTGGCTCTGCAGGAACTGACCTGAGTGGGGCCTGCAGATTAAGGAACCATCTGGGAGCTGCAACCTGAGCCTGGACAGGAGCAGTGGCAGGCCAGCCTTGGGACACTCTTGCACTCATGTGCATGCACACGCACACGCGCACACACACGCGCACACACACACGCGCACACACACACGCGCACACACACACACACACACACAAGTTTTTTCAGAAAACATACAATATACATTTCAATATATACATGAGTGGAAAACAATTATGCCATGACACTTTTTCCCCTATCCACTAATGTTCTCCTGCATTCAGCAGACTCTGCTCAGAGGTTCATTTGCCCCCTATGGACAAAGTGACATCAGGAGGACTGATCCGGTCAACTCGTCAGTGGGCCCAGCTCCTCAGGTCCTTTGGTGGCAGACCTAATCAGCGTGCAGCACACAGAACTGAGCCACAGGGAGAGTGCAACGCCTGGTTTCCATCTGAATGAGCAGTAATGGTTTCCAATGTCGTCCTCTGCTCTGCAGTCCTGTCACAAAACACATACTGATACATCATTTTATAGAAGAGTCCTCTTTTAAAGCGCCCTTTCATTTTTCCAGTAAAATGCCTTTCCCCTAAAGCAAATGTCAAAACCAATATATACCTTTCAGAGCTCAAAATCTGAGTACAGAAAGAGATTTACCTTAGTAACAGCATAGAGCATCCAATACAATATCCAATACTAAAAGACTAAAGAAATTAAAGTCTTCCAGGGTCAACATGTCAATAGCAAACCCTTGTTGCTTATTCTGTCATAAAACCAATCTCTCAAACTTCAAGAATCTGAAGACTCATCTTTGGACAGCCCTGTCCATGCAGACTCAACAGTAGAGGGTCCCGACTCCAGCTTTAGTCTAATCAAAAGTTTATTTTATAATGACAGGTCAATAATCAACAGCGCAGCACTGAGCACAGGCCTCACAGCTGCTGCATTCAAATACAGAACACACAGTAACAGCCCACCATCTGTTAGAGTGTCATTAATCAAACTCTTATCACAGGCACAGCCATGCTCAAACTATTGTTCACACCAGTTTAAAGACTTCATTTGTGGATACAAATATTTTTTAATCAAATATGATTTTTTTCTTTCAGAGAAAACAAATGACCTTCTCATAGGTCATTTTATTTAATTTAAAGATATGAAAGTATAAATCACAGTTTACATGTCTGTGATTCACAAAGAAACAAAGGCTCTCTGCAGCAATGAATCAAGATCAAACTTTCATGTTCATCGTTATGGCCAAAATCCTCCATTTGGGTATTTTAAATCAGACCTGTCAGTCAATTTAAGAGAAATTATACTACACAAGTGTCTGCAAAAAGTTAACTTTTCTTAGTCCACTAAAACTTAACTCTTGAGACTTCTAGACCTCAATAAAGTGCTGACAATACCAGGATCTACTAATCTTGATAAAATGGCAACCTCTTAATACTTCATAATGGAGAGGTTAAGAGATTTTCATGCAATTTGGGAATGAGCACCGTCAGGAGGAAAGGCTAATGGAATTTATAGTTTAGAAAATACAAAAGCAGCAAGTGTTAAGAGATAATATTAAAAGCCACAAAGTCCAGCAGTAACTCATAGCAGGAGGGTAGTGAGGCAGTAAACTATAGGCTTTTAAAACAACATGAAAAACATCTGTTATTCCAGGTTTAAAACACGGCAAGAACACACCAATGTGACTTGAGCAGAGTGGAAAAACCTCTTCAAGCTCCCATCTGAAAAGTCCATCTCATCTTCCGACGTGCTCCCTCTAGGACAATACAGCCAGCAATTTATAAGGTTAAAACATAATGGTGCATCACGGTCATAAAGTGCAGAAAACAGCTACTGTGACTGGGACAATGATGGTATGTATCCAGTTCACCAGGGGTTAAGTTACCTATCCAGAGGTTTGGCCAAGCCACCAGATCTTCATTCAGACTTAGAACCTTAATGCACCAAAGTGTTATTGAGGGTATAGTGGAGGCCATTTAAACTTACAATGTAAAAAAATAATTAAGGGAAAAAGGTTTAAGGGTCACATTTGGACCCCAAGACATTGGACACAATCACTCAACAGCCATATTAAGTCAGACAGACAAGAGCTGTAAATTCAATGGAACCCATTTATTTAGTTTCAGCCCTGTGAGATAAAAGATGCCGAAAAAAATATGTTAACGTAGTAAAAATATCTGTGCGCATGAAAACGTGCTGTAATGCATCAATATGCAGGATAGTGTGAGAAGGGCTGTCTATAACAGTGAACAGACCCAGGCTTTGCACTTTAAATGGTTTATTTTTGCAGCTTTAAAGATTCTAAAGAGGCACTAAAAGGGATATTTGATGGATTTGGACAGACGCTCGGAGAAAAGGGCAGATTTAAGGAACAGACCTCTGGAAATGGTAGAAAAGCTAATGGTCTAATGTTGTGACTTCAAAGTAAAAAGCCTCCTGCTCAAACAAGCTCTGTCCATGTCAGTCTAACAGTCACTGCATGTTCTCTGGGTTTGAAGGACAGATGGATACTAATGGGGCATTAGCCCCAATGCTTCTTCTGCAATGAAAGTGCCCTAATATAAACATTACAACATCTAAAAGCAATGTTCAAAGCTACAAGAAATGGAGGGTCCTGAGACCATTTTGTGTCCTATAAAATCTCTGCTGCTGTGAGAGATCTGTTTTCATAGTAGACTGTTCTGCTTGTTTATGAATATGTAGCATTATTATATTGAATCCTTCTTTTCCCCCTCAGTATCCATTTCTGCAGTGCTGTGAATCACTTTCATTATTTTCATCACTCTATTAAACTTTCTCTTTGCTTTGGTCCTTGGTTGTACCCTTTATCCTTGCATACTATTCCAGATGTTCACTTGTGTCGAAGGTGCTTCATAAATCCTTCCTTTTGCCTGTCAGACACTGCTGTTGCTGCTCTTTTACCAGCTCACCAGCCCCCTCAGTAATCAAACCACACTCAGACTGGCCAGTTCACTGGTATCCGTGTATCAGGGCGCGCTAAGGCGCTCTATTTTCTTTAGGAAATGACTCATAAATTAGCTGAACTCCCAGCTCCCAGGCTGGCTGTGAAAGAGGCAGACAAAGCTCCACAAGGTCCTCTGATTAGTGAGGCAGCAGAGAGAAAGGCCAGACAGGCCAAGGCTGCAGCAGCCATTTAGGACCAGCTCTGACCGACAAAGAAAACATATTGATCACATGCATTCTGTGGATGTGACAGAGGAGGGCAGGAGTCTGTATTCTACATGAATAAATCCATGATAAAAGTATCATCTCAGTGGACACAAAAGCCAGTGTGTGAGGTACAAGCTTTGCTGTGCTTCACGCAGCCTTAAAGAAGAGTGACTAATGCAGTGTCTATGGGGTAGTAAGCTGCAGCTCTTCCACCCTCTGACACTCATAGTCTAATCCTGCCTCATCATTCCACTAACACATCAGAATGAGCAGAGACATGCCAGAGACCGTACGTTGTACTAACATTTACATTTGAGCACTTAACTTCTGGACTTATTTCAAACATGGGAAAAACAGGAGTTTTTTTCCTTGTAAATCACAGGTATGAATGTGAGTCACTTAAGTTCCATAACATAAAATACATTAAATTTACTTTATATTCTGAAGCACATTTCTTTAAAAAGGAAATAAAAGTGTTGAAAGAAGAATGCCAATAGCTCTAGATTTTATCTGCATGTCTGAGGCTCTGAGCTACACCTGGACGTTTACTTTTCTTGTTCTATTCTGAACACGTATACTGAAATGTAACCATGTGTAAAGGCTTTTATGCACTCAGTGTTAATAAAGAAATGTACACATATTAATAAGATCATCTAGTGCCAATTTCAGTGAAAAAATGCAAGCAAACACAAAATATATGAATGGTGCATTGGTCGCATAATTGGTGTTATGCATTTTGTGAGGTCTTTCCGCACGCACACGCGCACACACACACACACACACACAAGACTAATTAAAACTCATATGGCTAAGAGCACGACAGTCATAGACTCCAGCATATTTAAACTATGTTGATTAGGTATATCTGAAGGATTTGGACAAATGAGCTTGTTTTAACAGCTTGCGTGATTGTGCAGCACATTTTCATTCACATTTTACAACAGAGGACATGGAGATTTGAGTTGTGAAAGAAAAGGTTTATGGGTAATCCCCAAGGATCCATTGGGACTTACGGGTTTATTTAAGCAGAGTCCCTGCGGAGAGACTTCTAACCTACTGTTCAGATGGACATAAATCCTATTTAAGTGCACAGTCATATATGTAAAAACAAAGTCTAAATTTGGCACACGATTATTGGTGCCACTTAGGGTTAACTCAGAATAAAATGCCCTAATGTTCCTGCAGAGTCAACAAGGTATTCACAACTCCAAGTCAAGCAGAACTCTCACATTATTAAACTAAGCATCTGTGCCCCAAATGGCATTTAAAACAGACATAAAACACAACTGTCTGGACATTCGGACACAGTAACATTGAGCCTGAATCAAGAGAGTATTTGAGAAGGGCCAGGTGACGTGTCGTCTCTGTGCAGTGGCGGGACCATGAGTCAGTGAGTGGAGCTGCTCGCAATTCTCATCAGGACAAAAACATTGAGGGTGAAGGGGAAACAATAAAGCCCCTCAAGTCAGGCTTGAGATGGCCATTTTCCTCACAATTTAAGCAGCTGTCCCTCACCTCCACTGCTTCAGCTCAGAGCAGGTCAAGTCTGCGTCTGCTGCCAAGACCACAGCCCACAGGACTCCGCACAGGGGGAATTAGCATTTTACAGTGGCTACAACAAGGAAAGGGCCATCCAATAACAGTGGGTGGAGAGAGGGGCCAGGCTGGAGGAAGTAAACACCAACTTGTGATGTTGTAATAACAGTAATCATTATTTGTCAAGTTGTAAAAGAGTAAAATATAAGTGAATGGATACTTGTTGAATTAGAAAGTTGACAGAGTGGAGGTATAAAACAAGGTATAAAAGCATTACTGTTACAAATATACATTACACTTCCTGAATATGATTGATTTATGGGCCAGGACAGTAATACAATTCCACTGAAGGATTTTCAGGAAATGATTAATACATTTAAATTTAATTATGACTACTTTTATTATGTTTCCATACAGGGTAGTAGCTGTACTAATTTTGGCTATGTCCCATAGCCAAAATGTACCTCACTCCCATTACAGCCTGGTGCATTTGTAGACAAACAATAAGCCATTTACCTGTAGGACGTTAAATGTGGGAAGACATCTGCACTAAGTCATGTTTAGAGCTTGATGAGGAAACCAATGAGTGTAATCTGAAATAAATTTAAGTAAATAAAACATATTCAAAGTGCTAAATTTTCCGCAGACAGGAAATGACTGAAGAAATGTGCCACCTGCGTGAGAATCATCAGGTCATTGTCACAGTCAAATGTTAAATGGTTTAACTGCCACAGCATTAGGCTGATAGAGCAGCACTAACCAGGCCATGCCACTTCCTGGAAAACAATAGGGAAATCAGACATTTCAGCTTTGATGGAGTATTTGATGAGCAACTAATCATTAACTTTTTCTGAAGGCATTTGAGGCCATAACCCCTGGTCAGTTGCTCTGTCACCAAGTCATCCATCTTCATCTGTTTAGCTTGTGCTCCAGGCAGGTTGACCAGCATTGCAGAAAGCGACAAGCTTTTTTTATTATTGCATGTTTACAACACAAAATTAAGGGTGCACAGACCACAAATGCTGTGTATCCAAAATCTCCATTTCCTTCAATTTTTCTGAAAAGCCTTCCTTTTGTTGTAAAGAAAGCATAATATAAAATGTGTCATGAACAAATGCAAATGTCACATTAATATTCCGATTAAATGGTGGCAGATGGTAAGAGTGAGAAGGTGGATGCTAACCATTTTCAGACATGTTATTAGGTAACAGTTGAATTATTTTATTATTCCATCAGTGTTTTCTCAGGTGTTTTATGTCTCATGATATTAAATTATACATTTTGATAGTCACTGTTGAAGCATGAAGTCATCAATTTGCTTTGGCAGGCTTTTTAAGTACACTGTTGATAGCAATCCTTTCTCAACATCTCAAAATGTTTTTACATATGCACAACATCTCCATTGAGACAAAAAACAACAAAGGCCACAGTGAAATTGGGACTCTCTTCCTGTGAGCCATTGCTGCCACCTGTGCACACAGATCCAAAGTTTGTACTCATTAACACACAGAGAAGTCCCCTCACTGGGATAGGGGCGACCCTCTTGGATGTGAGAAAGTGGTGTTTGTAGGAATCTAGCAGGACAAGTCCCTGTTGATCCCCACCACGCCCACTGGTTTCCTCTCTGAAGGGCCTGGAAGGTAAATATCAGCGGGACGGAGATGGTTCCCCTGTGCAGCTCCTTGACCACAAACGCAAACACACACACACACACACACACACACACACACACACACACACACACACACAGCTGAGGCGTTAGCTATTGCCCACTCCATCTCCCATCCTCTGACATTCTCATCACCTTCCCCCGCACAATCTGACTTCCTCCGTTTCGCAAGCCTCGTAAACAAACATGCGCCAAACGCTAGCATCGAATGAGTGAAGCAGCAACCCTGGCCAAGTGTCACCCCTACGCACATCCTCGCCACTCGGAAAAATGTCTCCAAAGTGCCCATTCAAATATCCATATACTTAGCATTTTGTATACATGAATGCTAAACTTTTTTCCACTCTTCATCTTCATAACTTTTTTTTCCGTTTTCTTGGCCAACAGGTCCTCCCATCTGTTAGCCAGCTGGTGAGGGAGGGGAAGGCTAGGGTGTGGAGAGTAGGGAGAGGAGAGGATGGTGGTGGTGGTTTGCGAATGGTAACAAGCTAAACTTTCTTTTGGTGAGTGTAATAGCTCTAGTGTGGCTCTCATTAAGGCCTGACCCGGCACTGGGTTAACCTTGCGGCATGATGTCACATCCAGGCCACAGGCATGTGAATGCTGCAGCATTAAAGTGGTGTCACTGGATTACTGCACGCTATTGTTGAGAAATTAGTCTCCTGTCTGATGTTTTCATGTAGTCCAAACTGAAAACTCCAAAGTTGAAAACTGACATTTGCAAAAACGTCCAAGGCAAAAGTGACTGCTTGGTGTGGGGATTGCACCACTACACAAAACGACTTATCACTGTTGAATGAAGACAGAACAAGGGCAGTTTAAAAATGTCTAGCTTTACTCCAATAATTTCTTAGCCCATTTAGGGCCGCTTTATCAGATGTTCACCTCCTGCACAAAAGTTGATGTCCAGACACATCTCCCAAGTTAATTGGGATCAACTGAAGCAAATCTTGAGTTGTCCAGGTATAAGATATATCAAACTATGCAAAAATAATACTTGCATCAATTAATTAAACTGGAGTTTCGCAGTGATTGCCTCTTAATTATGGGAGAAAAACCTGGTAGCTTCATTGTTACAGCCAGTGAAAGCTACAGTCACTAACACAAGGTCCTGAAGAAGTTACTTGCGTTGTTAGTTGCGAAATTTTGGCTGCCAATAGCTTAGTGAATCCAATTGTTTTGATTAACTAAATAAAAACTAAATTACAGTAATCCCTCGTTTATCGCGGGGGTTAGGTTCCAGAAATAGCCCGCAATAAGTGAAATCCGCGAAGTAGGACAACTTTATATTTTACAATTATTCTACATGTTTTAAGGCTGTAAATGCCTCACCACACACATTATACGCTTTTCTCAGACTGGAATTAACATTTTCTCACACGTGCTGCTCTGTCACGGATTTGTCCACGATAAAACCCTCATCGTGGACAAATCCGTGACAGAGCAGCACGTGTCGCGCACTTCTCCAAGGGGTTGGTGCGCGTTGCGTCCCGGGACGTGGCAGTGCTCCTCGCGCATTAATACATTTTGTTGCAAATCTATGAAATTTTGAGTGTTTAAACTAAAGACAAATATGAGAAAATGCAGCGCGAGGCCACGTGTACACCGGGGAGATAGAACTGCGGCGCCCGGACCGCGTGCTCTCAACCCAAGCCACAAACCAAACACGCACAAATGAACGCAAAAGCCGCACGGAGTGATTTAATCCTGGTTCAGACCTGGTCTAGTTCTGGTCTAGACCTGGTTTAGTCCACGTATAGTCCTGGTCTAGTCTCTTAGCCAATCAGGACGCAGACCACATTGCTACACTATAAAAAAAAGTTACACTATGAAAAAAAAAAGAAAAAAAAAAATAAAATTGAACAGCCACAGCTGCCCTGGGGCAGACTGACAGAAGCGAGGCTGCCAATCTGCGCCATCGGCCCCTCCGACCACCTCCAACACTCACGCACACTCCACTTTCATACTAGGCAAATGTGGGTAAAGTGTCTTGCCTAAGGACACAGCGACAGTTTTTTGCAACTGGCGCCCCACAAGAGTGAACCGCGATAGAGCGAGGGTTCACTGTATTCAGTTATTAAAGTATTCTGCTCCTATTTTAGTATTCATAAGGGTGATGTTTCCATGTGTGCACAATGTTGCGGCACAAGATCTTTTCCCTTTCACATTCCTATTCATAATATAATAAACAGAAATGTGTTTTTTTTTTTTAACCCTTTCATTATAATTGTTATTTTTTGTAAAGTCTTGCCTAGTAATGATTGGGGGTGCTAGTAAATGCTTCCCTTGTTTACGTTTTAATTCAGTTCTTGTATGGTGAGGGTTAATGATCAGGTTGAGGATAGCTCTGAAGGTCTCTGAATGTAACGTGACTCTGCAGCCTGGCTCCCTGTCTAATGATGTTGGCTCACTCCCACTCCCAATGTTGGTTTAACCTGATGTTAATGTGGCCGTACCGCACTTCTGAAACTAAGTTCTGTTCCACAAGGTCTAACATGCATGTCAGTTCACTCACAACTGCTGTCAGGGGGAATGTTTGAGGACCACTATCTGAAACATGAGGCCATTTCATTTGGGAATAACAGCTAAAAAGTGACAGCCACAGAGTATTTTTCTATCAAACTTTCATTTGCCCAAGGACAAGCCCCACATGAAAGAGCCTCATATAACACAGTCCTGATTTGACAGTATAAACTCATTACTGCACGTCTTTCAAAACCTGCAGGAAGTAGTTCACATTTCACACTCTCACAAGCATTCATAAACACTGCTTTCTGCCCAAGCAGCATTTTACCAGACAGTTTTAGACATGCATTGTCATGGCAACTCTAACTTGACCTTTACCCCTGACCACGCTACACCTGTCAGCAAGTCACAACTGCACCATGGGAGCCCTGCCCCCCTCTCATTTTCACTTCAGCATTTAACAAGGTCGTAAGGCAGCTGATCTTTAATACTTAGAGAAACTGCACGTTTTGGTATTACACAATATTTGTGATTTTAAAGCATGCAAACAAATGCACTCTTCATCTGTCAGATAAGACACCTTAAAAGGACAAGTAAACTGCTGCCCCTTCAACCTCAAACAATTGCCTTTGGATCACTGAACTGCACCGGGGGCAAACTAATTGGTTCCAGGCACATGGGCAGGCTCCACTCGAACATTGGGTAGTCCTGATAAAGATGGATTACATTTTTTGAAGTTTATAAACGCATAAAGTGGGCCCCCTACCTGATGCAAATCTACTCTGATGTTGTTAAGACAACAAAACAAAGCTACCACAGAGGCAGTATTACCATGCAGTGGAAAAATTAAAGACCAGCCATGGAAAAAGTGTTTCAGTCTGTGTGTCTCCTAATAGGCTATCAGTATTAACTTAAGATACGGCAGCAACCATCCAAGCAAAGTGCTGTGTTTCTTGGACAGAGTTTTTGGAGATGCACTTTTAGCTTCTGTGAATCCCCCGCGGTTAAGGCCGAACAGCACATGTAATCGGCATGGAGACTAGAACAAGCCCCGATGATTTCTTCAGTTGAGACTTTGAAGTTTTATGACTGTGGCACTGGGGAGCTCTGAGGGCAAGGCCTGGAAACGCCATGGCTGCATCAGGACTCCCACTTTGTATCACTTCTCTACATGTGCTACACAAATAAACGTGTCACAGAGAGCATGCCTTTCCATTATTTATACTTAACCAAATTTCCTATTCAAACGATTTTTCCTGCTTGTCTTCTGCTTCCTTTTCTGACGTGAGGTAAAAGTCAACCCTCGTTCAATAAAATGCCTATCTATTCCAGCAAAGGTTTCCATGTCTCTCCAAACACACAGGGGCCAGGTCAGAAGAAAGGTCCAGCAGACAGAAAAACCATCTGCGTCCTCATCCATTCTGCTGGTCTGGACATGAGCAAACAGGCCGCTCTCACTGCCATGGCAACCCCTTTCACTGCACTCTGGAAGTCTATTGGAGTCACCACTACAGCGGAACCAAAGCCTTCAATGAATTTATAGATTTAAACTATTCCAGAGTGGCAGAAAGACTTCCTGACTTTTGTAATGCTGTTGATGGAGAAGCTCTCATATATTAAGAAAAGGAAAAGTCATTGTCATTCTAAGAAATGTATCAGCTATACAGCTGTAGGGCTATCCTTAATCTTTACATATGGGAATCATTGACTTTCCATAAAGACTTTGCTTCTTTCTTCAAAGTTAAAAATTTCATGTGGTCACTACAATAACATATTAAAGATAAGAAGATAAATATTAATGCAAGTAAGCATGGTTGAAAATGAAAATGTTTTATACCAGTTCTTGTTGGCTTTGAAAATGCAGCCAAACCATTGTTTAGTCTGAAGGCGGTTTCATTATCATAAAGTCTATTTTGGCCCACCAAATTCTGCCCAGGGCGCAGTGTAATGGAACAGGTGCATCATTTGTCAATGATCACTTTTGCTTCTGGCCGTTTTTAAATCTGAACCTGCTGCTCTTTCAATTGCACGTCATTCAAAAGGCCGCACTATGATGGGAAAGTTCAGTCCTCCATCGGCTGTTTGCTTGGGCACTTTGGACAAATATTTCTTTTGTGTGGCTGTCTCCAAGCTGGGGTCCTTCAGACAAGAGTGAATCCAAAGTGCACTGCATTACAGCCTCAATAGCAGCGCATGGCTGCCTCACCAGCTGCCCCTGTGTTTACACCGAAACTACACTGTCCAGAGGTATGAATTAGCCTTATGGGCAGAAGGAGGCTAATGGTAGAGCACAGGCCCAGTACAGACAGCAACTACATCTTTCACTCCAGAACGGCCTTTCACTTACTTAAGAGCAAAGAGGGGGCTGGTTTATTCGCTCTGACATCTGGTTACAACACCTTAAAATACAATTTAGATGCAACAAATAAGTTATTGCAAAGAGTTTATAAGAATGATGAAAGAGTAAGAGCATTTTACTGAAAATATTGTAGTTATGGAGGCCAAGGACAATCAAGCCATCTTGACTTGCAGACTTTTGCATTAAAATGGTTGTTGGTTCCACTTTCAGCTTAGTTCAACACTTGCTGATGAAGGTGAGCAGCTAGTAGGAATTTTGTTTATAATAAAAAGTCCTTCAAAAATATCTGATTAAAAATGAAAAAGTCCAACTATGGGTATAAAGTGATTTTACTAAGGCTGGGTATCGATCCTGATTTCCTGGATCGATTCAATTTCGATTCACAAGGCCACGATGCGATTCGATCCACGATCCAATCCGATTCGATATCGATCTACTTACATATTGCTGAATTGTCTCTAAAACTGTCACCATTGACAGGAACAGCCCCATATGTGTTTGTGCATTTATCTGTGTATGTGTAAGAGGAATATACACAGAGAGACAGGAGGTGATTTTAGCTGTGCAGCTCCAGCCATCTCGCAAGGTCCGCTAAGTTTCAGTTTCGTTCACTGGCACCCGCCTTTTATAGCTCTCCTTCCGCGGTCGAGAAAATAGTGCCTATAACCATTTGGAAAAGATCGAGCCGCAAATTTTTGAATCAATATCGTATTTTTTGATAGTGAATCGATATCGTATCATGGATCGATCTTTTGAACTCAGCCCTAGATTTTACAAGTAAAAATTCTACAGTCTTGAGACTTAAACCACAACTACGTTTAAAAGGCATGTTTTAACAGACACCTGTCTTATACTCTCAAAAATGTAGATTTTGTCAAGATTGCCCACCCGTACTTGCTGCTTGAATCTGTCTTTTTATACACTGATGAAACCAGAAATATGAAATATATCATAATGGACCTCAATGTCTTTCATTTTTCATTGGAGCCCAAAACACAGACGTGACATATGGTGCCATTCACAAAGTCAATCTTATCTGTAACGGCACACCAACTGCAGGGCCGAGCAGCAGCCCTCACCACATGCTCCACTAAATCAAGCTGTGATTGTGTCCCGGGTCAGCGCTTTGACGTGGTGCTGACCGGCAGGTGAGCCCATGTGACCACTTCATAGGCCTTGTTGCCTCAGCACTGGGCATGGAGCAGTGAGGAAGCATTAAAGGCATATAGGAGCTGTAGAATACATCTTTTTCTGTGGTCCTGGTTTTAAATGTGGTCACGGTAGAATGGGTAAAAAGTGGTATATTAAGCGACAAATTAACTAGATAGAAATTACAGTTGTGACTTTGAGGACCTAGAGAAGATATTGGAACTTGTAAATAGGGATGCAACAATCAGATACTGGTATCTGGTATCGGTGCCAGTACTAAAAAATGTGCTGGATCTGATATCTGCTTCCAAATATCAGTTCAGCAGATACCTTACTGATCGTAGTCAGCCAAGAAGATCTCAAGCTCTTTAAGCTTTTATTTAACAACTACATAATAAATATAAATTAGTTTTGTCTTTTTATAAATATTTGTTTTAAGGAAATAAAATGATGTTTTCAGTCTCTTTGCTGGTGTCAGATGATATTGGGGATTGGGTGATTGCTGATAAGATGGATTAGGGCATCTCTACTTGTAAATGTTCATTTACACCAACAACAAATACAAAAAGGCTAATAAGTTCATATTACTGCAGAATTACAAAAAAAAAATCTACAGTAAAACTAAAACTGAGGGGGTTATAGATAAAGACCAAATTCAAATTCATCATTGTGGTATTAAAATCATTATCATGTAATAATCCCTTACTTTAGTATCAAAATCTTGTGGTGAATTTGACCGTCTAGGGTTGTAACACTACTCCATACTTACTGGTTTTATAAAATACAACATGATTTTGATTGCCACTTGCAAATATTATAGTTGACATACATCTTATAAATGATTACGGTCCAATAGCCTGTCCAGGAAGAGGAGAGCGACCTGGAGCAACACCGTCTATGCCCTCTTGTGGAGAACTGGCACAATTCACCTGCGCAGACATGACCTCATCCCCCTGATTGATTCTGAAGACCATTGCATCTTAAAAACTAAAGCCATTGCCAAGCCCATGAAGTCATATTTAGACAAAAGAACTGCACCAGCACTGATTGTAGCGTGTAAATGAGCAATTTCTGAGCTTGCTACAAAGTCTAACTATGATTTCTTATTATTGACATCATAGGGAAACACTACAATTACAAGTTAAAGATATCAATTATCTGTTGAAGTAAAAATTCCCTCCGCTTCTTCAAAAGGAGCCAAAGAGTGACATAAATATGAAATAGGGGCTTTCTGCAGGGAGCCTTTGTCAGAGAGAGATGAAGAAACAGACAATGGATGACTCACAGCCTGCAGCTCTTGTAATGGAAGTATTAGATGAAAAGTGAATAGGAAACGTAAACCACAATCCTAAACCAATCACCTTGGAGTGTTTACTGCATGTGCTGGACTAAGGGATGACAGAACAGGATTTTAAGATTAGATCAGCCTGCTTTGGGTTCTAGTTCAAGTACATGCTCCAGTCCAGTACAGAATATGTAAACCTAATATGCCACAAGTGCAAAATCTGGATATGTGGAGAGGGCAGTTAAAACAGATATCCATACCTCAATACTAAAACCTGTATCACAACTAGAATCATCTGGAAAAGTATCATTAAGTCTCACATAAACAGGGCAGACTTGTGACCTTGATCTACATGAGATCCGAGTACGGAGCCTTTCCCTTACTATCAAAATTGAATTTGAAATTATAGCAGCAACATAAGATGAACGATGATTTGCTGTGGTGAAAAACAAGAATTTTCTCCTAAACAAATAAAAAGCCCAACAAAAGAAAAAAAAACTTTTACAACAATAACATGACACTAAATTATTAATTCAAATAAAGCAAAACTATGGGGAGCAAAATAAACGCCAAGTGATCGCTAAAGTAATGGTGTTTGTATATTTACATCAGGTTTCTTTGGATACAAAGGTACTTTTTATTTGTCTGTTCCTTCTCAGGCAGACTCCAGTGAGATCATTTACTATTAAAACCTCATTCTCCACAATACATAGATCAAACTTGTGGTCTGACATTTAACAAGCTGGACCAGTTTAATGCCTGTGGGTTTAGATCTTTGTGGTTCATGTCTAATAGGAGGCAAACACAGCGGAACTGTACCGACCGGTGTATTGAGGAGTGACTGAGGGGGCCTACCTGCTGTGCACCCCTACAGCACACTTCCTTTGAGCAGTAGTTGGTAAAAGTAAAGTGTGCACCGAGGTTTCAAGGTACTCAATTTAAATAAATGTCAAATTTACAACGCAAGACCAAAAAGTGTTAAGAGAAACACTCCTTGAGACAGCTGCTATACACACCTAATCACAGCTTGTTTAAAGTCATAAAAGTGAAACCCTGAAAATGGAAATTACTTTGTACAGCCAGAACAACAGTCAGATGAGTCACACATAAAAACTGATCCTCGCTTTGGGGATTTCATTCTCATTGCATGTCAATACTGCTAACAATTGAAGCAAATGACAAACTCCATCTTCAAAAACAGAATGTGACTTGTTAATGTTCCAGTGCGTCCATCACGCTTCATCTGCTGTGAGCCGCAGCTAATGTTTCATGACCTCTGAATAGTTCCACTTTGCGCTGCTTTGCTGGGAAATCCACATCAGGCTTTTTGGCAGCGTTTATGTTTGATGAGGGGAAACAACGTCATTTTTGTGACTGAGTATGAGGACTAAACAAATAGTTTAGATTGTGACGAGTCATTTGCTCTAAGAACTAAGAACCACAAAATGTGATAATGGGATTTCTGGTGGTTTGCAAGCTCTTTTATGAAGGTCAAGAGTTATTTCAAGTTTAAAGTCCACATTCAATTCAAATCATTTTGTTTGGTCTCAGTTCAGTTTCAAACTTTGAGCACTTTTTCCATAATTCTAAAGTACCCCTGAATCACAAAGGCAACAAAATATCCAGCAGAAAATGTAGCCAACCTGACCCGGTTACTCTTTGGGCCCCTACAAACATGTTTTGAAATGTATCGGATTCTAGGATTTTATACAAGTTGCAAATTAAATCATAATACCTATCTGGAAAACAAAGATATATTTTTTAATACAGCCTGATTCTGAAGATCACTTGTACCATTCCTAATGTAAAAGACTATACGCTCAGATCTGCCCAGGTACAAATGAAGGGGAGCAGATGGAGCAGGTGTGCAGCAGCAGAACTCTCTCACTGGGATTTGGCTCCAGTAAAGACATCCTCCGGTGTCCTGTGGGCCCAGATTCAGAGGTTATTGAACAAAGCTGATCAGGAAGCTCCTCCTCTCCCAAATGGCCAGTAACTGCATCATCACTGAACCTCACCCTTGTATGCAATGTATGTCCCTCTGAGTCCTGATGAAATAACATGGACACACACATGAGCGCCAAATCAAATGTTTAGTTATTATTCCTCCCTCTCACTGCAGCTCTGTGCGGGACAGCTACAGGCTAAACTGCTTAAATCACTCATTCGGTTACAAAGTGATGGGAGCAATGAGAGGTTGTGATATTCATCCAGATTTGTGGCAAAGAAAGTTAGTCATCCCGAGTGATTCGATTAGGAATAGTGAGGAGGAAACTGTGGTTAGAAATACCAGTAACAGAATTTACAAGTACAAACCTGTGTTTTACTGCCTCCTGTGGTGGAGCTGGCATCTTTTCCCATTGTCACAGTGCACCAATCCAATGCTTTTAGACTTAATCAGTTAACTGAATTAGCATCAGCATCAGCATATTATGTACTCAGGGTTACATTTAAGACAAAAAAAAATTTAACTCAGAAAACAGTGTAAGCAAAATGCATAAAAAGTAGAATAAGAGCTCACACTACACTGACACTGTTGCTGGACAGCCGACATAAAACAAGCAATTATCGCTAGCATAGGCCTATAGACATTATATGAACCTACTTCTGGACATAGGTATACACATAGGTTAATAATAAAGACTTCCAATATTGTTTTACTCCACACTCAAACACAGGAAACCCATCCAAGACATGCTGTGCCACAGTCCAAGATTAGAAACCAAAAAATGTCAATACGCTTAATATGAGAACTAAGCCTCCCAGACCAAAACAAGACATTGCATATGGACACAGGATGATTCATTTGACCCAGGTCTTAGTCTAAATCAGTGTTTCTCAACCTTTTTTGTCTTGTGTACCCCCTGAGCCTTTTTGTCATACTTCGAGTATCCCCTGACTCATACATGTTGAGAATTCTCCAAAAGTAGAACGTGACACAACAGATTATTAAATGAAAATCATCTTATTTCATCTCCTTAATTTGAAAATTTAATCCTCATGCATTTTCTCTCTTTTCTTTAACTCAAATTTACTCAAATTAGAATGAAAAAAACAGTGTTTCCCAGCCAGGGGTACAAGTACCCCTAGGGGTACGTGAGCACACTGCAGGGGGTACTCTGCAGGGAGCAGAGGGAGATTTTTTTTAAATTGTTTTTATTCTAATTTTAGTAAATTTGAGTTAAAGAAAAGAGAGAAAATGCCTGAGAATTACATTTTCAAATTAAGAAGATGAAATATAATGATTTTCATTTAGTAATCCATTGTGTCACATTCTACTTTTGGAGAATTATCAACACGTATGAGCGAGGGGGTACATGAGGTATGACAAAAAGGCTCAGGAGGCACACAAGACAAAAAAAGGTTGGGAAACACTGGTCTAAACCACCATATAACCACCAATATGTGACACTTATAGCCCACTAGGCCTTTGAAACGGTCCCCAAGAGTTTGGAGACCAGAACAAGGCTCAGAGAGATGGTGCATAGCCAAAAGGACACACAGACACTTACAGAATACTGCATTCATATGCCAGGTCGAGATGACTTTATTGGCTTATATTCCCTTCTAATAAAACACTAACACAACTGTTTATCCATGACCAAATAGAGGCGTGTGATATAAATGAGAATAGGTGTTCATTTTTTTCACAAGTAATATTTTCTTTCCAGTGAAAAAGAACAACAGAAATATTTCAACCACTTGTTTTTCACGGTTTGTAATCCTGTCCAAACCCAAAGACCCCAGAAAGCCGCACAACATTGATGGATATCCTTGGTTTGCAGTGTTGGGGCAGTGATTGTCAACGAATTATTTTAATTTCGCCTGCATGGTCCCAAAATAGAACGCAGATGTTCCGTTTAAGATTGAGTGCCTTTTAAATAGTGTTTAACGGGGAAAAGATGTTAAATTAAGCCTAAATTAAATAGCCAACTCCAAACACGACTCATGCGCACAGCAAAGCAGCGCTGTGGTCATACACCAAGAAATGTAAACCATCAAATACAAGGCCCGTTTTAGTCAAAATAAAAACAGAGCGACCATTAAATTGACATGGTAAATGACTCCAGTAACTTACCTTTGAGTTGAGCTTCTTCGCGTTGTCCTCATGGAGACAACCTGGTGCGTAATGTTGCTCAATTGATCGCGACGTGATCAGCCCTGTTGCTGTTCCGGTTCTGTCCACCCCGTGACACTTGACACTCTTCTAACATGTTCTTTTTTCTTTTTTTTTTTGCTGTAAAACTAAACTGTCTATGTAAACATAATGGTAAACATCAACTTTGCACAGGGTTATCTTCTTGATTGTGAGTGGAGGCAGAGCACCTGTTTGCTCGTTTCAGCTCGTCGTTAATTGGTGGGCGGGGCTTACGTCAGTGCGGATGACGTAACAATTTGTAACCAGGTAGAACGCGCTCCTCAATAGCAGGGCTCTCAAGTCACACGCTTTGAGAGTGTGACACACGCAATTCGACGTGTTCACGCCACACATGGTATTTCTCACGCTGAAATTTAGTCCTCGGGAAAAATTGTTCACTTGCACCCCCCCCCCCCCTCGGAAATTATGCAGTCTCATGCACGACCCCGCTCAAAACTTGAGAGCCCTGATAGACCCCTTTACTGTTAGTAAACACACGTGACGTCACTGGCATGCGCGCGCATGCCCGACTCAGAAGTAACCATGGTGGACCATAGCAGAGTATCTGAACTATAGGGAAAGCTACATTCAAGAGCTCACGCTGAGCAACGGGGTTCGACTACCAGATCCTTATGCGATCATGGAGTGGCAGTATGACCGCAGACAGTGGCCAGATATCCACTGTTATTTAGTGGAGAAGCCCAGCGTGTATACAAGAGAGAAAGTGCACGCACACAAATCCATGGATGCCTACCAGTTTGCCGTGTGTGGCCATGTACAGGAGGTAAAATACCACGATATCGATGGGGAGTTTCTCTGTAGTATCTTCCTTCCTACTACCGGCTTTCCCAGTCGGCTTCTCTGCCGCGGCCTGGGGCCCCGTGGGGGCTGACATTGCGCCGTCTGCCCGGGGGTGAGCAAAGCTCACGGGGAAAAGAGAAAGCGTCTTCCCCTCAGCCGGGATACCGGGAGGGGGGGAAAAGCCAAAATAATCTAAAAAGTTGAAAGAAAAAACGAAAGAAAAAACACCAAACAAAGACAGCCCTAGCGGAGCTCACCACACATACGACCCTGTACAATGCTTGGGCTATCATCAACAAGCTACGTTCTGACCGCCAACTGCACTTGCGTTGCGGGGTAAGTAACATACTACGACTTAATTCACGAGTCACAGATCTCAGTCATGGCAAATGCCATTCATGATGGTCATGCGAAAACTTATCATGCATTTTAACAAAGTTATTCGTGTTCGTTTACATGTGTCTGTCGTAAAGGTTACCCGGTTAATGTCTTTGCGGTGTCCTGTGCTTGCTAGTTAATCAGCATGATTAAACACCATTGAACACCTGGGAAAATTACCCTAACAAGCAGCAGGTGTTCACTTGTGTGTCTGTCACTTGAATGGTATGAACAATCACTTATTCCATCTGTTTCTCTATTTGAGTTCTTCTCTTCTATATCTTCGCTGGGGGTTTTATGGCAGCAGTGGCTTTTTTTGAGTCGGAACTGCGCGCGCATTCAGTGATGACGCTTTGAAACTGGTCTATAATGTCAAATTATGAAAAAAAAAGTTAAAAAGGATTCGTTATTAGCTTAGTTTTCACAATATACAGAGTTTGAGATACAGAATCTTCTGTTTCATAATTCATATCAAATGCAATATCCTCAAGTGGACATTGAGTTAAAGGCGTAGTGTGGTTTTTTTCATGTTAATCTGTATGGGTTTCCTTCTAAAAGTTATGTGTGTTGACACCGGCTTACCTCTGACAGTCTCAGCGGATGTCTACGCCGAAGTTTACAAGTGAACAGGCTGATAGAGTTAACATGGGCGTAGTGATAGGAGTGGAGAGAAACAATACGCAAATGCGAAATACGCTGCTGGATGTTTCGTGGACAACTGTTTCGGACGCAAATATATCACCTTTCTAACAAATGTTTTGTTTTGAGAAGAAAAACAAGCTTTATTTCATGTTCCAGGGAAGTTACCGCACCTGCTTACGTGGGCTCCAGAAACTGAGCCGAACCGGGATCAGCTGAGACTGTCAGAGGTAAGCCGGTGTCAACACACATAACTTTTAGAAGGAAACCCATACAGATTAACATAAAAAAAACAAAAAAACCACACAAAAAAACGCACTATCCCTTTAACCCAGTGCTTCTCAAATGGTGGGGCAGGCCCCCCTGGTGGGGTGCGGTGTGATGCCAGGGGGGGAGCGTGTGTCCCTGGGAAACATGCTTTTTTGCTGTACTGTACTAGAACTAAGTGTAATTGCACATCAACAACAGTAGTTGGCAGTGGCACTGTCATTGTCACTCTGGGGCAGTGGTCGGCAACCTTAAATACGCGATATACGCACAGAACAGACTCATCATCAACAGAACATCCTCTGTCACAGAACACATTAATATTTGAGTGTTAGTAAAACGATACAGTCTTATGCAGAGGGTAGTAGCTCAGTTGGTAGAGCGTTTTGTCTGCCTTGAAGGTGGAAAAGCCTCCATATAAAGATGTGACCATTTACCATTTCATATAAATTTTCTAGACAAATAATCACGCGCAGGGAGGGGGACGCTTGATTTTTTTTTCTTCTTCCTTTGGGGGGCGTCACAGAAAATAATTGAGAAGCACTGCTTTTAACCAGTCTATCTTTTAAATGTTTTGAGATAGTGCAGCCACAAACTAGAGTCTATGATTAAAAAATAAATAAAAATAAATAAATAAATAAATAAATTAATTAATTAAAAGGGAGTCTATAAACTTTTTGAGGTGACTGTAGAAGCTTGTCAGAGATGTTGGTCATCAAAAAAATAAAAAATAAAAAAGTTTTTGTTAGGTTGTTAACTTCACGTGGATTTAACACCAAAATGTCCCCGACGTCCATTACAGAGGACATGTTAGAACATTATGAATAAAAGTAAAATTAACAAAATGTAAATGCTACCTCCAAATAGAAAATAAAAATAATAATAATAATTTAGATTCGGGTCTTCGGGTCCCAGGAGGATATAATTACAGTACTAGGAGCCTAAATAAAATAATAAATAGGCTAAATACAGTTTACAGTAATTTATCTTTTTACTTTTTAATTTAAACTACAAAACCTTGTCATCAGCCATAGCCCTTAGATAGGCTCACTGTCTACTCCTTCTCAGTAATCAGCAGTTGCTATGGGCTTGAATACCAATGTCTAGTTTGGTAATAATAGACCAGTGAGTTCAGTGTTGCAGAACCAGATGAAAAGATTTGATGGAAAACATGAATATGACATTGCTGTCATCACAAAGTGAATTCCAAGAACAACTCTACAAACAATGACAGAGAGCCGACCCAATGGGTTCACCAGTATGTTTTGGCTGGCTTCACGTCACAACACTTCATGCTATGAAATAAAAGATGGAAGAAGTAACCTGCAAAAGTTTTCACAGTTAATTTTGCCATTTTGTAAAAAAGTCTCCTACAATATAAACAAATGTATCTCTAAAAATCACCACTTATTCTTTAATTTTTGTGTGTGTGCACCCATTTCCATCTTCTCTATAATTTCAAGGTTGTGTTCTTTCACTAGATAAGTAAAACACCAATGTCACACTTAAAGGCAAATTAAGGTTTTTTTTACAATCTGAGCCTTCTTTCGGCAATAAAATAAGTAGTTTTACTCACCCATAGCATTTTTCTGTCAATTGGAGCAGTATCGCAGAACATATGTTGAGCCGTTCTGTTCTTCTAATGATCCCGTATCCGTTAACATGGTGCTCGTATCATATGCTCGGGGCATTACTTTGCGGTGTCAAAATAACACAAACTTTAGCACTTTTCAAATCATAGAAGCCCGATGTCTTAAAGGGACAGTGTGTAAGATTTTTACCGGTTAATTACTGAAATTGAAGATACCCATTCAAAAATACATTGTTTTCCAAGCCTTTTCACTTCCATCATGAAATCAAAGTATTCTTTTGGACTTAGATATAGTCACATAAAAGGGGGATCTTCCCCATATAGAGGCAGCCATTTTGAATACGAGAGCCGCAGAAGGACATTTGGGCTCATCCTTCGCCGAGGCTCCTGCTAGCAGCTGCTCAGCCGCGCTGCATGTGGGAGAGAAGGAGCGAAGGAGAGAAGGGGAAGGGGAGGGGGGAAGGGGGGAGCCTCGTGTAAACAAGCATGCTGCTGTATCACACATCGTAATGGATATAACACGTATTTTGGACTAAATAGTTTTACTGGATTTTATTCGCTGGATCCTTATGGACAGATTGAGACCAAGTTTATGGTGAAATACAGAGTTTGACCTGTGCAGAGCCTTCAAAGGTAAGCTAACAAACCTTGTTTTGTGCTTTTCTGTATAAAAGCCCCATGTGCTCGGGGAGTGATTGTTTTGCAGGGAAATGAATTGCATAGTCAAAAAGAGGAGACTGTAAGGTTTCATTTGATGTGTAGATTGTCATGAATCATGATCGGGATTGTGTGTTTTCATGCGAAAAGAAAAAAAAAAGTGAACGGGGGACCGCGTTTTATGTATACAGCGGCGCGGGCACGCGCTACGGCGCGCCCGGGTGACCCTCGTGGTCTGCCATAGCCAAAAGAGGAAGTGGAATAGCTACTAACCACCTATGCGCCACGAATCCTACACACTGTCCCTTTAATGTAAGATTTCGTTTGAAGCAAAAGTGGCCTGTAATCCGAGATTTAGCCATAGTTTCGAGTAGATGAGGACGCCAGTGCGCATGCGCGGACTGTGCCTCTCAGCTCCCGGGACCCAAACATGAAACGCAAAGCTGAAAAATATGGATAAATCTCGGATTACAGGCCACTTTTGCTTCAAACGAAATCTTACATTAAGACATCGGGCGTCTATGATTTGAAAAGTGCTAAAGTTTGTGTTATTTGGAGACCGCAAAGTAATGCCCCGAATACTCATGCTAACGGATACGCTACAACATAACTTTCTTCAAACAGCTCCAAATGACACGAACGTGATATGGGTGAGTCAAACGACTTGTTTTATTACCGAAAGAAGGCTCAGATTGTAAAATAACGTTACTTTTCCTTTAATAGGCCTTGCATGAATTAATTCTGAACAGTAAACATATCCATTTCCTCTTGAAGAAATTAACAGTTGATTCCATTTGTTTTAGAAGCAGCACAGAAGTCCACAACTTCAATGAACGAGGAAAACAAACCCCAGATTGTTATGTTTTCAATGACAGTTACCATATAAAACACAGCCGCACAAATCTCCCCGGGTGGTTCAGGCCTTAATATGAAGCTTCTCCATAATTACACCCTCCACTATGCTGTTTGGAATACTGAAAGTGTAGTCATTTAAGCCATTTTTACAGCCATAAGTTCGCTATATTTGTTATTTTGAGAGGCAAAGAATATCTACTTCTGATGGCATCAAAGCAGATTCTGTTCCACACTGATTTACATAGAGGCCCATGTGTGCTTATGAAGGAGGAGTGTGCGTTGTTGAGTTGTAAATTAAGATGTGGGGCAGGGCAAGGGCAGTGCGCTGGTGACCATTGATGGTGGTCCAGATCTCCCAGTCAGGCCTGCTGTTGTTCATGGGTGGCCTCTGCGGAGATTATGAATAAATGCAACGCAGTAGACACGGGAAATGAAACCGTTTTGTTATTTCTGTTTGTACATAATCAAAGTGAAGCATCTCATGCAGTGGAAAACAGTTCCCACCAGGCATGCGTTCAATCAAGTATTGCATTTCAAAGTACAAATATGTATATACTATTTAATAATTTGCATTAACTGTGCACTGTGTAAGTTGGAGGATGTGGAGGGTCTGTTTACATTTTTATCTCCATGTCGATGTGATTGCTTAAAACAATTTCCCTTGTGGATCAATAAAGTTTGTCTAAGTCTTGCTTTGCTTGGAATGTTTCACAGTATATTAAACTTATCTCCATGGAAACAAGCAGTAGATGCCACCAGACCAAGATACTGGTCAGATCTGTGCAGAGGATGGCCCACTGACTGTAGGGGTGCATGAGCAATAAAAACTGAATGAATAGAAGATGGATAAGTTTAATGCCACCCTGTGAAATATTTCAGACAAGTCACGCAAGTGGCGGACCCTCTACACAAAAATTCACACAATGCACTTTTAAGTTACTTTACGACTGCTACTACTGTAACTGCTGTTTCCATTTCAACTACTACTTCTGCAGTTCTACTACGGCACTACTGCTACAATAAAAACTTTATACTAACTTGTACTAATACTAATATAAGTCAAATGTTGGCATACTCTATTATTATGCTATCATTTTTTTGTAATAAAATTGGTTTATGTTAATACACCCACAATAGAAGAACCTACTGTACTTTCCTGGCCTACATACGGCTTCAGAGGGACATGTGATACTCTGGCAGTTGTGGTGAAGACAGAGGGAGATCAAGACATTCATCTGATACATTCATTAAAACACACAGTACAAAACCCACCCGACATCTGTGGCAGTAATTCAAGTCACACGATTTTTTGGCTTCAACTCTTCCTTGTGATGTTTTGCCGAAATCACTGATGAGAGGCAATAAACAACAAGTGAACTGAGAGAAAATATTGATAGTATAAAATGAATGAATGTCTTGATCTGCGAAGGGAGTGCAGATGCGTTCCTAGCAGCTTTCCACTGTTCAAAATATAAAATATGATTTTAATATGCGACGCATTTCCTTTTTCTGTCAGGAAACGTTTATAGGAATATAAAGATTATATCATCAAGGCTCCATGGAGACCCATTTATGCCGTGTTTGCATTCTTCCATATTTTCATAAACCACATCCTTCTCTCGTGAGTACAAGATCTGCTGAAGCACAAGAATATCTGTCTATATACAGTGCTTTATAGAATCAGGATAAGAAGTGCACACTCTCACACAAATGAATGCCAAAACCTCTAACGCTTACGTGGGACAGTGTTTACAGAGATGGACCATGATAATTCAGGCTTGACCAAGGTGTCCAAGTTGAGCTGCTGCTGACGCTGCCATGGTGACACTCAGACAACCGCAGTTTTACCAATGCACGCAGCAGAAATGTGTACGTCTGTCAGCACCATATTATGAGAACAAACCCAAAGTTACATGGATTACAGTAAGATTAAACATGGGCTCTTTTTAATGCTCCGCTTGTTTTTTTTTTATTACAGTTTCTATTTAGTCTCTGATGTTGAAATTCAGCGGGGCCACAATGGCAAAGGATATCTCAGTGCTGCATGCCCTTCTTGTGGTACTGTACATTCTCTCTGGGTATACGGTCTTACAACATCAAACTTAGAGTCAGCTTTGGTCTGAGTAATGTGTCCACTCATTCTAAAATGTGCCAATTTTTTGAGGTCCTTCTAGTCAAAACTAGTCTAGTCTAGTTTGTTTAGCTTAGGTCAAGTCTTCATAACTTTAAAGTTGGAGTTGAGTCAGGTCCAAAAATATTGCCAAATATGAAAGGAGTAATCTTCTGTGAACGTTGAAGTCCTTGTAACAGATTAGGAATATTAGTTTTGTCTTTTTAGTAGAATGATTTATCCAATTTATATCAGACATTTTAAGTAAGATGATCTATTACCTTGACATCTTTCAATTGTAACTTGCATCTTCAGATATCGTGAGACATGAGGTAAATCATTGCAAACGGATTGGGACCAATCATTAGTCAAACAAGAATCCAATAAATGAAGACGCTGAATCAAAAAAGCAATGGAAATCGGGAAATAAGGCACATGCACTTTCAATCAAGACAAGGGAGCTTTCCAACTCTCCCGCACTTGGGAGACACTTCTCGAATGACCAGTGGTCAGCAGGGGGCATGGTCAACCCAATACACCTAACAGCTCTCTTGGGCTGACCACCCCTGAACACAAAATTGACTCTTGTGAGCTTTAAGTCATGTTATAATGTTACCTCATAAGAAACATACCTTGTTATTCCATTCACACGTTTTTAAGTAATCCTGGAATATTAGTCCGTCTACATAATTATCCAAAACTCAAAATGCTCTTTTCCTGTCTTGTGATCTAATGGGTGCTTTCAAGTTAACAGCTACCTTTTACCTTTTGTTCAGTAGAGATCAAGATAATTCCAGGGTTAAAAATATCCAAATGATTCAAGCGAAAGTGTATGAAGTTTAAAAACACAGTGGAGTACATCCTGTATTACCACATGACATCATAAGGTGGAACAGAGTGTTTTCCTAACCTAAATATGCAGGATTTGTGTGTTAAACATGTGTGAATGAACCAAAACACAACCGTAGGTATCGTTTTGACGAGAAAACATTATAAGAGAGAGAACCTTTAAGACATGTCACATTTCTGAAGAAAGCAGTTGAAAACATGTCAAGGTAATACATGCTACCTGTTTTGTATGATAAAGCATATCACAACTGAATAATCGGTCATTTTCCACTTTAACTGTAATTTAAAAATTATGTCATAAAGTTTAATCTAACAAAATATCTTGGTCAATGTGTTTTAGATGCAACGTCATTTCAAATCAAGTCCCTCACCAGTCCAAAAGCATTGCATGTCTGGGTTAACTTTCAGGAACATCTAGACTAGACTATCTAGACTCAGCCATTGTCCAGTTGTTCGGACCGACTCCAAATGTCCACAGTCTCTAACAGACGCAAGGCAAAGATTAATGAAGGTTGAGAGCCAAGAATGATAGATGAACACATAGTGTTTCCAGATCTATCATTTTAATTCTTAGCATTCAGTATTGTCCACAGTATACATGTTGTGACAGCCACTCCTTAACAGAGAAAAGTGCTGCCCTCACTATAAGCACATACAGACTGGACTTCTGTCAACAACTAAATGCATCTGCCTCTGGAAATGGAAGTTTGATAGCATGCTACAGAGCGAACAAAAATAAATAGAATATCTTATACTTTCACATTAGAATCATACCCTTACAGTACAATGTCTATGAAATATCTGTGAAAAAGTATACAATCATTTTGAATTAATTCATGTGGGCTATAAAAATAATTCTCTGTACATATATTCAAAATGTCCAGTGGTTTTGCATAATTGTAAATGATTGGGTCGCTGGTCTTCGTCACCAGTCACCAATTCCTGTCAAAATGAAAGAGAAATATGTCAGTCTCCTAGCAACCAAAGCTCAAATAACCACTAATAGGAATAATAAGTAAGGCAAAAACATTAAAGCCGCTATTTAATATTTGAACAAACATGAACTGGAAAATGAGCTTTAATGAAGGCTCCAAAGCAATAAATTTGGGTTTTGGAGTTAGTGTTGCCGTGGCGATGCTTTGGACACCCTGATAGCTAGAAAACAGGCTAAAAGCCATACGCAGCAGCAGTTCTTTCCTCAGATCTCTCTCCAGACTGGCATGGTGACGCTGGGAACTGTGGGCACCTCCAGAACCACAAGAAGAGGGACCGCAGACGGCCTCAGACCAGACAGACTTTCTCTCTTCTCCACCAAATGTTGACGCTAAGAGTTTGACGCTGTCTGCAGCATGTAAACTCAGCAAAACCGAGTGACATAATGGAACCAGGCAAATGAAAAGGTTGGACCAATCATAAGCCCGAGCTGCTATGCCCTGCGTTTAGCCTCAGGGGTCAAAATATACGGACCATAAATGAAGGTAGGGAGGTATATACTGTAAATGGTAGTAGTTATTTGGATCCCTACAAAATGAGGCCATAGACTAAGATGGGATAAACTAAAGGTTGCAATAGTTATAACATGGTAGGTTCTTATGTCCTATGATGCAGGTGGTTAGAGCTACTTTTAAATAGACCTTTTCTATACACACCTGAAAAGACTGATCTTTTGTTAGCATCTTGTGCACCACCTGCAAAAGAAAAAAATATTTAAAAAAATGCAAAATGATAGGATTCCTTCTATGCTATAATGTTCTGCAGATTGTTGGGAATTAGCAGTGGAGTAAATGACACAGAAGTGAGAAGTTGGCTTTCATCTCCTCTGTGGTATGTGTGATTGGACAAAAGTGGTAGTTTATAGAATAACAGGAAATAGCGTTGGACTTGTTTGCCCCTGAATTTGCTGCTGTCACGATACATTTGGGTACCAGATCACAAAACTGTACTATGCTAATGAAAAATGTACATTCAATTCACACAATCTAGAAGGTTGATTGAAGTAAAAAATGTATTTTCTCAAATTAGAATCCAGTATTTTTTTCTGTTCTAATTGTTATTAATAACAAAATGGGATTATTTGCAACATTTTTTGATCTAAAATCAAAGAAATCCTATAAATCGATAAGCATGTCACATTTACAAGATGATTTTATTTTGGTCTTCATGTGTTAATTGTCTCTTTGGCTTGTCATGAAAGGCTATAAAAATAAAAAATAAAAATATATAGACTTGCCTAATACACATTCAGATGATTCACATCCAGTGAGCGGGCTGCAGTTCTCCTCTCACGCTACCCAGCCTTTTGTCACGTCTTGTGGCTGTCGACTCTTTCTTTCTATCCCTTTCTTTCTCTCTCTCTCTGTCAGTAGAAACACAGGACTGTGCTGCTGCCAAAACCTTAGAGCAGGCCCCCACAGGCTATTAGTAAAATGTAACCATCCATTTCTCTAGATTTGGCAAATCACAGGGCCTTGAGTGAGTGCAGCTCTATGATGTGTGAGTTGTGTGAGTTAAGTTTTGGTTTGCAGTGTCCTGTGCAGCCATCCGATTCATTAGAACATCTGTATCACTTTAAAAAGCAGATGATGATGATGTTTTGTTTGCTATGACAAGCATGACTAAATATCCATATTTAGTCATCAGATTATTTGGATTATGACGTGTTTTTTTGGATGCATTTCATTACAGCAGCAAGAGTTTCTGATTACTATGGAGAGTCAAGGAATTTTGAAAAATGCATAGGAGATTTTCAGACAACTTACTGTGCCCCTTTGCTTGTGATTATGTTGATTGCATTGGTTGTTTGATTAAACTTACTTTTTAGAGGAGGGTGTGCCACCTGCTTGTCTCCATGGAGATGTTATTGCTTTGCATGATAATGTTTCACAGTATATCTCAACTGAGACAAACTCCCTGGTCAAGTTACAGGTCAGATCCACAGAGACGTGACATAATCATTCAAAATAAAAATACATGTTTTGTACAATTTTTCATATTTTTTAAGCAATAAAAACACTTGTAATTGAATGAATGCAGTAGACTAGCTTAATATCATACAAAGCATAATATCTCCATGGAGATATTAGCAAGTCTAGCTACATGCTACCATATGGAACCAGTGTTATTGCAGTATAACGGAGTGGATTTTATTTGATTTTATTTAAAGATACTACATTTGTGGTTCAACATCATGCCCCACCCATCCATCCTCATTCTCTTTGAGTAACAGTTTATTAGTGATGTAGTCTTTGCATTGACCTCACAATAAGATTTAACTGCTGTCTACATGTACTATATAAATGTGCACTTGAAATAATGTTTAAATATATGTCATGCCTGAACGCCCACACGTCTTATTCACTTGAGGTATCTTGAATCCATCTCTTACACTTTATGTGCCACTAAATTATACCAGTGTGTCTACGTTTATGGCTATACTTGTCATGCTAGTATTATTACAATGAGTCACATACTTCTGTCCTGCTCCGGAGGGTCCATGATGTCACTGTCTGTGTCACTGGGGATATGCCAGGGTTGCCGGACGGCCTGCAACTGCTGGTAAAACTCATCCTGGCAACAAGACATCACAATGAGGCGATGTAGAGAGTGTAGACTTTATATAAATCAATGTGGTTTCATTTTAAAACATGGAAAAGCTGCAAGAGCCACCGGCTGAAACACCTTCACACATCATCTATAGTGGTACCAGATCGTGTCAAGGAAGATTCTTAGGCTTCTCAAAAAGATTTATATCATTTTTGCTGTTTTTGGTGCTGATTTGAAGAGTGATTTGTAACTGGATTAGGAAAATAACTCCCCTTTTTCTCACTGACAAAGGACAAAGGGACAGGGACTTAAGAGAGCTATATGAAATTAAATTATGTTGAGTAAGAAAAGGTCATTGGCATAGAATGAAGAAAGACTATACAAAAAAACAGTTTTAAAAAATGAATCAAAAATGATAAAAATGGAATTCCTTAAAAACAAGAGACTATTTTGACAATCAAAATGCTTCAGGTTGATTTTGTTGAAAGCTTTTAACATTAAATATATAAAAGGTTAACATATAAAATTGTGGTTAAAAGTTTTGGATTGGTTTGTTCTTGCACTTAGGTCCAGGTGGTGTCAATAAAAAAAAGTTCTCCAGTGCTGTGGATAATCTCATGAGGTGTCAGCTGGTGTAACTGTCACAAAACTACACAGAAATTCCTGCCCACCATTATTAAGGCCTTCAAAATGGTCTCATATTTAATAGCACTACAGTTAAGTAGATCATGAAAGGCCTATAAGAACTAAATCCCATTCAAAGTTTGCCTTTAATGCCAGACTCATTTTTCCACTGTGAAATGACATCCTACTGTAGAGCCCTACCGGGCCCAAACCCCACACGACGGAGCAGAGGGATAACTACTCACACGTGATACTGGAGCTGACTACTGCACATACTACTCAAAGTCATACTGCATCACTGTAATAAAGCCAGGGCAGTACAAAGACATTTTAGGGCCCAGAGGACGAAGGATCACATGTGCCCCTCGAGATAGAAAAAGATTGGAATAGACCCTCTAAAACCCCCACTTCTTCTCCACTGTTAATTCTCCCTAAATCTATAGTATACAAGTTTACAAAAGTATAGCCAAACCTACACTAGTCTGTAACCTGATGTAATATATGAACAATGCAAAAGAGAAAAAATGCGTTTTAATTTCTCACAAAAATAAAGTGAAAGTGTTCAGCTCTGGCTTCAGGCCTAATAAAATGCAAAGGAATACTGGGAAGGTGTCCACCAAATTAAGTGGAGGAAATTGTTGGATGGCGTGGTCTGCATTTTTGAAATGTTTAATGTATTCAATGTCATACCATATAATAGAAAAGTGAAGGTTGTGAAAGTAATATGGTTCAATCTCAGTAAAAGTAACATAATAATAGTAATAAAAAGTGTGTTAGAAAGTACGCCTCACCTCAGACAGATAGGCCCTTAGGCTGGCTCCAAGGCTGTCGGTGGTGCTGAGCCCTGGCGGGGTGAGTAGTGGGCGGGGGTGCATGGGCTGACTGGTGGGGGTCACAGGTCTGCTCCTGGACCTCCTGAAGGTCACCTCCTTATGAGCCCCAGGGTTAAAACTGCTACGTGTCAGTAAACTATTCGGGGTCAGAGGGCGACTGCTAGGGGTTCTGGGAGTTTGAGTCCTACTGCTAGGGTTGCTAGGAGACCGTCCCATGACCAGCGTGGTGGGTTTGGAGCTGAAGGAGGAGAGGCCTGTGCTGCTGGGCTTGTTGGAGAGGCTGCTGGCTGGAGACTGGGGACGGGACAGGAGGCTGGTGAGGGGCAGAGTGTCTGGGAGAGTCCTGTGCTGTAGCGGGTTCTGGAGTAAGCTACTGTGGGGGCTATTGGAGCTACGAGCGGTCATCTTCCCCACCTCTGCCAGTTTGGCCAGGTCCTTCTCAACTTCTGGATAGAAATAAATAAAGAAAATCAAATCAATAGGTAACCTCCTCAATGGAAAATCATATCTAGGCCTGTCATGATAACCAAACAATAACAAAATCTCCCCACTATTGTTAAGAAAATGTACCCATGATAAATATTGAGCCACATAATATACGTCCTAGCTGAATGATAAATCAATATACAGCTCTGGAAAAAAATAAGAGACCACTGCAAAATCATCAGTTTTTCTGATATTACTACTTATAGGTATGTGTTTGGGCAAAAGGAACATTTTTGTTTTGAGTCTATAAACTACTGACAACATTTCCCCTAAATTCGAAATAAAAATATTATCGTTTAGAGCATTTATTTGCAAAAAATCACAAATGGTCAAAATAACAATGCAAAGAAACAAGATCAAATTCATTTTAAAACAACATAATACTAATGTTTACACTTAAGAAGAGTTCAGAAATCAATATTTGGTGCAATAACCCTTATTTTTAATCACAGCTTTCATGCGTCTTGGCATGCTCTCCACAAGTCTTTCACATTGTTCTTGGGTGACTTTATTCCACTCCTGGTGCAAGAACTGAAGTAGCTCAGCTTTGTGTTTGTGTTGGAATTCAACAGATGCTGGAATGGAATGGCTGTAATACATGTAGAGATGCTGATTTCAGAAAAAAAAAATGCAGTGGTCTCTTATTTTTTTCTAGAGCTGTAATAATGATCATGACAGGCCTAATTATATCATACTGCTATTTACACTAATTTGTTTTAATAGTCTAATGTTTTTATTTGACAGTTGTGTAAAAAGGAATATATAAAAATATTGAAGCTCTCTTGGAACATATGAGGATGGATTGCATTGATATATCAAGTTTTTTAAGGTATACCCTTGGGGCCAGATTGGCATGTCCAGAGGTCGGATGATGTTACTCAATGTTGGATATGGGGAGAAGAACACAGGAGAAACACTGGCATGTAGTGAACGAGGAGAAAACTTAGATGCTTTAGAGGAATGCTGCCTTACACCTAGCCTACGTGGTACTATCAAACACACAAGGCAAACTATAACACAAACAACGTTAATAAAAGCTCTTCCATCCAAATGCGCCTGTTAAAAATGAACTGACCAGGCAAAATAGAAAACAGTATAATAGCAAACTTAACAAACAGAAAAATAATTTACAGAAGCCCAAGTCTGCAGAGATCTTGAGGTAAACCAAACCCTCTCATGAAGTTATGAAATGTGACCATGTGTCTTGTTGTGGGGGTGATGATTCACAAACTTTACTGAGCATTAAAGTGGGCGAGACAGCGCTGTTAAAGCCCTCTTCGGGGCAGTGATGACAATATTTATACAGCCTGTAAATTGTGGTGAATGGAGTTTCCTCTGTCAGAAACACTCGCTGTATGATCTACAGTCACCAGGACTTCCATTTGCCTGACAAAAACACATTTGTTTGTCTCACTGGTAGTCTCGAAAACAATTCTGTTTGTGCAAGACATGACACTGCCAACTTGTGTGATCCACATGTGGGTCATTTTCCATCATGTTTTATACTTTTGTTCAACTTGGCAGCAGAGATTCAACAAACCAGTCTGGGAATTATCATTTGAGAGGCATAATTGGAGGAATGAGTCAGAGGGGAGTATTTCTGGAGAAGTGTATACTTGTGACGTTAAATAAATACTGTTAAATAAGGAAAGCATGACAAGCATTTCGCAAAACCTGAACTTCCATGTTATTGTTTGACAATTAGGATACAAAAAGGCTTTCCAAACTTGAAGAATGCTGTCTTTTATTTATGATTGAATACATAGGTTCAAAATAATGGCACTGAAATGTTTATTATTGAGCAAGTTAAATAAATGATTATGTTTGCTTATCCTAACAGCCATTACAAAGTAAAAAAAATAAAAGTTTGTCAGAAACACCTACTATTCATTCTCTCCCACACTGCACTTGGAAAACTCTAAAAAAGATATGCTGATTTTTTCATCTGAAGTTATTTGCCGGGAAATACTGATAAACACCACATGTTATTGTGAGAAAGTGAATCTAAGACCCGCTCCAGTACATGATTTGATTGTAAACTTGGGTGTTCTCAGAGCGAGTGCCGTTCTATTAAAGAGCTACCTATCAAAACCAGCTTTATTTTGAAAGGCTGCACGGCGGACTGTATGGCACTCACACGAAACACATAGGGAATTCGCACAGACGTTGATAAACCATGACAGCTCCAGCAGAACAAAGGAGTACCATCAGGATCACAGAGCAAAAATGATTTCATATGTTTCAAACAATATGGCAGAAGATGTGATAGTGGATAAAAATAGCCTAAAGAAAAAAAACAAAAGAAAGCAAGATGCTGCATTAAATATAAATGCAGGGGTCAAATTATTTTAAGAATCGAGTCTCAAATAAGTCCCTGGACTTAAAATGTAAATAGATAAAATAAAATTATGCTACCTAACTAGTTGTAAATCGTCAGCGGCACTAAAGTGAACATCTTTGAGACAGGCTGCTGCCATATTTTTCAAGTTTAAACACTTGATTGGTTGTTTCTGTTGTGAATAAAGATCAAGGACGTGGAACAATTTGAAGAAACTAATGTATTACGTATTACTAATGTATTACAATTGTTTTTGGCATTGTTCTGATTGGCTTGAAATTAGCATTGTATTTTCATGAAACTTTTGATGGGACATTAAGTCTGTTTTGGAGGTTTGAAATGTGCAATGTCTCACAGGACCACAAACTTGTAAGTATTAAATGTGTTTTTGACATCTGCCTTATGATAAAACAGTTATGATTTAAATGTACTTTTTAAGAATGCATTTGTTGGGTTTGAGGGACTTCAGCTGCACACGTAACAGACCACTGTGCACCACCATAACCATGCCAAAAAGCTCCAAAGCAGAGTGGTTCAAGAGCCAGTGGGCTAGCTTTAAGTTGTACATTGTGGCACACAGCTCAGCCTCTCCCGTTAGAGTCACATAAAGCAGGCGACGCACTTATCACTTGCAGTGCTCAAAGGTGCACTTTATGACTAAGAGCAGACAGAAAGGGCACTTAACCAAAGCCACAATTAAGATGAAAAGTAACAGTCTCCCTGCAACATGGAATCAATTAGCCACAAATCAAAGGTTGAAAGAGTGAAATTAGTCTCTCCAACCACCTCCTCTAAACCTCCCTGTCCAAACATCCAGAGACAGACTGCAGATCAATGCCATGTGACAGCCACTGGGGTAGTAGCCATCCCGTCGTTTTGTGTGAATTGCCAGTGAGGCGTTTAGCAGGATCAGATATGCTTTGGATTACTGATGTCATATGAAAGTGTGGACAGGGCTTTGACTCACTCTGCTGAGGAGAGTGGGAGGACATGTGTAGACAAACAAGTGTGGGACATATGATGGTAAGTGAGGCTTTCATCTCGTTGCACTATACATCATAATGAACCAGAGGCTTACTGCAAGTCTCATGACATCACATCCACATACATCAAAACATTATATGTCAATAAGGCTATATTATCTAATATAGCCTTATTAATAATAATAATTTCAAAATACAGTATTTGTGCCATCTAAAAAATTATGAGTGTAAAATCTTGATGATGATGATACTACAAGTTAACATTCTTTTTATTCTAATCTTTTGTGAACAGTAACTTGACATTGCTTTAATCATCATATAATTTTATCATCATATAATCTGGAGCTGGTGTGTTGAATGTATTCTCTTAATTGGGTAAGACATCTGTCTTACCCCCTTCAAAAGAGGTACATTCTTTGATTGGCCTCCCCCCTCCCTCCTTCTGTCTGTGTTCTCTTTATAGTCTGGCTTGAGTGCATTGTATGCTGCAGACTGGCTTTTGTTCCATAAAGCTTGCATTTGATCTGCCTTAACCATGCTAATTACTATTAGAGCCACCAATATAGTGAGCCACACAGAAGTACATACCGGCTAACTGCTTGCCCATGTTCTCCAGCTCTTTGGAGAAGAGGGAGTCGCCCAGTAGCAGGCCCGAGTGTCCCAGGGAAGTGCCACCTCTGACGGGCTTCAGATCAGCCTCCCAGACTGCCTGACGCTGGAAGAAAGGGAGAAAGTCACACACACATTATAGCCAAGACCCTTCAATTAAACTCTTTATATAATTTTTGGAAATTGCTGGAAATATCCAAGCCATATCTGCTGGTAAAAAAGGAGCCAATTATTATTTTATGAGCTTTAGAAAAACACAAGAAACCACAGCACCACAGTTTAGATGAAAGCTTGAGGCGTGTGCAGTGTGCTCTGTTTGGTGAATGGAAGTAGACAGTCTGTCAGGACTGGTTCAGAAAAGCTCTATATTAGCAAATACATAGGAGCCACAAAAGCACACTCGTCTACAGTCTACAGAAACCCTTTGATACAACACCACAATCACACAACCACAATTTATTTTATTATTTGATTTGAGAATGAACTTCTTCAGTCTATCATCATATACTGGTAATCTGGAGCTGGTGTGTTGGATGTATTCTCTTAATTGGGTAAGACAGGCCTGATGATGGGTTTCATGAGTTGAATTGAGCTTGAAGCACTGATAAGAAAGAAAATCTGTCAAACAGGGTAATTTCTCTTGCTGTAAATCCATATATGAGGCATTTTGAGCAGTGAAAATGTCATGGGACGTTATTCTCTGAACAAAATGCAGACATAGTAAAAGCAAACATTGTTATTCTATGGCAAGCAACACGTTCTAAACTACTTTATCACATACATATAAACATGTAGGTCTGGTTAAAGGTCCCATGGCATGAAATTTTCACTTTCTGAGGTTTTTGAACGTTAATGTGAGCTCCCCTACCCTGTTTAGGGCCCCCCCCCCCTCCCTGGGTAAAAGTTGCCAAATGGCTAAACTGGGCATTTGGGGGCCTTTTCTGCGTTACACAAAACCAGTGTTCAAACGGGCGAGTTCGGACAAGGCACCTTTTTGACGTCAGATCGGCAAATGCAGCTCCAGCCCCTCCCTCTGTCTCCGCTCAGCGTCCCTGTATATCCCGCCCATAGAGTTTGGACTGTGAATGCGCTACAATGCGAAATGCATTTTTTTATTTGCCTGGAGGCACGTCCGAGTGTTTCTAGGCTCGCAAGTCCCTTACCCGACCCTCTGGACCTCTGAAATACCAGTGGTTTAATTTAATTTTCTGTGTAAATATGCTTTTTTTCATTGCAAAGTCTCCCATCTGTCTTCCTGTGTTAAACACGGAAGCGAGCAGACAGCGGTGCAGAGCTGCGCTTCCAGTGGGGGAACCCCCCCCCCGCTCCTTAGCCAATCTCTCTGTCCTTCTCATTTGCATTGAAGCAGCAACACCCAGAATAAAGCATTTTAGACACATATCTAGCCTCATGAAGACTGTCAGAGTCATATCTCATGCAGTGAGTGTTGATTTTGAAGAAGGATTCATTTACAGTATTAGGGAACCATTAAGGAGCCATATAAAAGCATCAAGAAGTACCATGTCCTGGGACCTTTTAATCATTTTTCAAATAATTTCCCAGATTTGGTGCTCTCTGATAGATTATATCAAGAATACAAAACGGTCAATAACATCATTTTTGTTAACATCAAAAACCTTCATGTACTGGTAATTTTATCATTAAGTCCTATTCCAACACAAATAGTGATGTAGATATATCGCATGTACAGACTTCGAGAGTGTGTTGAGAAGACATATGGTATAGAATGGAGCTGACATGCTGATAAATGACAGAGTATTATTCCCAGGCTGTGTCCCATTGATCTTTCTGTCGGGCAGATAGAGCGCAGGAGGCACTTGGTGGAAACATAGCCACAGCGCCTCCAGCCAGGCCCTAATTGCAGGCTTCATAAAGCAGCATGGCAAGTTCAATATTACAAGTATAGCCCTCCCCGAGCTCTGAGCCAATGTCAGGCCTTTCCAAGACGTGACATCATGTGGGCCCTCTCCATCTCTGGATCTTGTCAGCTCAGCCATAGAAGGCCACCAACAGATCCCATTGAACGTCTCCAATCGCTTTTTCATCATCTGTGCGATCATCGAGTCCAGAGCTTATAAACATTATGGCTATAAATAGACACCTGTAATATTCTTTATGACTTTTTAAACACCAGGTTTGTTGTTACTAATACCAGAAAAAGAAAATAAACATTCAAGAGAGGTTTAAAGATTATTTGGATTTGATTTCACAATATTAGAGCAAATTATAGTTTAAAAGGAGAGGCAAACCTTTATTGAAACACTCTTTTTATTCACTCCTTAGAATAAATGGTTGCATTCACACTGGTTCTGGGCTGGCCTTTGTTTGAACGCAGTTAAGACCTGAAGTAGACTTAGAAAAGTGTACTTCAGGTCCTGGATTAGTCCTGCATTCTGTCCCTGATATGTTTGATGTGGTGTGTGTGCAATTGACTGACAGACACTAGCTGTAACTGGTCATTCAGTCAAAGTGGGAGAATGTCTTGCCCAAGGACACAAAGAGAGTATAAACTCAGGACAGCAAGATTCAGACTGCCAACTGGATTGTGAATTCTTGTTTGTTTACAAGACCTAATCAGAATATACCTTTTGTAAAGCCATGTAGCAGATTCAGATTCAGATTCAGGGGGCAATGCAGTGTCTGTATATGTTATATGGAAGATTTTTTGTTTGTTTGTTTCAAATAGTCAATGATAGCATTATAGAGATACAGCAGACTTGTAATTATGATGACCAAAAAAAAAAATGAATGAAAATCCATCAACTGTAGACATGGTGGGGCCAGATATTAGCTGACGTATGGATAACGAGGCTACCTCATTATCTATTGGCTGTTAAGTTGTCAATCAAACTCCCTAAGCTTCTATCGTAACTGACTTGCCAGTACGCTGGGATTACGTGGTTTACGTAGGCCTCTTACGCATTCCACAGATGTAAGACGCTGTTTACTCAACCAACGCAGCGGTTCTTAGCGGCTTTTTCCTACTGTAGCTTCATCACAGTTAGCACAAAGTTTGTTGCAATGGCAAACGAGAATCGACTACCAGTTAGCCGCAAAAGAAAGTCAGTTTTTGAGATCGCCGAAAGTAAAAAAGGGGAAAAGGAGCAAAGCTAAACTAAGATGATTCCCGGAGATTCCTACCAGCAATGGCGTGAACTGAAGCAGAGAGTCTAAAGAGTGATGCGTTGGTCGCTAAATTACTTATGGACAGGACATTTCTGCTTATAATTTAAAAACATACAGTAAATTTACGACAAACAGTCGCTGGATTTCTCCTTCCTTGGAAAATCCTCTATACAACCTTTAAGTTCAATTTAAATGAAGACTAACAGGATGCCAAATCTGCACAAAATTAACCAGGATAAAACTATATTGAAAGTGACACAACAATGGTGACCTAGGTTTGTACACTTAAGTGCTTTGGCATTGAAATACAGAGATGAGCTGGATACAATAAAGTCATTGTCATAAGTCATCAGTAAACAAGCTGGACAATGCACTTTGTCAGGGCACTCTGTTTGGACGCTTAGCTGACTAAAATATGAGATGACTCGATATCTTATCTGCAAAATAAAGGATGGCTATAATTTGCCAATGACTTATGAGAATATTAATGCCAGCATCCCTTCCCAACATGGCTGAACAAAAAGAGCTTGAAGAGAAGTGAAAGGCCTTCTGGGGATGCTTTGGTCCCACTAACAAACATGGGTCTGGTTTCTGGTGAAATTGATTCCATGTTTTGGAGTTAAAGATTTTATAGTGAGCACATGTGCCTCTACAGTACATGTGTGTGGTCAGGAGGAGTAATAATCACCACAATCTGGGGTTGGATCCAACAGCGCGGTGACTGGAGACATATCTGTGCTGTATGAAAGAGCGCTCCCAACATCACGACTCAAGCACAAAGAGCGTCTATAAAAGTGCTGGTTTACATCTTGAAACACATTACAGCTAATATACAAATGACGCAGTGATACGCCAACCATGCAGTCTGCCTGGGGGTCAATGACTTCAGTTCTAAAGCAGATCCAAGTTGGCAATAGTTTTCTCTTTTTTTTCAAGTCTCAAAAACGTATGCTGTGATTTTGTACATTAAGCAGTCAGGTTTCTGATGGGGTACAATAATCAGGCCAACTGCAATAATGATGGCACAAGTCATTAAAATAGCCCACTAATGGTAGAAGTATGAACCAGATAAAGCAATATGGTTGCAATATGAGGCTATAGCAACAGTGGTTGTGCTTGCAGTTTCAGTACTAGTATTGTTTTTATAAACTGTAAGTTTTAGGAGATAGTATTAGTGGTAGCGGGTGTAGTAATAGTAAAGTTAATGTAGTTGTAGTAGTAGTAATAGTCAGAGAAATTCACAGTGGAGGACAAAGGGGTCTGTTGTCCCGGGCCCCAGGGTTTTATTAAATTGCATTAATTTATATTAAAGGGGGGCCCCTGTGAAGCTTCTTGCCCTGGGCCTGGTAATTGTAGTAGTAGTAGTAGTAGTAGTAGTAGTAGCCATAGCAGTAGTTGCAGGAGTTAAAGTATAAGTAGTAGTTGCAGTAGGAGTGACAAAAAAGAAGTTGTAGAAATGAAATTGTAGAAATAGTCAAATTAACTTTAGTAGGGAAGTAGGAGTAGCATTATTTGTAGCAGCAGTGGTAGAAGTCATGGAGCTAGCGTAATGCAGCCTGGGAGACCTAACCTCACTCCTGTCTACCTCACCGCTTATCCAGAGTTTACCTGCTGCTCAGCCTTCATCTCGCTCCCATTACTCCTCCCCGCTGTTCACCGCACCTCCTCTTCTTCCAATCAGCACTCAGTCTGCCCAATTTGAACCTCGTTTACAGTTGCTTGATCACTAAGGACCATACTTATCCGGCACAAGGACTTTTCCGTCTGCTACCCTCTGGTAGACGATACAGGAGCCTGCCAGCATGCACAAAAAGACTCAAAGACAGCTATTACCCCCAAGCTGTCAGAATACTGAACTCTGGATAATACTCTAAATAATACTGAACTCTCAATAGTACTGCACTAAACTACTTTTCATTATGCATAATGTTTACTGCTGCTGCTCTATATGAATGTATCATGTTTGTCACTACCTCACTGTAAATGCTACTTACCTGTGCAATAATCTGTGCAATACCCACATGCAACACTTATACTACACCATATTATTTGCAATCTGTGAAATACTCTACTTACACCTTATTTAATCCTACCTGTACCTTTTGTATTTTATTACTTTACTTTACTTTTCCCCTGCACTTTTTTGCAACACTTTTTACCATGTACAATTACTGCATGCGATTAGTACTTCTTGACTATCTTAGCGAGTCAACGGTTCTTCTGATCCTAAGCGTTTCATTGCATTGTTGACCTTGTGTTGATCCTGCGCATGACAAATAAACAATCTTGAATCTTGAATCTCTTGAATCAGTTTCAGTTTGTGCCACCTCCACACCAGTACACCCTCATCCTCTCATCATCCCCTTCACTCTCCTTGGCCTTCATTGCATGTCTTTTGCTGAGTGCCAAAGATTACTCATTCAATAAAGCTTACTAATATTTATCTTTTCTGTCTGTTTGAGTCTTTCCAGATTAAAATAGCAGTAGTCCAATATTTCTATAGTAGTTGGTCATATAGTTTGGACTGATACTAAGGTGAAGTGAGGAGCTTCTTAGAAATGTGATCTTCTTCACAGGGAACCATGAAACATTCAACCTGACATACTTTCATAGACGCCTGCTATAAGAAAGGTTTTGCCAAAGCTTTTCAAGTTTCATGGGGCACATCAAGGCAGCTATGCACATTTTTGTGGTTAAAAAATTGAGACAAAAACAACTTACGCTCAACTTTTACATCTTGAAACGGACTGATTATAGTCATTTAACTGTAGCAGATAAACCAGTCAGTAAACACCGTACTTTCTATTAGTTCCTGTTGTTTGGGCTTTTAGGAGATCATTTGCGCCAGGTTGCTGTCCTACCATAAAAATAAATGCAAGCCTCTATTATGAAATGATTTGTTCTCTGAAAAAAGGTGATTACAAAGTTTCGATTCAGCAAACAAAATAAGAAAAATATTTGCAAGAAACCCAAACATTCTAATAAGCAGTGAGTGTACCCTGCGGTAAACAGGAATGATTCTGATTAGTGCTGGATTGTAAAAAGGCTTTTGAAGTGATGAAAATATGTACACAAACTAGTTCAAAGATACATGAAAGCCAAACAAAATAATGCCAATCACTTGAGTTTATACTGTCAAATTCATCTTGTATTTAGCAGTATTTAGTATTAGTATTCATTTCCAATACAACTGAAATGTGATGGTAAATCTTAGTACAACACAAAATGCAGCCTAAACCAAAGCATCAATAAATGTAGACTATTATGGCAGAAAGGGCATCTGGTGTAGACTGAGCAATTCATCAAACTTTTTCATCAAGTGGTCTATAGCCAATCTTGAGTCAGCATGTGGTTTGACTATTTTCTTATGTTAAATGGCATGGATTAAAAGTCTGTTTTGCTTATGTTCAGGAAATAAATATTAAGAGTCAGTTTTATATGATTTTAATGGGACAAAATCAAATTAAATTGAAAACTGTGATCAATCATTATGAATAACTTTGCTATATATATATTTTTTTTTTTTGCCATAGTGCCTATTTACCTGAGCACCATCAGCACACAACAGGGGACATATGATTGACAAAGGCTAAAAAGAACACTTAGTACTATCAACAACAAAACAGTGAAGTATTAAAGAAATTTGGAAAACTCAAGTGGTTATAGTTTGATAGATTGTAAGTGAATTAATCGTGTGTAGAGGATAACCATTCAAGTGTAGTAACCTAAGTGCCAAATATAAAAGCTATAGTGTATTGGCTGAACGTGGGCCAACTTCCCCTTGGAAACATAAATAAACTATCCCAGCCTTGTATCCTGCATACGGCATTGCATCACAAGCTGAGGCTAATTATCTGATTTGGAGCATACAAATGAACAGTTTCCCCTGGACAATTTTATGACGGTAACACCCAGAATATGATTACAATAAAACCAAAAAGTGTACAGTGAATTAGGTCTGGTGATGGCTTAAGGAAAATATTTGTTTTTATGGTGCAATTATCACCTAAACAAGTTGGCAGCCAGCAGAGTCATAACGATAACCGTTAACAGTGTAGACTTTATAACAACACTATGGACGCTCTGTGGCCAAGTGCACTGAGTGCAACATGAAACATATTTATGGGCAGCTGTATGGAAAAAATGTTTTGGAAAGCTATTTAAAGATAGAAGCGTTATTTAATAGCACATATTCAACAGTTTGCTGTAGTAACATTAGCAGTGAGTATGGCTTGCATTATGGGAAAGTTAGTAAGTTTTGTAGTGATAGGTATCAAAGAAGAATTTAAAGTAGTCAGTGGTCAGATAGGACAGGACACAAACTACAGAAATAATGCATTAGCTTCAAAATGGAGGCAAGGCAGGTGAAGTGTCTGACCCAAAGACACACAAACGTTAGTCACAATGTTTGAGATAGTTGGCAGAGAATAGAAAATTAAAATAAAACATGCCACATTATCTTGAACATTGAAGAATGTATTTTATTTTGTATCTGGTTTAAATTCTAAAGATAGGCTTTTTATTTTAATGGAAATCTGATGAAGTGGCTATATACTAGTTTTAAATGCTTCTAACAATTTTAAAGGTGAAATTTGTAACTTTTCTCATGGAGGACTTCCCCTTGCTTGTCTCCATGGGTATGTTCTCGCTTAGCCCAAAATCCTCTACAGTATGGGATTAAACTTATGTATCTCTATGGAGATGGATAAGTAGTTGACGCCACCAGGCTGAGCAACAGGTAAAATCTGTGGCATGGCAATTCTGGTCATAATTTTCCATGTTTTGTGAGATATTTAAACAATGTAACTGAATAAATGCAAGATAACATTTCAGTTAAATACTGCACCTTCAAGTTAAGCTAAAACAAATGTATTAAGATATATAGATGGACTCTTTTTCTTTGTAGACCAAGAGGCTGAAACGATAAGATGTGTATGTTCTAAAGAAATCTGCTCTTAGTTAGCGTGCATCTGTTCCCCACACGTCTCCACGCCAGCTCTTTTCTTTCTTCAAAACCTCTGTAAAAAACTCACACTCGGAGCGGCCTATTATATAAAAGCTAACATTATAATGACGATGGTAGCGCCGCCTTAGTGGTTGCCTTATTACTCGCATGTGACTGTGGCTAAGAGTGGTTTCATTGCGTCTCTCCCTTTGGAACTTATCACGCAACGTCAAACTGAAGTGTGTAAGCTTCTGTAGCAGGTCAATATTTAGCCCTATTGTATTAAACATCTAAATCATCCTCAATTGTTTTCAGGTCAGGTGATACTCTTTGCATTTTTGTCCTTTCGCAAGTGCCCTGAGAGAAGAGCAAAGTGATACAGTGGGATCCTAATTGGGGTATCGCTTTTTTGTTAAGAGATGGATTGATTTTTGCCTGTGTCTTGTCCCATTAAGCTCAAGGTGGTTTGCACAATAGACAGTGAGAAGACGAGGCAGACGGTGTAACTGATGGCTGTAAGCTGATCTTAATTGTTGGGTGATGGATAGAGGGAGGATACTTACAGAGGTAGATATATGAGATGACGACTCACATTCCTGTACCCGTCCTGCTGCAGAGTTCACCCCTGGCAATGGGGCTGTTCCATATACCACAAAGAAAAGGGAAAAATACCATGAGTTGCGTAATATAAGGTAAATCAGAAAACACCTTGTACAAATTGCGCAATTGCAAGTCAGCAACGATAAAGATTTTCTGCTGGAGGATCTGTCACTGACTTGTCTCCCTGGGGGTGTTATGGTTTTACCTGGAATGTTGCACAATATGGCATTAATATCTTCAAATCTGTGGAGGCGGTGTTGCTCACCACAGAATGCACATTTTCAAGGTATTTATGAAGATTTAAAACACCTTCAATTGAATAAATGCAAGATAGATATGTTTAATGCCACACGGCGTAACTTTATAGGCAAAGCAACAACAACTCCATAGAGACCATCAGGCTGTTAACCAGAAAAGTTACATAGTGCAACATTAATGTGATCTTCCATGTATTGACAGGGGTAGTGTCAAGTAACATTCTAATTAAATAAGCTTGTGTTCAGTGTTGAAACTCACAAGAGATGTCAGGTACAGCTTGTTCCAATATGTGTGCCCGGTGATCCTCCTCAGATCTGTCGGATAAAGAATCGCCCTGCAGCCTGGAGACATGTATACACAACTGTTAGCATTGTTACACACAACCAAGCCACAACACAGCACAGCATGTCTGGAAAGTGGACAGGAGATCAGCTTTACAATCGCACAAGGAGGAAGTAAGAAGATGTGCACAACACTGGAAAAGTGGACTGGATCCTGTGTAATCACTGAAGTATTGTTTTAGTACTTGAGAAACAGCAAACAACATTACAGTACTGCACAGTTGTCAGTTTGCGGAAATTGATTGTTTTGGTTTGATTGTGTGACAGTAGATTTATTATTATAATCACAATATTTATGCGTTAATATTTTCAGATATGTACTAAAATGTGACAGTAGGCCTAAATGTCTGGGTTGAGGTTCAAGTATCACACAAAAAGTGAACTTAACCTGAAAACTGCAGCTTTATCAGCTCTTTTTACAGCCTGTTCGCTTATTACAAAAAACATACTTGATATTTTCTACTTCAACTCAGTTTCCAGAGAGCTTGTTTACCCCTAAACTTAAAGATTTCCACTTCATTTTGATCCCAGTCTCCAGCAGCCCAACCCTGCAGCTGTCTGATCCATATGATACTAATGCACGTCTAAACATATGGTGAGAAATGGGGCGCAGAACTCTCTGAAACATCCTTCTATATACTGAAAAACCACAGCACTGTACACAGGCTCAGTTTCCATTTCCCTTTTGTTCCAAACCCCTATAGTTGTTTTTGAAATGAAATGGATTTTACGTGTAGAGCAGTACTTCTGAACCACAAGCACACCGGTCATAGGTCATTTTTTTAGGTACTTAAATTAGAATCTTAAAATCTTAACATTTCATCATCACTACACTTTAATTAGACATAATACCCTAACTCCTTATTCAGGCAAACTTATTCTTAATAAACCTTTTGTTCACTATAAATTACATTTCTGTTAATGTTTTGATAAGGCTGATTATGTAGTGGTACCTAAAAAGCTATGGTGTTAAATATTAAATAAAAAAAAGGCAGTCAGACCATGTCTTTGTTCTGACCTTATGGTTTCAATGACAAGTCTACCCACAATATCAACGGAAACAAGCAGAAAAAAATATACGGATGGAATAAATCTTACACATTTTCCCCAAATACATCCTGATATGAACTATTTATATACCATCAAGAAACCATTAGTTCAACATGGGAGGAAGAAACTATGGTTATTTATTATGTGGCGAGCTCCTGACACAAAGCCACAAGCCCCTCTTTTGTTTTCTAGCATGAAAAATACATTTTTTTCAAAGGATATTCTCCATCGCCATACATTATGTCCCTCCTCATCTCCTATCTTTAATGGTTGTCCAAAACTGCCCAAGATGAGTATCACTCAGTGGTGGTTAAAAGCCCCTTATGGCCACTACTCTTCTCTCAGTGCATTCCTGATATGAAAGCAATTAATGTAATGAGAAGAACAAGCCCCAGAGGGTAGACTTTTTACATGTGCTGTTTCCTCAGACCGCACTGTGCTTCTCGTCCGGACTCTGGACTGAATCTGGGTGAAGCACATCTAGGGTGGTTTTGTGGGCAGCGGTGCACAGCCATTCAAAAAGAACCAACAAAAAGCACAGACCACAGCCTAAGCCCTGTAGACAAGAGACGCACCACAACAGTCAGGCCACACTGCACTTTACACTCTGGCTAAGCAGCGGTGAGCCAGAGGAGGGCCAGAGGAGGGCCAGGGTTTCCGCCACTGCCACTACCGCTTTTGGAGACTGCCATACCAGTTTTGTTTGGTGATGTGGACCGCTGTTTGGACAAGAACACAAAGAGAGCAGCAATAACCACAAGAAGGCCAGTTCAAAATGGGACAGCAATGGAAAGTACAAGTTGAAATTACCAGCTGCCACGCAAAGATTAAACAACAGGGGGAGAACAAATTGGGGACACTTTGGCCAAAAGTTGAAATCATTATACAGAAAGAACAAAAAGTTTTGAGCAAAGAATTCAAATGTTTTGAATTTCACGTCATTGTTTTGGAAGGCTGGAGAGAAATATGGTGTCAGGCCGATCAATATCACGCGATGCAAAATAAACTGCAGGCAAACCGTTTTTCAACATTACACAATATGTGATTATGTGTAGTGTTAATGACAAGAGATGCTATAGACCAGTGATGCGTAACCACAGGGTCACAGTAGGGCTGCACAATCAGAGGAATATAATGCAGTTGATATGAGATTGGGCAACACGTTTTTTGCATAAAATGTTGGGCACCAAGATCAAAAAGGTTAGGTCTGCTACAGACAAGCTTTCAAATAGGAAAGAAGAAGCTATACTCTTTCCACATAGTATTTAAACTAAAGAAGCATGGCTAAGTTAGACTGGGACATGCACAAAATCATCTACTGAATGTGTCTTATTAAAAATACCCTATGTGAGATAAGATAATCCTTTATTTGCCCCACAATGGGGAGATTTATGGATGTAGTGAAAGAACATGAAACCTATGCTTATTAGTAAATTTTGCTGTATGTTGTAAGTTAAATATACTATAGCTGTTCTATCAAGATGGGTTAGTAGAATTAAAACTGCCTGCTGGTAATGAATAACTCCTCATTAGGGGGTTGCTGCCTTCACGCTGTGGGTGTGAATGCTTGCGTCACCACTTCTCTCGTCTGGCTTGTGTGATTGTTGACTTTACTGGCTGCACAGAACATGACTTCAAACCCAAAGTGGTTGAGACTGGACCTGGGAGAGCTGTAGCAGCTTGTACAGTGAAGCCTGCCTGTGTGTAATGGGGCTGGGGCGAGGGTATGTGAGGAATGCCTGTCCGACCCCAGGCAGAGTTCTCGCTAGGCCCGACCGTTCTGGCCTAATGTTATATCTGCTATGTGATACAAGAAGACTGCTGCTTCATGTTCAACTTGTATTTTACACCTCACATACGTGCTTCATACTCATCTATAGAGGATAGGCAATGGAGGGCAGGGACACATGTGTGCACCAGCCCTGTCCGTGTAGTACGAGTTGAGGTTTGAGTGCATGCTGGACAGTTTAACCTGCAGTTAATTTGAAGATTTCATGTGGTGAGATAATGTACTGGCCAAATATTTTACAAACATCTGCTTATGTTACAATTGCAAGGCGTAGGAAAGGTATGGCTTGTATGTAACCTTCAATCATGGCAGTCAACGTCACACATAGGCAGCTAAACAAGTGGACTAAGGAAGTGTGATGACACCCATAGCATTCGGCTCCAGTCAAGTGAAGCTCACAAGGCTAGCCGTTACAGGAGCAAATTTGGAGCTGAGTTCCATATTAGGAATTTATTAGGAGTTTATTTATGGACAAAATAGCAAAATAAAAATGCTAGAATCGTGAAGAATGGATTAATACAAACATTTTAAGGCTCAATGCTGGCTCACTGAAAAGTCAGTTGGAGCCAGATGGAGCCAGAAGCACCCCCATGATCACTTTATATTTGCAACATGGCAGCAAGTAACAGCATTAATGGTTAAAGAATAATTGTATAGTGGTCAAAAATAAGTAATTATCTGATGAGGTCCTCAATGACATTTTCAGTATTTACATAAAATATGTTACAATTGCACAAATAAACTTGCTCTTACAAGTCAAAAGCCACGATATTTTCCTCTCATTTAATGATCTGTTTATGACCCTGAGTGGAAGAAAGAACTGAGTATCCGTCCCCAATAAAACTGGTGGTCAGGTTCAAGAGGAGAGCACAAGAATTTGGCTTAAAACAGGGGAAGAAGAACAAAGAGAGAAGGGGAACAGATGTCTGACATTTCATTTGGAAAAAACAAAGAAAAAAAAATCCAAAGTGTGAGCCAAAAATCAGTCTCCAGACACGGAAGATTGTGTAGGCCTCAAATCTAACTGGGGGACACAATGCACCTTAAGAATTATATTGGTCTAAAACAAACCAAGCCACAAGAATCCAGTGATAGCATCCTCCTGCAGGATCTTTGACAGCACATTACAGATTTCTTATAAACTGATAAGGATGCAATGAAAGAAGATAGGAAACAAGCAAATTCCAGAGCCCAAACAAAGACTGAAGGGCTGGCAGTGTGTGCTGCGGAGTCTTATCGAAATCATAGCCATTTATCTGGGACTGGCATCAAGGAGTGCACTGCCTACACCTGCCTAAACTGTTTCACCTGAGAGAAATAGAAAAAACTTGGAACACAGATCATATTTTGCACAGGAATGTCTCACAAGAAGAGGATATCTGTGATAAACTTTATGAGAGAGGCATCAAAGAAGGTTCATATTGGTAACAACACAGTTGTTATTCACTGTCCTCCTCCTCCTTTCCCGCTTAGTATGGAAATGACATAATAGTACAATCTTCATACAGCTGCTTTAATCAGGTACAAAAATGGTTTAAACCAGGGGTGCTCACACTTTTTCAGCATGCGAGCTACTTATAAAATGACCAAGTCAAAATGATCTACTACAACAAAAATGCAAATCATTTATTTATTTATAAATATATTGACAATTCTTTACATGTACAATGCCTGTTGATGTACCTTGCATAACTCCATGTCCATTTTGTCAATTTTTTATCATTACCTTACTCTTACTCTTACACATTTACCAAATGCATGTCATGACAAACAGATGCATTTATGCACTTTTATTAGGCAAAATTCAACCACATGTTGTGGTAAGCCTGCTCTGTGCTGTAGGCCTGCTCTGTGTGGACACTGTAACATAAATTTAGATTAGTTTTTGCTTTGCGTTTTGTCCTTGCACTTCTAATCAGCATGCATTGAGGAGGGAGCCTGTGTGTGCTATGAGCAGGAGGAGAGAGCGTGAAAAGGAGAGGCACGCTGACGTGAGGCACAGACAGGTAGGATGTTTTAAAAGTTTAACCTGCTCTGTGATACATGCTGGGACACAAGGGTACACGCTGTAGCAGACAAGCTGCGTGCGCTGGTGGCGCACGTGGTGACGTGCAGTGTCCGCGGGCTCGAGCGCACAGGCTGCAGTGAGAAGCCCCGCGCAGTCCCGCACACCGGTAAAAGTTTATTGCTGAGCGCAAAGGCCATAATGAAACATTATCGCTGTCAAGACCGGTGTCGAGTACTTCGACACTACTATCTACCCACACTACCTTGGCGATCGACTTGTAGATATTTTGAAGGTGCACTATGTAGATGCACGATCACTTTTTGTTTGGGGGTCCGTCACCTGCTTGTTTCTATGGATATGTCATTGCCCTGCCTGTAATATTCCACAGTATGACATTAAACAGCTCTGTTCATGTCTTCATGATGATAGAAAGCTGTGAAGCATCTTTCCACCAGGAAAGTTACACAATGCACCTTTAAGTCTTAAGCATGTTCAATGCTCAGAAGGAAGTTTTCTTGGGTGGAAAGTTCAGTGGGAAGTTGTAGCTTATTATATTTTTCTATACTATTTTATTTTGCTTGTTCATGTACATGTATAATTATGCTCTTTGTTATGATAATATATTGTGATGTGTGAGCTACTGTGTCCAAATAATTTCCCTTGTGGATCAATAAATAAGTCATTTACAACAGTATTCATCTGTTCGTTCTTTTCATTTTAGGCGCACTGACCTACTCGCTACGCAAATAATGCTTTGAATACTTGTATAAGAATAGAATAAAACTTGCCCTAGATTTGATTAAGTTCACAGAGTTGCCATGGAAACTTACACAAAGTTAAAGTAAACTATATTCAAGGTTAATAAACTCTCATTGTAACTTAGTCTTCTTGAAACTGTGCCCATGACAAGCCCCGAGGACAACAGAGGAGACAAGATGTTTATTATTTCTAATACTAATCCCCCTATTAGAAAATTCTTGTCAAGCAGTGCACAACTGAAACGTGAAACAACTTTGCTAAATGATTAAACGGACAAGACTCTGCCTGTCTTATCTTTCATTAATATTGCCAGAAAGTCTTTAAACTTTAAGTCACCCTGTGAAACCTCTTCTAACCTGATGACACACCGTAGAGGTGACATGAAGGAGGGAACAATTACCTGGCACACCTGGAGCAGATGTTGAGTGTGACTTTGGCCTGGGGTTCGGCCTGATATGAGCTGCGTCCCTGACTGAACTTGCTCCCGGTCAGAGCGAGCACCGTGACACCCTCCATGCGCAGGTCGTCCAGGTCCTCTGGGTGGGGGAGGGTCCCAAAAACACACACACAGAAACACAAGAAGGGTGTCATTAATCATAGTTTGTCAGTTAGGACGGCGGTGTTGAAAGTCTCGTTAGAGCCAGTGAAGCAGACGGCAGCACAGACTTCTCAGCCGTCCTCCCACACTGACAGATGACATCACAACATTCTACCTCTGTAATGTTTAATAATGGTAGGCACTGTTAGCAAGCAGATTAGATAGGATGGATAGAAATTAAAGCAAGATAATAGATCTAATTCATTACTAAGATAAGCGAGTATTTCTTTTAAAAATACCACATTATTGATTGTTGTCACAATACTAAAATTGCAATTAAAATGCAATTTTGAAACTTAGGAAAAGGCTTGGTAGTAATTTTTATTAAAAACAATTAATAACTGTATTTGTTCTTATACAAATTCTGATGTAGACTAAAACAATACTACTATAATACTAATAGTAATACTTTTGACAGCTCAGAGATATTAGTTCCTTATCCCCCATATTTGAGTATGGCATAATTACACTCTAGCATAGTACTCTTGCCTCACAGGAAGAAGGTTTTGGGTTCCATTCCCGGACCAAGTTTGGCCTTTCTATATGGAGTTTCAGTGCTCGTATCTACATGCTTGTCCCTTGTGGCTCCTCTATCCCTTACCAGTATACACATGTACAATGGGGTACCTTCACAGGACAAATCTCCACTGTAAAAGACATCAGAAACTAAAAAAAACAAAAGGTTTAATAAAAAAAAAAAAAAACCTCTTCCACTTCCTACATCGGTATCGTATTGCTGACAGTCCATCATCGTCTGGGTGAAGCAACAGGAAGGGCACGCTAATGAGCATAGGGGTCAAAGAGACACAGAACAATGACAGAAAATGAGTGGCAGTGCTCAGGATGAAGTGCTGGAAAGTTTGGGTTTCGTCTGATCTCAGTCTCAGAGCACCCATCCACCCACACGAAGATCCAGTAAAGAAGAACATATGTAAGAGACACGCCAGTATTGTTCGTCCTAACCCTGTGCACTGCGTTTGTCTGTAGGACTTACTTAGAAACACATGCTCATATGCAGGTGCAAATAACTGTGTAAATATGTTATCTGAAACAATAGGTGCCATTTAATACACTGATATTTGAAGTTTCATTGTAGTACAGTAAGGAAAAGGACACCAGTGACATTTCAAAAGGTCCCAAGTGTATAATATAATGGAGTTGTTCTCAAACTAGGTACTCCCCCACAGATCCTGACAAGAAGTCTGATTCTGAGTATGGGTAGAATAGTCTATATGCAGTGAAAAGGCTTCAAACAGAAACAATACATCCCTTATTTTTTTACTTTAACAATACCAAATGACTACTAATAAGACTTGCAGGGAGTTCATATGAATATCTTATTAAAACAGAAAATCAAGTCTGGTCAGTCTGGTCATCGCCCCTCCAGCGTTATTTCACTGATACATGGGAACAGAGGATCACACTGGTCATCATCATAATTAAAATTTAGATTTTAACAAATCAAACTTCAGATTAACAGTGTTTTGTGGTTCACCCTTTGTCACTTAACTATAGAAATGTGAAATGTTTTTCAGTCCACTATGTTATATTTTCCTAGATTTTCCAGAAGCAGCCCTGTTTGTTCAGCCATCTAAACTCACAGATAAAAAATAACTGCATAGACTACACATCTTAGTATGCTATTGCTGAATTCTATTCTTAGCTGGCCAGGCAATATAAGAAGTGTTGCTGGAAAATTAATAATTATAATCATCCTAATCCACAGAGGGCTCGTTGCACCCAAAGGCAATGCATTCTGACATGTCTCTGGCTCCTGCTGGTGAAGTTTACAGGACGCTGTGTGTGCGTGCATGTGTAATCCAACACTAACTCTGATACTTTCACTTTGAGCTCCTGTGTTTCAGCCTCTCGTCTGGGGAGAAAAGACAGCCTCACACCTTGAAAGGAGAGAGCTCATGACTAATCACCAGGATTATCTTCGCTGACAAACGCCAAAGAGAGGTGTGTGCGAAAATGTGACACACACAGAGCACTGTCTCCAGGAGAGATACTGAATACGGGTAAGTAAACTAATTACTCTGAACTGCATTTGCACAAGTGCATATTTTTATGTAACTGATTGTCACTGATTTCCAAATAATAACTGTACTGAAAGTAATATTGTTAGTGAGTGACTGACTGCCTTTTTGTCCTGAAATTAGAAAATGTTGAGTGATTAAAAACAACTACTTTGGTATTTTGGCCCTCATGTCTTTAGTAGTACAGTATTAGTTATAGTAGCAGTGGTTTTCCAATCTTTAGCAGTGGTTATAGAAGTATAAAGGCCATAGAAATAGGTTGCCTAACAGTAAAAAGGTATTGTAAGAAAGAAATCTAATTGTTATGTTAAGAAAGTGTGCAAGATAGGGCATAGTGTGCATACTTCAAGACAAAACACAGGTAAAAACGTTCAGTTAAGATAAAATGAATACGTGTATCAGAATAATACTGGTTATGACTCATATGGTTGGTTGCAGCTGGTGTTTTCAAAAAGCCAGATAGATTCCAGTACTAGCCGAGAGCGTCCAATATTAAATGTCCCATTCATCACGGCCTGTACGGGACAGGGGAGGGGACACTCAGAGCCACCAGCGTTTCAGCCTATTTCCTAGCCGTGGGAACCTCTCTCCAGTTCAGGCCTTCACCTTGTCCTCCTTTCTACAGACTAGCTCATTTCAGCATGCCCGATTTCCTTTGGGTCGTAAAAAGAGACGCAAATCATTACATGACACTTAGAAATATGAAATGGTGACACTGCATCTTTTGAGTGAAGACATGAATAGCAGCGATGGCCCCAGACCCTGACGTAGAGCATGACCTCGGTGTACACAGCTGCCTGATACCTTAGCTTCTTCTTTGTCTCCTTGTCTCCTCCACTTGCCTCCTTCGGGTCAACATAAAGTCACACAATAGACAAGAGCAAGGCTTAATCCACAGGACAAAGGCTACAGGCTGACATCTACACAGAGAAGACAGCTAAAGTGGATTAGACAGTGACACGGGTAAATGCAACACAATTTGAAACTTTTAGGATGCCTAGAGGAGCTCCGGTGACCTGAATTGGTGTAAGTGAAAAATTTCCACTGTGAAATTTAAAATGCTGAGGAACAAATGTTATGAATTGTACAACTGCAATTGATTTTCGGTGTAAGTAGAAGTCAAAGTTTAAAGTAAAGTTTATAATACAAGATACATGAACGTTTTAGTTGAATAACAAAAACTACTACTACAAAAGTTTATAGGGTAGCTCATACTACTTTTATGTCATTATGTACTGTATACAATATCTTATTAATTTGTACTTGGACTAGTGACGTAACCTGCTTGTCTCTGTGAAGATAGCAACGCAAAGACAAGCAAGTGGTGGACAGGAGTTGGGTTTTCTTTCATTCATTCACATGTTTAACACAAATCCTACATATTTAGTTCTTCTGCCAAACAGAAAAAAAAAAAAAACTCTGTTCTACCTTGTGATGTCATGTGGTAAAACAAGAAATGCTCTACTGCAGGGGTCTTCAACTTTTTTCAGGCCAGGGACCCCCAAACAGATGGCAAACTGTGCCAGGGACCCCCTACTATATATACGGCATAGAATTGTGTTTTATATTAAATTGAGCTTAGTGTCATGTATAAACATTGCTACTCTGCTATGGTACATCCAATACAAGGAAATAATACACAGGTTAATACTGTATTTTACACTATAAAATATAAAATTATATTATTTTAAAGTGAAATCAAAAGATTTCGCGACCCCCTGCAGTACCTCCGCGACCCCCCTAGGGGTCGCGACCCCCCTGTTGAAGACCTCTGCTCTACTGTGTTGTTATACACCTTCACTAAAATCATTTGGATAATTTCAACTCTGGAATTGTCAATCGCTACAGAACAAAAAGTAAAAGGGGCAGTTCATGTGAAAACTACAACTTCATGACATCACAAGGTGGAAGAGAGCATTTTGAGCTTTGAAGATGTAGACAGACTGATAATAAAGCATGACTTATACATGTGTAAATGAAACAAAACACAACTCCGGTTATGTTTTTGGGGAAGTAACAGCATTATAACATGGCTAAAAGCTCACAAGAGTCAATGTTGTGTTATATAGAACCTTTAAGTAAAGTACGGAAATTCTATCACTGCATTTTGTCCCTTTTGGATGAATGAACATGGCTGAATTTGCCTCAGTGTTCAGTCCAATCCTTCATCAAGTTTTTTCTTTATGTCTGCGGATAAAGATCATCATAATAGACCAGCCTTCCACACAACAAAACCACCACCATCGCAGTGTCTGTACAGGGCATCTCCCACAAGGCCACACAACCCCACACAACCTCCAGACACAACAAACTGGCCCGCTCTCGTCGCCCCATCACCTCTGCACCATTCCAACAGTCCCGGCCCAGCCATGCATGCTCCTCTCTGTCTGATAAATCCAATACTTGTGGGGGGCAAGGTGGAAAGTATTCAAGCAATGCAATTTCAACAAAGAGCAAAGGAATTCTGCAATCACTCAAAAGGGAGAGAACAGAACAGAGGACGTGCATGTGTTTGGGTGCCACTCTCTCCAAGTTTCTATGTAATTTAGTGTTGTTTATATAGCGACGGACTGACTGGCTCTGCACTTCTCATCACTGAGTCCAAAAACAGAGAAAGAAGAAGGGATAATTAGTGCATGGTATTCTTCACAAGAGGCTTAATACACACCTTTTGGATGATGGTTTGACAGATGAGACGTGAGAATCCACATGTGTGCAATCTCAGGTCTTAGGTAGAGTATAAACCTTCTTTTTTACATGTCAATTTATGTTGCATAAAACTACATCACAAACAACTATCATACTAATCACCTATCCTGTTGGAAATTATTTATTTAGCTAACCCTTAAAGGCAAATTAACGTTTTCTTACAATCTGAGCCTTCTTTCGGCAATAAAACAAGTAGTTTTACTCACCCATAGCATTTTTCTGTCAATTGGAGCAGTATCGCAGAACTTATGTTGAGCCGTTCTGTTCTAGTAATGATCCCGTATCCGTTAACATGGTGCTCGTATCATATGCTCGGGGCATTACTTTGCGGTGTCCAAATAACACAAACTTTAGCACTTTTCAAATCATAGAAGCCCGATGTCTTAATGAAAGATTTCGTTTGAAGCAAAAGTGGCCTGTAATCCGAGATTTAGCCATAGTTTCGAGTAGATGAGGACGCCAGTGCGCATGCGCGGACTGTGCTATCAGCTCCCGGGACCCAAACATGAAACGCAAAGCTGAAAACTATGGATAAATCTCGGATTACAGGCCACTTTTGCTTCAAACGAAATCTTACATTAAGACATCGGGTTTCTATATGATTTGAAAAGTGCTAAAGTTTGTGTTATTTGGAGACCGCAAAGTAATGCCCCGAATACAAATGCTAACGGATACGCTACAACATAACTTTCTTCAAACAGCTCCAAATGACACGAACGTGATATGGGTGAGTCAAACGACTTGTTTTATTACCGAAAGAAGGCTCAGATTGTAAAATAACGTTACTTTTCCTTTAAGTTTTGTAGTTCTGAAGAATTACTTCACAATTTTTATTACATTTCATTATATTTGTTTTGTAACATGAATCATCAATCACATTTTAGAACAACTGAAAGAGCCAGGAATAGGGGTGTGCAATGTATCAAAAAAAATACACAGTTTCATTGGAGCCAGATCACGATTTCCATTTAATCACTATTCATGTAAACCTAGTGTATTGCGTTGAAGAGATAACTATAGTCATTTCCGGGTGGCTAAAAGTGTCTTTGCTTGAGCATATAGCTGCATTAAAGAGAAAATTAGTCTATCACTATCATGATATGACGATTTTACAAATTTTTACAAAAACTGCAGATTATCACAGGAATGAGTATGATGGTAATACATTGGAGAAACAAAACAGCCACTTCACAAGAGGATGTACAAACACAGACGGGAGAGCCAGAGTGGACCTTCATCTGCCGTACATCTCCACCTAAAAGCCACGGGCCACTCCTTTGAGGACAGTGAGGTACAGATCTTGGCCAGAGAAAAGAACTGGTTTGAGAGGGGGCTATTTTTGTCAAGAAAGAAAATCCTTCCTTGAACAGAAATGGAGGTCTCAGACATCATTTGTCTCCGATTTATAACTCTATCCTCAAACCTTAATCAAAACAAACAAAGAAAACAATAGGGTTAGCCAGGTCAGGTCCAGAGGTGTGAAAACACCCATTCTGGCCCTGAATGGTTCTGCTAACAAGACCACACACTCCAGTCCCACTGCATATTTAATAGGCCAACCTAACTAACAGAAACGGAAAACAAGTAGCTATGGTAGTTTCAAAGTAATTTCATTGTAGTTAGCTCTTCCCTGCAGACAGATATAGTCAGTGTCCATCAGCGTCTGACCAGAACTGAAGAAGCAGCTTGGATGAGCTGCAAAACGTATTTGACCAAATAAACTTTTGTCCAATTGACAACTGAATTCCTTTTGCAATGATTGTAATGGTACTCACCCATTCACACACACATTCATACACCTGTGTACGCAGACACTGGGGCCAAGGTGGATTAAGTGTCTTGCCCAAGGATACAACAACAGCATTCATCTGTGGGAGCTGGAATAGCGGCGCCAATCTGTGGGTCAATGGATCTGACCACTCTACCAACGTTGAGAGCGGGATTCGAACCACCAACCTTCGGATCAGTGGACAAACAGTGGGCAAACACTCCATCTACTGTCTCTCGATTCGATCTTTATCACAATATCGCCCAGCTGTAGCCAGGATGAATTTATGTTTTGTTTTTGCTCGACATAATTTGGAACACAATCATGTTCTGTCCTTAATTCACACTCTGTAATCCCTGGGGACCCTCTCTGCTCTGAATTCCATGTGATTTACTGAGCCTCATCTCACTGATCTAAAGTATTTTCCACCCCTAGAGCAGTGACGGCATCTGACCGCAACACAGTGGGTTTTAATTAATAGTCTGTAAATAGGAGATGCCCTGCATTCTACCACATGTGCACATAATACACATAAAATAGCATATCAGGTCAGCACACAGAGCCAAGGACCTCACACTCGCGTATAGAACAAGCACATGTCTTTGATTAAGTTCACACAGCCTCATATTGGTGGTTAGTCGTCACACATTTGTTTGGCTTCATAGTAAAAACAATATTCAGACTTACTTTTCATAACTGGGTCTGTGGGGAACACATGACGCGCAGAACATCACACGTCTGAGGTCTTATTATCTGTGCAAACTTATTTTAGAGTGTCTTGTCCAAACCACACATTTTGCAGGGCTTATGTTGTCTCTATCTGGAGTGATGTACAGATATAGTACAGAGAAGGGGGTCAGCTGGGAATAAGGCAGAGTAAACCCAGTGACCTCGAGAGTCCGCAGATTTCACAATCACTGTCAAATTTAGAAAACGTGTTTCTATTAAATTTGAAATGTAAGATTATGCAGCTCGTCTCTAAGGCTGCCTTACATAGTTAATACCAAGGAAAAGGCTTCATTCTCAATACTGATTTGGATACTACAATGATGATAAAACACTTCTTTTTGGTGGCGGGTGTCAAATGCTCCATTGAGATGTTATTGCTTTGTCTGGAATGTTTCACAGTATGGCATTAAACCTTTCTGTCTTTATGAAGACCAAACGAGACCAAATTACAGGTCAGATCTGTGGAGAGGCAATGCTGCTCAGTCAGAATGCCTGTTTTTCTAGTTATCTTTGAGCTATAAAACCACCTATAATTGAATAAATGTAAGGTAGAGCTGATTAATGTCATACCGTGGAACATTCCAAGCAGAGCAGTGACATATCCACAGAAACAAGTATGTGATGGACCCCCAGTCAAAAGGTTACATAGTGCACCTTTAATACCGCCGTGTGTGTATTAGTTCTGATAAAGATCAACGCCATTCTAAAACAAACATTTTGTCCTTATAATGCGCTTTTTATTTCTCAGTATTAACACTTCAGATGAGTCTAGTTTTGATCTTAGTTTGAATGATAGTTGCCTTTAAGTAAAATAATTTACTACTAAAACCACCACAATTACAATCACCAATACTATAAAGAAACTGCAAAAGTGCTGCTGCTGCTGCTACTGCTATCCTTACTACAGTAACAACTTCGGTTTATTTATAAACTTTATAAATATGGGTATTAGATTTACACTGGTCCGTTGAAGTCCACATTCTAGCTGCGTGATGAATGGTGTTAGTGCTTGTTTGTGATAAACACATGGATACAGCAGTCAGCACTGATATAGCTCATATACACACAGGCCTCTAGTTAGGCTTGAAATACTCCATCAGGCACTGCAATTAACTTGTCATTTTGCCTCCTAAATTGTTATAAAGGAGACAAGAGCACCAGCATATAGCATTTAAACTGAGCACTTTTCAAGTCCAAGCTCTGGGTCACACCACAATGTGTCCATTCATACATTATCTGTAGTTGGAAACGAGTGATGTCATTCTTGTAATCCTATCTACCATCCTTTGCACCAAACTTCTGCAGCCATAACAGTACACAGGGTTTGCCTCAGAACAAGTGAAACTAGTGCAAGTCAACCAAAAGAACTAGTACAGTCAGCTAGCTTTACAGGTCATAGGGTTTATGTGGCTGGGGCTGTGCTAGGGGGAGGCTATGGAGTTGTAACTGTAAACAGGTGTCCAAACACGCTATAATGTTACTTGTTTCATAGAAGATACGACTGATTCAAGAATATTATATGCATAACATTTGTTTTATAATGAATTCCCTTAAATTGTTCTCTCATATTATTTCAGTGGGTCAGAGATTTAAGGCTGTTCCCAATGTGGACTATATAAAAGCCACCTGTTCTTGTTTAAAAAAGCATATTTTCAGGGTTTGTCTTCTTAAAGGTTGTATATCACACAAAATCTACTCTTGAGCTTTAAGCTATGTTGTCCTGTTGTTACCTCCTCCAAAACATACCTGGAATTCTGTTTTGTTTCATGTTTAACTAAACCTTACGCTTTGTTCCACCTTGTAATGTCATATAGTGGTAGTTTTACCTTTAGTTCAGAAGAGACTGGCATCCAGGGCTGAAATCATCTAAATATGCAGCCTAAATATGCAGGGTTTGTGTGTTAAACATGAGTGAATGAAACAAAACTCAGGGTAGTTTTTTGATGAGGAAATAACATTATAACAGTTCAGAAAATTGCATAATATCGGCCCTATAACCAGTCTGAACTTGTCTTAAATAGTGGACCTTGCAAGTAACACACAAAGTTATTTCAAAACTAAGCGTGCTTTTAAAAACAACGGAAAACCTGTATTGGCTTCTAGTACGCATGACAGAAGTAAAAGTTCTCTTAAATTATACCTTCTGTCCCTGCTTACTCTATGTGGGGTGCAATAGCGTGCTCATCCTCTTGCCTTTGGCTGTGGGACCATTATGCCAAATGTTAATAGTAATTGCTTCCAGTAAAAACACAGTAATATCACCACAATTTGCTCCTCTATTAACGCATCCATCTGCAACACGACATGTTTAAAGACGTCAAATTAGGCGGTCTAAGACTTTCACTACAAACATTGTTTTTTACTCAGAACCAAGCTGCTTTCATGGTACAGCGATAAGTGAGAGATTTAGTGCCTCCTGTGTGGTAGATACACACATTCACTCACAGTATTTTGTCAGTGAAGCGAGGAGAAATGGTGCTGTTGTTGATAGTTTGTGATGTATCCAAGACGACTTCTTTTTTGTTTGACAGAGGCAGACAGACACTGAAGCATTAGCGGTAGCATTTGGTATTATCATAAAAGTCAAGACACTTATAAAGATCTGAGTGAAACTGTTAAAATGTTTAGCACCTTGTCTTCTGGAGGAACACTGGAGAGAAAATGGGGCTGTTAAAGGGCCCACTTTCCACTGTTTTCTGATCTATGTTGTAATGTTGTTTCCTCATCAAATCCATCAAACAGAAAACATTCTGTTCCACCATGTGGTAATACAGGAGTGTTCCACTGTGTTTTTAAACTCTATACACTTTTACTAGAGACATTTGGATAATGATAATTTCAGCCATGGAATTGCCAGTCTTTACTGAACTAAAGGTAAAAGGTAGCTGTTAACTTACTAACCTCAAACTACCACTACATGACCTCACAAGATGGAACAGAACATTTTGAGGTCTGGAAATGTAAACAGACGTGTGTGAATGAAACAACACCAGGTTTGTTTTTGATGAGGCAACGACATTATAACATGATATTCTGCCATTCTGACAGGAACACTGAGTAACTAGTGTGAAACTGGCTGACCCTTCTCCTAAACTCTCCATAAAATATCTGTATAAAACTGCAGCCTCACCACCTAGAGACAGCACTTTTGCACTCATGCTATTTTCCATGGGGTGAAAACAAGTGAGTCATATTGGAGTGGTAAATATTAAATCCCCAAATGAAGAAAACAACTTTGAAATCCCAGTGCAGGATCAGAAACATTTCTAAGCCTTTCCTCAAAGAAGACTCTCAAGCCAACCATGACAAATTTGACTTAAGCCATGTATTAGATTCTTAATTGTATCGTGTCCACACGTCACAAGCCGGGGGCACTATGTGAATCATTGCATTTGGAACTTATCAAGTATAATTGTTCTAAAAGGCAAGCAGTAACCCTTCTTAACAGTGGGACTGCTCATGAAATGCATTGTTCCTTTCCTGCCTCCCAGTGGAAATTAATATAACAAATCATACGGTGACTACAGAATGACTTACTGTTTAAATTGTAATACATAGATTATACCACTAGAGAGCAGCATGGCCAAATGTGTGAAAGGGTATCTTCTTTGACTTCACTTACAAACTGCAGAGAGTTCAGACCAATAAATCAGCCATAATATTTATTATGTGGCAGGAATTAAATGCATACAGTATGCACATTTCTTTCAATGTTTTCTGTTCTCTAACAACATTATATATCACTGCTTTTACAGCATTGTCCAGTTATATTCCAACATTTAGAGTACAGTCAGTGGGGAAATGATCCTGGTCTGTATAAGCCTTATATTATTACTGTGAATTCAAGGTGCAGTTATGGATGAACTTGAGGGCTCTCCTCTGGTAACAAGCTCTTGTACCGAGACAGCAGACAACGATTGACTGTCACCCAACACTGAATCACTTTAATTGGAGATTGTATTAAAGAGCCAGTGAACAAAACCAGAAGACCCGTGGGTTAGGAAGGACACATAGCAGAATATAGTTGTGTAGATGAGATGTAATTTACCCGTCTGCAAAGCAAATCTGTGAGTGACTTGCATTTCAATAGCCCCGACTATAGAGCAGGTGACGATCACAGCAGAGACAGACTGTGAGCAAGAAACAAGGCAACAAAGCTGAAAAGAGGAGCTCAGGCGACAAATTCAATTTGGCAAGAGGTATTATGGTCAGGCGCTGCTCTGTAAGGGTGACAGGCTCTCACAGTCTGCACTGAAAACAGGCCCTAACTAAATCAGCATTGATTTAAAGACAGGTAGGGGATCGATATCAATCACACAGTTCACCCGAGTTCATGTCACACATTCCAATATAAACTATAATAAATACTATGGCAAAGTTTGTGAATGTTTGGCTTTACCCAGAAGTTCCATAGCATCATCCTCATCCTCCATCTCCTCCTCTACAAGCGAGGGGGCAGGGCTATGGCCCGAGTCAAAGGAGTCCTGGGACAACATGGACGCCAACAGTTTCTTATGATGCTGCTGCTGCTCCTTCAGCCCTTTGCTCTTCCCCTCCATTATCAGGCTAAAAGATAAGAGGGACACAAAATTTCACTGGACTGATACGAAACATAATTACAGCCCAGGCCATATTTAAGCACTGTAATTAGGTTATATTCGAATAAACAGTTTGCATTTCATTTTAAGCTTCATTTGTATACTCTTACAATGCACACCGGCAAGGGAAGCAATGTCAGCAAGTTTTGATCCACAGGGACTATCCTGAGGAGGCACACACCAATACTTGTATACAAAGAGCTAAAAAAAAAAAAAAACAGGTACAATGTGCTCAATGTTGTCTCCAGAGAGCTTGTAAAAAATAGAACTGCACTGTTTATTCTGCAAGTATTTGTACATCTAATAGAGGTGCATTCAAAGAGTTGAGAGCTTTGTGATTATCTGGTGTACAAAATAATTAACAAACATGGAATGATTCTATCATTGGTCTAATGCAGTTTTATATTTGTGTGCTAAAAGTGCCTTTGAGAAGAATCCTACAAAAGATGATGCTCCAACTTTTCTGTTCTGTTTATGTTCTTGTATCTCTGAGGAAAGAGGTGGGACGTTAGCACCCCCATGTCGGCTGCTTTAAGGTCCATTTCAGGACCCGTCCATTTCAATCTCATCTCGTTGTTTACAATGACAAATAAAGCTTTCCATTTCCATTTCCATAATCCTCCAATACTGACAATACTGAGATTAAAAGAATACTTAATATACCATTTCATAACCAATCTTCTCTAATTAGTTACACTGGTAGGAATAGAGCAAGGTGACAAGATAACACAGGTACAATATATTATGTAGTTATGCAGTTGTCAATGACCATAAAATGTCTTTGGCCTGGAGCACCTGGAAATGAGGTTAATTTTTCATTCAGAATTGAGTTGAAGTGTATCATGGCACACATGTTTGATTGTGCGTTTGAAACCTGATTATCAGACTAGTTCACATGGGCACTCCTCAAATACTTCTCCCTCTGCCTTCCCAAAGAGATTACAGTAACTGTGTCAAAGTTTTGTGAACATTCAGACACATGCAGACCTGCCAGAGGGACTGCTGTCACTGCTCCAGCACAGTTCAGTTTTGGTCCGTGGGATAGGTGGGTGCAGCATCTCAGCAGCCAGCGGGTCAGGGTCCACCTCTGAGCGGCCCATCCACTCCCCAACCACACGGGGGCGCAATAAGGCGTTGTAGCCTCCCAAATTCTACAACAGCGACACACAAAAACACAATTCAATGGGAAGAAAAACAATTTCATGAATCATTGTAAAAATATATACCACTTGTGCTTCAGATTTAAGACTGAAAGCATACTGAACTACACCCCATCATTCATTCAGGTTTGGGACTGGCACAAGAATATGGTCGTGTATGTAGAATCAAATGTAATACATAAAGTCAATTGATATTATCACAATTGAAATAAATACAATACATTTGAATTTAAAGATGAAATGGTGCACCTGGTATAGTAAGTATATAGGCTTGTATCACATTCTGTGGTATGAATATAAGACAAGATAGTACTGTCTTTTCTACTGTTCTTCCACAATGTGAGACATTCTCTGGGCCATAAGCCAAGTGTGATAGAGATATGCTGCAAAGAGAGAGAGAGGAGAAACCCCGTGGAAACATAATGTTATATTCAGACCAATCATGTCCAAATGGCACAGTGTATCTGGAGTCTGGGCAGCAGCAGGGCTGTTGTACAAAAGAGGAGAATTGGGGCCAGGTAAGGATAGCCTCAAGTATCGAGCGACAGTGGAGACACACAGGACATCCTGTACGCTCGCAGGAATATTTATGCAGAATTACTCCTTTGAATTTGCTTGTCTATCAACTCTGGGTTTATTTGGGAACCAAGACCAAGATATAAAGAAAGCTATCATTTGATTTTGTAATTACAAAAGGACACAAAAAGAGTGGTGTTAAGGTGTTTCACCTGGTCAAGCTCATCTGATATGGCAATACCTGTTAAAATAAAAATAAACAATGTTGAAAAATGTATAGCATAAAAATCAAATGATATTACTATACATGCAGATTTTGCATTTTGTAAAAAGTAGTTGATATACGCTCTTACTGCGGGAGAGGCTCTCCAGAGCCTTGCCCAGCTTTCGGCTCTCCTGCAGGATGTGGCTAAGCTCGTCAAAGTCACGACTCTCTCTCCAGTCCCAGGCTGGACATTCGATTGACCGTGGCACTGAGTATGACACAAACACACATAATAAGATCTTACATCTCATATAGAGATTATCAGCAACATTAGTTTCATGTGTGGACATCACAGCTTGCTTTAATTGAAGGGACATTTGGGATTCACAGGAGGATCAAGTGAAATTAAAATATATGTGTGAAAAGCCAACATAGCCCACTGTCCAAGCTCAGAGCAGAGGGGCTTAAATCTGAGGATACCCTGTTTGATGGACATTCAAAAATGTCAGGGTAAATCAGGAGATAACCCACATACTGCCCTGGCTGCAGCTACATTATGGTTAATTAATAAACTTGGTTTATTTCTTTCAAAAACTAGATCAGTTTATGGAGAGCAGGCCCACTGACAGCCCCATCATGCTGAGAAATACTTTTTCTGACTCACAACTGTAAATACTCTTTGGAGAATACTTTTCTCTAAACTACATATTGATATATTTTTCTTGCTTTCTTCCTATATATACTTTTTCTACATATTTTTCTACACATACTGCATACAACATGAGCCACAATCTTACCTAACTTCATTTGGAGGAAAGGCACAGAATCTCTGGACTACACCCAACCATACTGTGTGCTATAGTGTAATTTATATTAAACACAATAGCATATGTGTATATGTGTGATGAATACAAATTGTACACAGTATTCTCTGGCGTTTTCTCAGAAAATTAAACATTTTACCTTTGAGCAGAAAAGTTAAGCAGTAGTAGCTCATAAATTAGAAGCTGTCCTGAGTGATAACAGGTGCAAAAATGCGTCACTGTTTTGTTTACAAATGTACAAAGCCAAATGAATGAGCTCTGGAGACTGTGTGACAGCTCTGCCGCTCCGATCTGTTGTCTCCCGCTCTTGTTTACCCTGACTAAGCCGCTTGGCGTTAACAGAAGACACACAGCCAATCGTGGTGCCAAATCCAGACTGGAGACTTTTCATTACTCCAGACAAAGACAGGCTCTTTCTGCCCTGAAGGGTGCGGCTCTACCACTACTGATCAGAGCTGGGAATGTCTCTGTATCCTACACTAGAGATTAAAGATGAAAGGTCAACGGAGGTGTCCTAAAATGTGAGTTAAAATCAAAAGATCTGTAGCAGCTGAACTGAAGTTTCAGTTGACACACCGTAGACAGTCAAGGGGAATTTCTTACGTTTTAAATCAACACACCAAGACATTCCTCATGTATTTTTTATGACATTTCATTAAAAGTGAAGGTTGTATAAAAAATGTGTTTTCACAGATGGAAGTATAATATAATAATACTAACACCACTAGCAGTAAGCCTACTACCACAACTGTTTCCTTTATGATGTGATGATACCAATCCTCCATCAAACACTTTACATGAGTAGTAATCTCTTGGTTTGAGTGACTAGACACATCATCATTGAATAACTGTTAATAAATACATATTTATTGAATGTACTAAGGTATGTGGCAGTGAAATCTATAGTAATGTGGATAGCCTCAATAAGTTAAACATGTGGAAGAGGAAATCTTTTGAGGCCAAAGTCTTGACAGCAGTTTGTGGTGCAAACTTTTAATAGGATTTGGCACTTTGTAATGAACTCATTAGTAGTTTGGTGGGAAACTTCTAACAGGGGAGGAAGTTGTTTGGCTATGCACAGTAAATAATTTTAATGACATCTCATTGTATCTCATTACAATAAAAGATCCAATATCCAATGGAGCGTGTAATTGGCATACAGCAGATATCTAACCATACGTGCTAAAAGGGACTGTAAAGCTTAAATACAAACATCAAACTCACATGACTTGGACTCCGGAGATGGGGGAGAGATGCTCGACACTGCCAGGTCGCTCTTAGATTTCTTGGGCTTCTTTGGATGGATTTGCCATGGCTTTTCATAGTGGCTGTACTCCCGACGAGTGTGTTTGTATTCTGTTATAGATCAAAAAATACACTTTAGTTTTGGTGAACCAACTTATCAAGTAATAAAGTCATGCAAGTTAACATCCATGCTCTGCTGCCAATGCTACAGAGTAATTGCTGTTTGTAAACCTGCTATTTATCAGGCAGCGTCAGGGGTATTGTTAGGAGGAGTGCGTGCATGAGGCTTGTGTTGTGAGCTGACCCGGGGAGCTCTGGGCCCACAGTGCAGCAGAGCCGGACAGGGCACGGTGCAGTTTGCCGTGGCTGTCTTGTTTGGTCTGGAGATGATCAATAAGAAAAGGGATTGGATGGTCTGGAGTCTCTGTTATCAATTTGGTCATCAACTCCTGTGTGGGCAAAGAAAATAGTATTGCATTAAGGTCAATGTCAGTTTGGGTGTGCTGTGGTGGCGCTGTGAAAAATATACTCTGATGAAAAAGAGATGTAAAATAATATACAAAAGAGGAGCAAGAAGAGATTAGGTTAGATTAGGTTAATGGCAATTTCGCCCCACATTTCCCACAAGAATGAGATAAGACAAGATATTCACATAATCAAATATTATCACTCAATTTCTGATTTATCCTATTTTATATTTTGGTGTCATTGTCACCCCTTTTCTAACTACAGCTACTCAAAACTTAACTCGCTAGAATTAACTATATCCATCCATCCATTTTCTTCCGCTTATCCGGGGCCGGGTCGCGGGGGCAACAGTCTAAGCAGGGACTCCCAGACTTCCTTCACCCCGGACACTTCCTCCAGCTCCTCCGGGGGGACCCCAAGGCGTTCCCAGGCCAGCCGGGAGACATAGTCCCTCCAGGGGGTCCTGGGTCTTCCCCGGGGCCTCCTCCCGGTGGGACATGCCCGGAACACCTCCCGAGGGAGGCGTCCAGGAGGCATCCGGAACAGATGCCCGAGCCACCTCAGCTGCGCCTCTCCACGTGGAGAAGCAGCGGCTCTACTCCGAGCTCCTCCCGTGTGACTGAGCTCCTCACCCCATCTCTAAGGGTGCGCCCAGCCACTCTACGGAGGAAACTCATTTCGGCCGCTTGTATCCGCGATCTCGTCCTTTCGGTCATTACCCAAAGCTCATGGCCATAGGTGAGGGTAGGAACGTAGATTGACCGCCTCAAGTGGAGGAGTTCAAGTATCTCGGGGTCTTGTTCACGAGTGAGGGGAGGATGGAGCGTGAGATTGACAGGCGGATCGGTGCGGCGTCGGCAGTGATGCGGTCGTTGTACCGGACCGTTGTGGTGAAGAATTAACTATACTTTTTGTTAAATCAAACAAAACTCGCAAAATGATTTCACATTTTTATTTCTGCACAATGTCTTGCAGTCTGGCGCAAATTTAGACCAACATGAATTGTCTTTAGTATCAATAAGTTATGAGGTGTGAAAACACCCATTATGGCCCTGAATGGCTTTGCTAACAAGACCCCACACCCCACTCCCACTGCATACTGAATATACTTACCTAAATAACAGAATCTGTAAAAAAAAAATAGGTGTGGTAATTGCATTGTAGTTAGCTCTTCCCTGCAAACAGATCCACCAGCGTCTGACCAGAACTGAAGAAGCAGCTTGGATGAGCTGCAAAACATATTCGACCAAATAAACTTTTGTCCAGTTGACAAATTGAATTTCTCCTTTTGCCATGGATTCTACCTGGACGACTGGGGGATTCTACACACATCAGTAAGTTATATTTGTCAGATCAATTTGTTCAGATTGTTCAAAATACATACTATTAATATTATAGACATTTACAGGAAAATAATCAAGTAGATTCCAATAGCAACTGATGAGGAAATAAATACATGTTTTGATAAATAATAACAATAGAGCAATAGTATAATAATGCAAGAGTTTATTAGCATTGTTTTGCAAATATGTTTGACTTTGGGTTAGTAGGACATATTGTCAGTGAACAGTCCGGAGAGGACTGGAAGAAACCCTGCAGTGTTTTGTGTTTAGATATTGCAGTACAAGAGACAGTATATAGTGGTAAACATGTGTCCTTGTGGGGGTATGTGCATGTGTCTTATGTATCTGAGGCTACAGTGATACCAGGCTGCCTCTCAGTGTATATTATTGCAGGCTGGCCTTGGCTGAGCTGCGTGTGCTCGGAAAGCTAATCAGGTAATTGGTCAGAGGGACATTCCTGCCCAGTGCCCAGCCCCACAGTCTACAGCTGCAGTCCTGATAGCAAACAGCATGCCTTTCCCTCCAGGCATTGTCCATTACATTTACCACAGCTATATTGAAGAGTCTGCTATTAAAGCTCACTCAAATCTGTGGTCCAACAATTATACACCACTGAAGATGTAAAAAAAAAAGCTGCAATAAGCACTGCTTCACTCTTACGTGTAATTTCACAAACCTGGCAATGAAAGACTACAACTCAAAGCAGCAATTTAGGAGAGTATGCTGGAGTGCTTTTAATTACTGGTATGTTTCCATCCATTTCATTCAAAAACGTTAGAGAATAAGAGTTGCATTTGGCAAAGTGTGTGAAAAGTACATTATTTATTATCTAGTTCCTTAAATAAAATACATTTTATAAGTTGTGAGTGCATAATTTTATGAGTGGTAAAACTGCTTTCTACAGTATCTAATGTGGACACAGAAATAGGGGAATCTTACACACAACTGCTGTGTTATTCAGTGGATGAACAGAGAGTATAATGTTAAATATGCATGATTATTGGTTGCCAGTGCCTGTGGGAACTCAAAATCCTTAAGTCCAGATAGATGTCTGCTCAGACTGTTGAATTACTGCCTTCTGTCCATCACCACCTGCACAATAAGAACCCATAAAGACCATTCCATAAACCTATTCATAATTATCTGTTGAGTGCCTAAACACGTTTCATTATACATACAGGCCATGATAGCAAAGTAACTATATCTGACATTTTCACACTGTATGGTAATCAGAAGTTTGAAATAGCAGTCCCATTTGTATAGCTTTTACAGAGTAATCGAATTCTTTTGACTGGTGCCGCTGTGCTGTGGATTAGTCTCCAAAATGGGTGAACATTCTGTATGTATGCAGATGTGATGCTATTTTGTTAGAGTGACTTTCAAAGTAGCTTGTTTAGCATTTATTCATGATCTGTGTGCACAGAAATGAGGAAGAATGAAGAGGGCTTAAAAGGTAGCATATGTAACACGCAGTGACACTGGTTTAAAAATAAACTACAAGCACACTTAGACAGATGTCATTAGCCTCCATATTTTCAAGGCACAAGTTGTTTTTTAAGTAGAATGCGGCAAAGACCTCTTTTCTGCTTTCTGATGGGGCAATATGATTGAGAATCTGATTGCTTCATATTTAGGGACAAAAGTAACATTTATGAAATATTCAAACAAATTCTTATATACACCACCTTTAAAGGAACTGTATGTAAGATTCTTACACTCAACAAAAATATAAACGCAACACTTTTGTTTTTGCTCCCATTTTTCATGAGATGGACCCAAAGATCCAAAATTCACTCCAGATACACAACACTACCATTTCTCTCAAACATTGTTCACAAATCTGTCCAAATGTGTGACAGCGAGCACCTCTGCCCCGCCGAGACAATCCACCCCACCTCACAGGTGCGCCACATCAAGATGCCGATCCGACATCATGACCAGTGCACAGGTGTGCCTTAGACTGCCCACAATAAAAGGCCACCCCGAAATGTGCATTTTTTTTTTTTTTTTTGCTTTATTGGGGGTCTGGAGACTCAGAACCAGTCAGTATCTGGTGTGACCACCATTTGCCTCATGCAGTGCAACACATCTTCTTTGCATAGAGTTTATCAGATTGTCAGTTGTGGCCTGTGGAATGTTGGTCCACTCCTCTTCAAAGGCTGTTATGGACGAAGAACACAGGTGCATTTTATTGATGGCATTTTGAATGCACAGAGATACCATGATGAGATCCTGAGGCCCATTGTTGTGCCATACATTCATGAACATCACCTCATGTTTCAGCAAGATAATGCACGGCCCCATGTTGCAAGGATCTGTACACAATTCTTGGAAACTGAAAATGTCCCAGTTCTTGCATGGCCAGCATACTCACCGGACATGTCACCCATTGAGCATGTTTGGGATGTGCTTGACCGGCGTATACGACAGGGTGTACCAGCTCCCACTAATATCCAGCAACTTCGCACAGCCTTTGAAGAGGAGTGGACCAACATTCCACAGGCCACAATTGACAATCTGATAAACTCTATGCGAAGAAGATGTGTTGCACTGCATGAGGCAAATGGTGGTCACACCAGATACTGACTGGTTCTGAGTCCCCAGACCCCCAATAAAGCAAAAAAAAAAAAAAATGCACATTTCGGGGTGGCCTTTTATTGTGGGCAGTCTGGGGTGCACCTGTGCACTGGTCATGATGTCGGATCGGCATCTTGATGTGGCGCACCTGTGAGGTGGGGTGGATTGTCTCGGCGGGGCAGAGGTGCTCGCTGTCACACATTTGGACAGATTTGTGAACAATGTTTGAGAGAAATGGTAGTGTTGTGTATCTGGAGTGAATTTTGGATCTTTGGTTCCATCTCATGAAAAATGGGAGCAAAAACAAAAGTGTTGCGTTTATATTTTTGTTGAGTATATTTTAAATGTCAAACTTGAACCATCTGTGTCTCCAGGTATGAGGTAATGAATAGTTCTTCCCGGTATTTTATTCATTATTGATATTTAATGATAATTTGGTGTTTTAGTTCACAAGATGATTATCTAATCAGAAAGAAGAAAGAGCTTTATATGAGTCTCTCATTTGGGTTGCCAGTTTCAGTGGTGAAATACAGTTTAAACCAAAAAGGACTCTTTCTGATCTGAATCCTCACCAATTAATCAGACCCCCCAGGATTTCGCGGGCATTTTTTGTGATTGTTGCGGGCTAAAATGCCTGAATTTGCGGGAGCTTTTCCAAAAAGTTGCGATGAAAGTTGCGGTGCTTTTAAGGTTTTTGTTGCGATTTTGTTGCGGGAGGAAGTGAAAGTTGCGATAAATAGTTACGATTTTCGCTTTTTGTAATTAAAATTGAGTAATATTTTGAATACTGAGTTATTACTGACAAAGAATAATACAAGGACACAGAGATCACAGATATGGTCCTAAAACAACCTTACCAACATCGAAAATAAATTACTACTAGGAGGGGAACTGTTTCGCACGGTCTTTTGCTGTTATTTTAGTGGGCAAATGTCTGGCCGCAGACATGTTTCTTTGCCATTAGAAGCCGTGTCTCGCCAGAACACCGGCGCGACGACTGCTGTCCCACTTCTTTTTTGTCCCATGCGCAGTTAACACGCGGTCCGAAGACCACAGTCGTTAAGGTCCACGGACTGCAGTCGGGGCTGAGCAAGTGTGCACCGCCTTGACTGCAGTCTGAGCCCCCTTCGGGCCGCGCTCCGAGCTGTGCGCTCTGGGAACTGGGACACGGCCGCAGTTTCGTTTGTCACACGGAAGTAAAGCAGAATGTTGCGGCTTCCAAACTCAAACCTTTTAGCCGCCGAGAATATGAGGTTGGGTCCTATGGCTCGCAGATTTGTGACGCGCAAAGAGGAGGCTATGGTGACAGATACGCTGAGATCCAGATATGCGTTTTGTGGATTTATTACAAAAAGAGCGCACACAGTTATGACAGCGCAGCAGGATGAAATGGAACTCATGAAAACCAGCAGGATGAACAGATTAACATGAAAGATGAATGAATGGTTTGCGTTCAACAAAAAATACGGCTACACCCCAACCCTGACTCTCTCCTCTGTGACAGGTGAGCGCGCGCTTTTATATGCACACACTTCCGTACGTGCACACACCCACACTCACGTGACCCACCGCCTCTGCCGCGCACACACACACACACAAACGCACCGTGCATCTCATCTCAGTTATGTCTCCTACACAGAAGGAAGTTGGTCCGCGTTCAATACGTCGCCGATGATTGGTCAAAATTAGTAAAAATTGCGGAAAAGTTGCGGTTATTGGTCAAAATTGAATTCGCGGAGACTGGCTGAAGTTGCGTTGAAGTTGCAAATCGCAACATTGCGAATTCCTGGAGGGTCTGATTAAACCCCAAGATCTGCAGCCAATTAATCAGCTTTCACATGAGAAAAGCTCTGCAGGTAAAGGCACTGGAAACCCAGGTTCAGCTGTCGTGATTATAGCATCTTTTTAAAAACAGAAAGGGCACAGGCTACAGTCCTTTAAGCATCAGGAAAGCCAACACGTGAATAGGCTGTGTAGGCCATAACTGTACACCTGTTGAGATTATGTGAATACCCAGGGCAGTTTGAGTTTGGTCGCTTTTATCAGAGGCCAAGACACCCTTGTCCTTGAAAGCTCTCAAAGATTACCCCAAAGCATGATGGCAGAAGAGGTACTTGCATCCTTATACCTTCAAAAACAAACATCTCACTGTCAAAAGAAGGAGCAAAAATACAGGTCAAGAGCAGGACAAGTTTTGTCAAGTCATACCTCCCACAGAGGAAGAGAAGTGAGGACACTGACGGACTATTGAGGCAAGATTCATGCAAAAGGTCATGTCTGGTGGCAAGGTGTATTTTAGTGTGCTTTACATTAGAAAGGCAAAATCTGTGTAATCCCACTGTAAAACCCAAAGTATTTAGCAGTAATTAAAGAATTTGAGCTAAATGGTTACCTATTTTTTTAAGTTTATAGTCTTGTTTTTAATTAATGTAAAAAAATGGTCTTACACAAAATCTTTAATTACATTTATGATTGAATTAAAAATAAATAAAAAGGTAATTTTTATTGACACTAAATACTTTAGGTGATACTTGCATATTTTTAATGTACAGTAATTAATTTTACTTAAAAAAATGTCCTAACAAATATGCACCAACTATGCTTAATAAACAGTGAAAAACATTTTAAATTTCAATGTTTATTCATTGCTAACAGAATACAAATTTGAAAATTTCAATGGACAGAATAAACTGTAAACACTTTCCCCCCACATTTTTCAAACAGTTTTAACATTTTTTTCTAACAGCTCAAGGGTTACATAAGGATGACAGGTGTAACATCAGCATTACATTTACATTGTCAAATAATTTTTAAAATCTGCAGTCTGCACGAACACAAAAGTATGGTTCAGATGTTTAGAAGAGCTAAGGTGTAATTCATACACGAGTCCAAACATTACCAGAAATGCTCGAGTTTTCTAATGTAATGACCTCTTGTCCCTCCCAATACGATGGAGATTTTGTTTCTGTATTTGAATGGAGGCTTGTCTGCTCCACAAACTCTGTACAGAAGAGCCACAGGTGCACTGGACAGAACAGGCTCTTCCTTGTGCTCCTGTAATAAACACGCACCAATATCAATGAAAAGATAAAGTTATTTGGTTCTATAATCACAACATGAAAGATGAACACAAACACCAGGGAAGTAATTAATAGGGCATCATCTAAGTTTAAAAACACCAGCAGCTACTATAATGTTATCATGTTGGCATTTACATACATGGAAGTTGTGTGTCGTGTTCGGGCACTGGGCATCATGTTGCATCTGGGTAAAAAAAAAACAACATTATGTTATTGTTGCCTTAGGAAGGAGCAAAGAGGGAGTTGGCAGGAGAAGGGGGCAAAGAGTTAAGAGAGATGTTTTATTTCAGATCAACTGATTTTCATTAAAACAATCAAATCTGAAACTTTATCAATGAATCAGAAATTGATTTAATGTGTAATCAGCAATAATAATCGCATTTAAAGTGCATAGGTTACACTTAAAACATAGATAACACTAGATTTAAGATTTGACCAAGATTTGACTAATTTAGTAATTTAGGTCATCATTATATTTTTCTTCCTTCCCTTTACTTGTCTCAATTACACAAAAGTTATGCTTTGTCAAATATAAATGACATCATCTTGATTTTGTCAATCAATGTTTAAACTGTCAGAAAAATGCCTTCCTTGTATGTAAATTGTCTCTGTATTTTGGATGGAATTGATAACTTTGACATAGCCTACCAGTCAAAAGGAGTGGCTAAAGTTTTTTTTCTGTACTTTACTTACTGCATTTTATATACAAACAGAGAACAAATATTTGAAGATATATGGAATTACCTAGCAAAAAAAAGTTAAGTAACTACAAAATATTTAACAAAGCAAAAAGATTTGAATATAAAATTAATATACAGTGTGTATATATATTTTTTAATAGTTTTACTTTTTTCTTTGCTACACAATTCCAAATATCTTCATATATTTGATGTCTTCTGTATGTATATAAAATGTAGAAAGTCGTGAACAGAAAAAAACCTTTTTTGTGCCCAAACTTTTGACTGGTAGTGTAGGTAGAGGGTTTCTTGTTTTAGAACTCACTGGCCTTGTTCACATGCACACAATAATGTGATTATCATCATACTTTTGGATCTTTAAGAACATTTCACTAGCTAGGACCACGCCATCAACATAATGCAGTGAAGATGTTTATTATTGAATGATAGTGGATGTCTCGGTGAATAGGTGGTGATGGCTGGGTTGAGACAGTGGGTGGGGGCTCCGTCTCAATCTTCGATTGGCCCAGCGGAACGGGACCCCCAAAAGTTTTTGAAAGAGCAAAAGTGGAATGGGTCTGGAGGAGATCGTTGAGGTCGTGACGATCGTACACGAGGTAGGTGCTGGAGACCCGACAACCAAGGGTTCGAATTTTTCCGGTCGGGTACATCTGCCCTGGCCGTGGACATAGTGGCGCCAATGCGAAATAAATGAATGGAGAATGGATGGGGTGTTATGCCAGAAGAGGTCCGTGAAAGGCGAGAGGTTGCCGGAGTGCAGAGTGAGAGTGCAACAGTAGAGAAGGTCCGAAATAAGTGGTAGGCGTTTCGGAGGAAGGCGAGGTTCAGTTTTTTGCAGTCCTTTAATCAGGCACGGGAACATGAAGATGAGACTGGCAGTCTTCACCAGAAATCAGCTTGTATATGAGATTTATCCCTGAGAGGTAAGCCTGGACCTATTCCCGCGGGAGGATTCATGGGGGCCGGTGCATAGTGTTCTGGGCAGCAGATTTGCTGTCCCCGTGACCCGAAAATGGAAAAGCAGAAGATGGATGGATGGATGGATGGCAAGCCTGGACGGTGGAGACGCAGACATTCCTGGAGTGGCGTGAGAGGGTGCTGAAATTGCAGATGATGGTGACGTCAGATGAGCAGAGGGGAAGCTGATGAAGGTGGTGTTGACTGATTTATTATTGTTAGAATGAATGGGAATGCCTGGATTAATCAGATCCCCCAAAAAAATGGTGGAAAAGTAGGACGAAGTTCCGATGAAGCTGAAGGCTAATTGTGCGATTCGAGGGCTCTGGAAGCAATGCAGAATCCGACTACTGCCGAAGATTCGGATTGAACACTGGAGAAACTGGAGCTGCGTCGTGAAGGTGCCGTATGGCGAATGAGTCAGGAGTGATGTAGAGAAACCGTGACGTGGAGGGTCTTCTCCCCTGACTGAGGAGTTGGACCTTTGCTGGAGTGGGGTCACTCGCGCCAGCGCAGATGGTTGACGGACGTGACCATGATAATGCTGATGTGCGTCCTTCAGCATGGGTTCGGATGGCAAGCATAGGAACCTGTAGGTGAAGAAAGCCACGCTCGAATGTTGAGGGTTGGATAGGTGAGGGATGAGGGTCAGAGGGATGGGGGGGTCGGAGTGATGAGGGTCGGGGGGATGAGGGTCAGGGGGATGAGGGTCGGGGGGATGAGGGTCGGAGGGATGAGGGTTGGAGGGATGAGGGTCGGGGGGGGGACCTGACGGGAGGAAGATCTCCTATCGTGAGTCGAGAGAGAGGCAGAGAAAGACCCGTCGTGGGTCGGGAGGGAGGGAGACCCGTCATGGGTCAGGAGAGCGAGGCAGAGAAAGACCCGTTGTGGGTCGGAAAGAAGGGAGACCCGTCGTGGGTCATGAGTGGCGGAGAAAGACCCGTCGTGGGTCGAGAGACCCATCGTGGGTCGAGAGAGAGACCCGTTGTGGGTCGCGAGACCCGACGTGAGAGCTGGGCGAGCCGTCGTGAGAGCCAGGCGAGCTGTCATGCGGTCGTGAGAGCCGGGTGAGCCGTCGTGAGACCCAGGCGTATTGTCATGCCGTCGACCTGACGGGAGGAAGACCTGTTGTGGGTCAGGAGAGAGGTGGAGAGAAGAAGACCTGTCGTGGGTCGGGAGAGAGGCAGAGAAAGACCCGTCGTGGGTTGGGAGGAAGGGAGACCCGTCATGGGTCAGGAGAGAGGGAGACCCGTCGTGGGTCAGGAGAGAGGCAGAGAAAGACCCGTTGTGGGTTGGGAGGGAGGGAGACCTGACGGGAGGAAGATCTGATGGGAGGAAAGGAAGCTATGCCTTTATTAGTCCCACAGTGGGGAAATTCCAGTTCTGCATTTAACCCATCCTGTTATTAGGAGCAGTGGGCAGCACATTACTGCGCCCAGGGACCATCTCCATGATCTTCTTGCTTCGGCTTGGTCAGGACCTAAGCTGGAGAATTTACCTATGGTGCATGTTTTGGGTTGATGGGGGAAACCGGAGTGCCCAGAGGAAACCCACCCAGACACGGGGAGAACATGCAAACTCCACACAGAAAGGCCCAGGCGACCCGGGGATCGGACCCAGACCATGCACGCAAACTCCAGACAGAACACACACCTGAAGACCTGTTGTGGGTCAGGACAGAGGTGGAGGAGAAGACCCGTTGTGGGTCGGAAGACTCAACGTGAGAGCCGAGCGAGCCGTCGTGAGAGTTTGTCATGAGGCCAAGCGAGCAGTCGTGAGCCGTCGTGAGAGCCGTCCTGAGAGCCGTCCTGAGAGCCAAGTGAGCAGTCGTGAGAGCCGTAGTGAGAGCCAGGTGAGCCGTCGTGAGAGCAGTCAAGAGATCCGTCAAGAGAGCCAGGCGAGCCATCGTGAGAGCCATCGAGAGAGCCAAGCGAGCCGTCATGAGAGCCAGGCGAGCTGTCGTGCCGTCATGAGAGCCAGGCGAGTTGTCGAGCTGTCGTGAGAGCCAGGCGAGTTGTCGAGCCGTCGTGAGAGCCAGGCAAGTTGTCGAGCCGTCGTGAGAGCCAGGCGAGTTGTCGAGCCGTCGTGGGAGCCAGGTGAGCTGTCGAGCCGTCGTGGGAGCCAGGCGAGCTGTCGTGCTGTCGTGGGAGCCAGGCGAGCCGTCATGAGACCCAGACGAGCTGTCATGCGGTCGTGAGAGCTGGGTGAGCTGGCGGTCATCATGCTGTCATGAGAGCCGGTGAAACGTTGTGACAATCGGCCAGTCGTCAGTCGGCTTGGAACCTGTGGAAAAGCTAAGGACCTGAGGGTGGAGGTGCATATTGGGGATGTTCACAGGGCAGGTACGGGTTGAATGCTGGACAGATGAGAGCGGTCGAATTTGGAGACCGTAATAGTAGTCGCGACATGAGAGCTGAGAATGATGAAAGAATGCAATGATGTAGCATGAGCAGGAGAAGATGAGGATTAGATGGCGAGAGCATCGCTGAGGACGTGTATAGGATAGGTGAAGTCATGAGCTGACGTCGATGGTAGGATCCTCGATCGGGAAAGAGGTGGTGAGCCGAGATGGTGTAGCTCAGGTGAGGGCGGAACTGGGAGGAGCTGAATAGTGTGACACGTGGTTATTATGGCTTAAGCTCGCTTGTAATGGATGACGTGAGCTGCCCGAGCTATAATAGCGTGAAACAGCAAGGGCCGGAATCTGAATTGATGGCGAGCGGGTGTAAAGACAGCTAGCGTACGTCAAAATTGCGTGAGCAGCACGAGCTGAAATTGAGTGAGTGACATGAGTCGATGGGTGCTGAATATTGGAATAGCAGAGAAAGGATGTAGAGACTGCTTAGCTAGCATGTGATGGAATGGTGTGAGCTAGCATGAGTTAGAATGGTCGGATGCGAGTCGGCAGGAGAGGTTGAATACGAGATGATGTGCCCTACCCACCTAATGTGGGTAGGGCACGAGAGCCATCTAGCTCATGATGACTGAAAAGAGAGAAATGAGAGATGGGGAGAAGATGCATGTGCATGGGGAATTGTGCAGCTTGCGAGATGGGGACAAGAATGAGACACGAAGGGTGCAGGCACAGGGGGAGATGGTCTGCTTGAAAGCAGGCTGAGATGATACAAGAGAATTCAAGTGATACTGCACAGTAGACAGAATACGTTTACTGGCCACTGGTGGTGATACTACTTAGCCCCCAGCAGGGGGAGCTATGAGACTGTAGTGGAGGAGAGGAGGGAGTGGCGACGTCTGCAGCTGCACGTGGGAAACTTGATGGGAACCCGGAAGCTCGTTCGTCTCGTTCCAGGGTGCCGGGGTTACATTCTAAACTGCATCTAAACTGTTTAAAGTCCTGTCTTGATGTGTCAGCCTGAAGGGGCACGGCGGGTGCTGGGCGGTACCGAACGCTGTGGTCGCTGGAGGCCGGGCCGCGCTGTGCCAAAAGCCGTGGTTGCCAAAGCCGGTCTGCGCACCGAGAGCTGGGCTGCGCCAGGCTGCGCGCTCGCCTACACGAGGAGGAGGAGGCGACGAGAGGGACAATGTGGATATCCCGTATACGCCAGCACAGAGATATTGACGGTGGGTGCTCCTTAGAGGTGGAGGTCCGCTGCGGGAGCGCGCGCCTGGAGCGTTCGCTGGGCGGCGCGGGCCGTGGGCTGGACGCCGCGGATATGCAGTGGAAGATCCTCCGGCTGCGGATTCCTGAATAGAAATCCGTCGCAGCGTAAGGAATTGCGGACTGGAAGGAACGAGGAGACGTGAGGCAGGTTGGTGTTTGAAAGTGACGGGTTGTTAACCCAGCTCGAGCGAGCTGACGCGGTTGAGCTGTCGAGATAACCGAGACGAACTGGAATGAAGGGATGAGTGGCTATAAATGGCTCCGGGAAATTAGAGGTGTGGTTATGGTGAACTGTGATTCGCTGGTGAGGAGGAGAAGGTGGTTGAGGCGTGGTCCTGCTCCTGAATTTCAGCTAATCACATTAACTCCATTTAAATGACAAGCAAACCTTAAAATCTGATGAGTAATCGGAGAGGACCATGATCAGAAAGAAAGTTGATGATTTTGCAGTTTACATATCATTTTTAAAATCTTAACACCAGAAATGTGATATTTATATATTGAGTGCACATGTGAACAAATCCACTGCCACTTCCTGTATTTTCCACCATTTTTTCTACTTTTCTTTACATACTGCCACTTAACTGATGTAAATAATATGAATACAAATATTTATATTTACCACATGCAATATTCCACTAAACCAAGTCATAATTAAGAAAACATATCTGTCAAATGCACTTTTAATTGTGATGTCTTTGGATGGCAAGTAGTACATCATTCAAATTACTATAAGAAACTTTTCTCTGTACTTAATCTCAAAAATGTGTTGATTGTTTAGACGTGTCCAGTCAGTTGAGATGAAAAGAGGGTGGCTTCTTTTGACCAGGTTCACTAACACAGAGGTCTTGTAAGAAATGTAGAAAGGCAGACTGACAAAAAAAATGTACACAATTACTACACATGCAGATGCAGATCACATTATTGACTGACACAAAATAATGGTAAAAATCTTTTCTTACCTTGCGTAAAGAACTGTAGTTTAAAATGTCCTCAAATTCCAAAAGGCAGAAAACCTTCACACAAACTGTCATACATGTTAATAAATGCTAATGTGTTATGAATGTATAAATGCCTTATGGCAAGACCAAAAAAGCTAGAATGACCTTAAACTAGCGGTGGCCACATTTTTTTGGCTTACAAGCTACTTTTAGATTCAGCAAAGCCCAAAGAGCTACATATATATTCATTTATAATTCAAAATAATATTATTATTAAATATAATTAAAAGTGATAACTGGGTTGGCCCCTTTAAAAGAAAGTGCCAAAGACAATTGGTAAGTCAAACATTGCACTTACAATTACTTGACTGATCCAGGTGATTGATTAGAACCTCGCTGAGCACTGGCGATCACTTTTCCCAAGAACAGCTGGAACCCTGCTGCAACAAAAGCAACAAATATACAAAATTATTAAATGAGGATGGGTATAACTAAGGATGTACCCATAAGACAACATTTATTTAAAAAAAATGATACTCTTTTGGCACATTCATTTATAAATCAAATAGAAAATACAAAAGTATTCACAGACTGATCACCTCAAACCTCAAACTTTCCTTCTTGTCGGAAGATAAAAGAAGAAATTCAATTTGTCAACTGGACAAAGTTTGTTTGGTCGAAAACGTTTCGCTGCTCATCCGAGAGGCTTCGTCAGTTCTGGTTAGAGTGCTGGTAAGACACTTGCTTATATCTTGCTGCAGGGAGGAGCTAACCAGCTAACTACTTTCTGAAACTATCTCGTCTATTGGTTTCTGTCTTTTGTTTCTCTGGCGTCTATATTAGCATGCCTATTCATCCCTACACGACTGTTTTTCACACCTCTGGCCATGACCTGGCTAGCCCTATTGTTTCTTTTGTTTGTTTGATCTAGGTTTAAGAATGGAATTATAGATGCGAGACAAATAATGTCTGACTCCACCATTTCTGTTTAGAGAATGATTCTCTTTTTTGACAAAAACAGCCTCTTTAACTCCCCTCTCAAACCAATTCTTTCCCCTGGCCAAGATCTGAACCTCACTGTCCTCAAAAGAATGGCCCGTGGCTTTTAGGTGAAGATGAACGGCAGATGACGGTCCACTCTGGCACGCCCGTCTGTGTTGTTACATCCTCTTGTGAAGTGGCTGTTTTGTTTCTCCAATGTAGCGCTCACTGCAGTCTTCACTACACTGAATGGAGTAGACCACATTGCTTTGTTTGTGGCTCGGTGTTTTGTCCTTTGGAAATGGTGGAAATGGTGGAGTCAGACATTATTTGTCTCCCATCTATAATTCCATTCTTAAACCTAGATCAAACAAACAAAAGAAACAATAGGGCTAGCCAGGTCAGGGCCAGAGGTGTGAAAAACAGTCGTGTAGGGATGAATAGGCATGCTAATATAGACGCCAGAGAAACAAAAGACAGAAACCAATAGGCGAGATAGTTTCAGAAAGTAGTTAGCTAGTTAGCTCCTCCCTGCAGTGAGATATAAGCAAGTGTCTTACCAGCACTCTAACCAGAACTGACGAAGCCTCTCGGATGAGCGGCAAAACGTTTTCGACCAAACAAACTTTGTCCAGTTGACAAATTGAATTTCTTCTTTTATCATGGATTCTACCTGGACGACTGAGGGACTCTTCACGCATCTTGTTGGAAGAGTATATGCTTGCCTATATGTCTTATATCTATTTATTGCTGATGTACACTTCATGTCTATGAGTGTAGCTGTGTGTGTGTGCTTTTAGTTAGATTGCACATTTGGTGTCTGGTTCAACGCAGTTTCAGTCCTCTGTGTAATGTCTGTTACATAGTGAATTGACAATAAAGTGCACTTTGACTTTGAATTAGCAAAAAGAATTTCCCAACCTAAAATTACTTAATGAGTTTAAGTTACTTACAATCACATATTGTAAAATAATGTCTTATTCCTCCACAATCCAGCAACATTAGAACATAGTGACAGAGATAAGATGATGTTTTAGCCTCTGTTGTAAAGGATTTGTCTTTAAAGGATTTGGCTCTGCTCCTGCCCTTGTCCAAAGTTTGGTCTTTTCTCTTAAGGCTCCTTAAGACATCACAGAGGTAAAACAAATACTAAAACACTATCTCTGTCATTAATCGTGTTTTAACCGTTTTAGAGAAGGGGTGTCAAACATGTGGCCCGGACCTTTAATCTGGCCCTAGGCTGATTCTATTAAAATATTTTAATTATATTTAAATCATCTATTAAAATATTGGTAATTTTCTGCGCCGCTTTTCTGCGTGTCTTCTCTGTGCAGCTTAACATAGCAGCGTCTCCAGTGCATGGCCACCTCCCACCAGAGCAGGCAAAATGCTCTTAAAGGACCATCATTTTCACTGTTGCCCATGACACCCTAATCAGCAAAATGTCAAAAATGAGAAAAGTGGACGTTGAGTGTAGGATTTTCCAAGAAAAATTGACTAATTCCTATTTGTTCATGGAGGTGAATGGGAATGTTGTATGCTTGGTGTGTTTGCAACAAGTGGCGGTGCTCAAGGAATATAATCTTAAACACCACTACGAGACACAGCATTTTGGAAAATGCAATAACTTGAACGGAGAATTGAGAAGACAGAAGAGAAACGAATTATTGCTGGGACTGAAGAAACAGCAGTCTGTAACAGATTTGCGTTTCTCTGGACAAATATTTGGACTTATTGCTATTTTTGGGGTATATTTGCCATGAGTTTTCTGATACGGTCCCTTTTGGATCAAAGTAGGCTGATCCCTGGACCAAAATGAGTTTGACACCCCTGGTTTTAGAGCCTTCTCAGTTTGTCTTTAAGCTGCTTTGAGCGTTAGCTGCTGTGTTTGTGTGACATCTGTATGCAGAAGAACTAGGCGCTTAACTTCCAGATCTATTCACTAAATCTGAGTCAATCAGGGATCTAGATTGGGACTTACCTAGTGGGGAAATAAAGCTGTGGGAACATATTAACCTGTTTCAATATATTTTCAAAACAAAAGCAGAAACTTGAGGCTTGACAGGCTGCGGAAGACATGTGCACTGTGGACAAGCAACGTGCACTGCCAACACGTGTTACAAGTTTATGCTTAAGGAAATTTAACTTAAGCATAAACTTGTAACACATGTGGTAGTTTAAATCACACAGATAAAAATGTTAATTTCCCTCAGACTTTAAGCCTATGTTCCTTGTCTTGGGCAGGCAGCAAGTAGAGCTGCTAACATTAGCAACTATAGCAGGATTTAGCTAATCAAAGCACATGGTAAATGAAGCGCTGCTGATAAAAAAAAATACATATATAGTTAAGAAAAACACGATATTTGACTTACTCTCTTAGCGAACAGATATCTTCCTCTGAGGAAAAGTCTGTTCTGTTCTCTTTTTGAAGACCTCCTCTTGATTGAATCCGTAAGGCGGCTCCCTGACCGTGGTCAAATGAACGTGAGCGCTGCACATGGAGGTGAACGTGGCGCGGAAACGATCTAACGTGCGAACTGCGCATGTGTTGACATAGCCACAGGAAGTGGTCACAGAAAAAATAAAACAATAAAACAAGCGTAAAGCAGTAGGATACCAAGATTTAATAGTTAGCAAAGTTGTGAAGTTTTAACTAGATTTTATGTGTTTGAGATTTATATGCACAAGTCTGAAAATGCTGATTGTATGCCCTATTTTCTGTTTATTTTCTAAGCTGCATCTGTGCTCTTTTTTCTGCTCTTGATGTACTGCTTTCAATGCACAAGTATATAGAAAAGACAATACCAAATATAAAATGGCATTTTGATCAAAATAAATTGAAATAGAGTGTCCAGATCATGTGAAACAACTTCTGGTAATTGTCCCCTACTATTCAGATAAATGCATCTAAAAATTATAATTAAGTACGGCATCTAAAAAAATTTGATTATTCAGGAATCTGTTGGTTTTTTTTTTTATTAATTTGAGCATTCAGGTTTACAGTGCTCCAATGATGGGAAGAATACTATGATAATGTATTTAGTTATAGAATACCCACATTAAAATGTATCTGTAACGTATTCCATTACATGGTCCAATCAGAGTACTGTATTCTGAATATTTAGAATTAGTGCTGTCAGTCCATTAAAGAATTTAATTGTTATTAATGTTGTGAATGGCATAGTTAACTTGCGATTAATCGCACATTTTTGTCCCTTGAATCATCATTTTAATACACTTATGAACACAGAAAAGTGGATAGGCTTGCTTTGTGCAAAATGTTCTCTTTTGTCTTCATATCAGTCAAAGTGACTGAAGTTCCCACTGTTTAGTTTAGTTTATTTGTTTATTTATCAGGGACAATGCACATAAAAAGATTGAGCTGCACAAAGAGGTCATCTGTTTGTGCCAGGTTATAGCAGAATTGCTAATTTCTACCTTCAGTCCCTGAACAGGTTGGTGTCATAAATGGAGTACATGTGAATAAAATAAAATGTATATTAATACAATCATTCATCCAGTCAGTCAGTAAATAAAACTAGTCCCTCTCAGTCATTACACACTATTTACATATTTACAGTTCATATTGCTGCATCGACACTGCAGATTAATATGTACAGGTTTGTTTGGTTAACAGCCATTGTTTGGCCAGGCGTGCAAACGTTTCATAATTTGTACATGATATAATTTCATGTGAGATGGTGTTCCAGAGGTCTATGGCTCTGTAGGAGAATGATGACTGACCAAAAGAGATTCTGCATCTTGGAACATTGCAGTCTCACTGGAGCTAACAGCAGGCTAAGTCTGTTGAGTTTTTTTGTTGTTGTCTAAATCCAAAATGCCTTGGGTGTAAAAGAGTGTTCAAATCAAAATATGCAGTAAGTTGCTCTGCCACAATCTTCTCAAGCACTTTTGAGGCAACTGGCAGAAGGCTTATAGGGCGATAATTGCCAACATCTTGCCTGTCACCCAATTGTGGGGTGAAATAATGTGCTGTGAACCTGATGTACTTCCCATTACAGAGGGATGTCCTGTGATCTTCAGTTAGCGTGACTGTGCTTGTCTGACCCAACATGTGCTGTACTAGGGCCACACTCGCGTTGGGACTTTTGGACCGTGCCGTGCTCGAGTGCGGTTACCTGGGGTTTTGTGGCCCGCGTTCGCACCTGCACGGCCGGGCTGCGGATGACGGCATTGTCACATGGCGCTGTTTTTTGCATGTCACGCGAGGAGCTGGAGCTTTTGGCAGAGAGGGTGGGTCCATTGAGTGGTGGGACTGATATGGGTCGTACTGCGGTGGGCACTCCTCCGTGGGTTTATGGATGTGGTGGCGGCCCGGGGGAGTGGGGGTGGCCGGGGCTTCTGTCATGGGTGGGTGCAGATCTGCTGTATTTTTTGAAGTGAACCTTGTTTTTTTCCTCGTGTGAGTGGCATCTTTTTCTAACATTATTAGCAGTGGCCACCGCGTTCTGTGTGGAGTTTGCATGTTCTCCCCGTGTCTGGGTGGGTTTCCTCCGGGCACTCCGGTTTCCCCCATCAACCCAAAACATGCTCCAGGTAAAATCCTCCAGCTTAGGTCCTGACCAAGCCGAGCAATAAGATCATGGAGATGGGTCCCCGGGCGCCTGAAAGACGAGCTGCCCACTGCTCCTGAAGGATGGGTCAAATGCAGAGAAATAATTTCCCTACGGGGATGAATAAAGCGTGTCTTCTTCTTCTTCTTCTTCTTATGAAAAAACTAGGTCACAAAGAGTGTTAATCTTGGGGAAAAAAAAAATTTACAGCGTTAAAATTGTTTTGCATTAACCCGTTAATAGGGTGATATTTTTGACAGCACTACTAGAATTTCACACTGAGTTGCATTTAAACTATAGTGAAAAAACTCGGTTTGCAGCCAAGTGTGAAGCGGCTGGGATGAGGATCAGCTCCTCCAAATCCGAGGCCATGGTTCTCGACCGGAAAAAGGTGGCTTGCCCTCTCTGGGTGGGTGGGGAGTCCTTGCCTCAAGTGGAGGAGTTCAAGTATCTCGGGGTCTTGTTCACGAGTGAGGGGAGGATGGAGCGTGAGATTGACAGGCGGATCGGTGCAGCATCGGCAGTGATGCGGTCGTTGTGCCGGACCGTTGTGGTGAAGAGAGAGCTGAGCCGAAAGGCGAAGCTCTCAATTTACCGGTCAATCTACGTTCCTACTCTCACCTATGGTCATGAGCTTTGGGTAATGACCGAAAGGACGAGATCGCGGATACAAGCGGCCGAAATGAGTTTCCTCCGCAGAATGGCTGAATGGCCCTTAGAGATAGGGTGAGGAGCTCAGTCACGCGGGAGGAGCTCGGAGTAGAGCCGCTGCTTCTCCACGTCGAGAGGAGCCAGCTGAGGTGGCTCGGGCATCTGTTTCGGATGCCTCCTGGACGCCTCCCTCGGGAGGTGTTCCGGGCATGTCCCACCGGGAGGAGGCCCCGGGGAAGACCCAGGACGCGCTGGCGGGACTATGTGTCCCAGCTGGCCTGGGAATGCCTTGGGGTCCCCCCGGAGGAGCTGGAGGAAGTGTCCGGGGTGAAGGAGGTCTGGGCGTCCCTGCTTAGACTGTTGCCCCCGCGACCCGGCCCCGGATAAGCGGAAGAAAATGGATGGATGGATGGATGGATGAAAAAACATGACATTTATAGACAATTTTATTTTTGCACTGATGCATTCATTTATATTCAATTATAAAGAAAAAATGCACATGCACTACAAGATATGTGTTTTCTTTTTTCTTGCAAATACCAACATTTCAAACCTTAAGTTGTACCCTCAATTACCACCAAGTATTCCTTTTAATTTAGGAAAGTAACTGTATTCTGAATACCACTAAATGAAAATGTAACTGTAACAGAATGCAGGACTCAAAATTAGTATTCAGAATATGCAATTTTTGTACATGTATTCAGTGGCAACCTCAATGCTGTACTTTATGTGGTATGTAACAAAATGGTAAACACAATGGTAACTAATTGCTCACAGACAGAAAAAAAAAAAAATCTAAACAATATGTTGTGGTATGCTCCTAAAGTAAGGCTCAAAAAGTAAAGTAGGCTATACCTTTCGTAACAGTTGTAAAGTTATGGCTCACAGTAGGCTACTTGGTTAGGCTTGTATTTAAAAACATAACACAATTCTATTCAAAACTATATTTTAAAGTTTGTCCCTGAAATGAAGGGAAATTGAAGGATGCTACCAAACACATGTATAAACTCATGGTGGAGGCACTGACAGCAAAGCAGGGTGCTACATAAGCTCTGTGGTTTAAGCGCCTCTGTGTAAGCCTTACTCTTTTCTTCTGTGTCAGCGTGCAGCCTATTGAATTGTCTCCTCCGCTATAGTAGACTCTGGAATGACCCGCTGAGCTTTAGAGGACTACAGACCCAGCAACGCAGAGGTAACATCTGACTATATGCCGTGTATGGCCAGAATTATGTTATTACAGAGAGGCTTGGCTGATTGTTTAATTTGTTAAAGATAAAGAAATTACATTTTCGATTGTAGACATGAACACATAAATAACTGTTTGTTTGTTTTTTACATTGTGAGACAGGTCTAGACAGAAGAAAATGTGTCAAATCAAACATAAAGATGCAGAGGGTAGCCTGATTAAGGCGTCTAGTTTTGCTTTGCATTTGCATTAGTATTGATACTGAAAATATAGTTTTAGAACTAGTGCAGAGCCACAAGATACTTGAATAAAGTAACAGAATTTTGTGTTGAATTCTATTGTCTAAAAATCTGAATTTAGTAGTATTGAAATATGTAATAAGCATCAAGCAATGAGCCTTTCCCTTGATATCAAACTAGAGTAGAGAATCTTGGTATTGTGACAAAACAGCAAGACTGCATCATTAGGAATGTTCTTATGCTTTTAGTTTATTTGCATACTTCTCTTATCTAAGTCTAAGCAAGCTTGATTAGCTACAAGCTCCTAAATGCTCCTAGCATGTCCTTGCACTAAAAGATTACAGGGTGCCAATCTTCTTGCAGGCCTCCCCAGGGAGCAGCTCGTCCCTGCCACACACAGAAGCCACTAGCTGCCATTGATTCACCTGCAGTGGTCAATAAAAGATGAGAACACAAATCTTAGGTTATACAAGGTGAAGGCACAACTAGACAGTGCTGCCTCATCTTCTGTACTATATAGCCCCATGTATACTGTAAAAGCATGGCATTGTTTCAGCTGGAGAAAGATGCTACTGGAAGAGGGCCAGACCTTGAAAGCAATCACATGAAATACACAAAGTCATCTGACCAGCCCAGCCATAAATTAAAAACAGACAGTTCTAATGAAAAACAAATGTAGATAATGTTTTATGCTGTTATATGACTTTTGGTTCAGATGCTGAATTGGAAAAGACGCTTAAAGGAAAAGTAACGTTTTTTTACAATCTGAGCCTTATTTCGGTAATAAAACAAGTTGTTTTACTCACCCGTAGCAATTTGGTGTCATATGGAGCACTTCCGATATTTTAGATTTGCGATCTCCATCATGTAAGTTCTCGGGGCACTTGTTTGCGGTCTCCAAATAACACAAACTTTAGCACTTTTCAAATCATAGAAGCCCGATGTCTTATCCTACGATTTCATGTGGTCAAAAGTGGCCTGTAATCCGAGATTTAGCCATAGTTTCGAGTAGATGAGGACGCCAGTGCGCATGTGCGGACTGTGCTCTCAGCTCCCGGGACCCAAACATGAAACGCAAAGCTGTAATGTATGGATAAATCTCGGATTACAGGCCACTTTTGCTTCAAACAAAATCGTAGACAGACATCGGGCTTCAATGATTTGAAAAGTGCTAAAGTTTGTGTTATTTGGAGCCCGCACGGGGCATCTTACATGCTTGGGGAATATATTATATGCCCCGAGCTTTGGCTAGAAGTCACGCTAGGCTAACCGCAAATCTTAAAACATCTCTGGAAGTACTCCATATGACACCAAAGTGCTATGGGTGAGTAAAACAACTTGTTTTATTACCGAAATAAGGCTCAAATTGTAAAAAAACAAACGTTACTTTTCCTTTAATAACAGCCACGATGCCATATCTGGTAATGGGCTTATCACTATTTAATATTTCAGAGAAAAAAGGAAGACTATTAACCGAGAGAAAATCTACTGATTCATTATTGATGATAATGATCATTTGCAGGAGATATGAGAAGGTTCTATATAAATCTGAGTCGAAGCTGTATGTCTGTGGTCTGAATGGCAGAAAGCACTGAACAGATGAACAGGGAACAAAGGGGAAATAAATCATACTGCACCAGCATTAGAAACTGCAGTCTATTCAGGAAAAAGAAAGGCAAAGCAGTTAATTTAGTTGTCAACTACTGATCTTTTTCATCATTATGTGCATGGATTTCACACTACAAAAGGTAGAGGAAAGATGAAATTAAACTACAGGAGGGAATATCATTTATGCTGTTTTGACTCAGTGCAGTGGGAGAAGTAGGTGTAACACTCTAATGCTCTAATCTTTCAATAGTTACTAACAAAACGCTGCAATAAAGTTTATGTTGTTTACGCATTTATATGAGTTTTCCTTCTGCAGTTTGATATTGATTGAATCTGATGATAAACACTTTCACAATTATGTATGCTGTAGAACAGTTTAGAGGACTGCGAAACAATTAAATGTGTGCTTTATAGTTGAATTCAATGAAGGAGCACAACAATATTTTGCAATTTTCAGATCACTACTTAAAATTCAGGCTGCGCCATATCACATTTAAATGATTCATGGGCAAACGTACTTAAAGTAGTGACTTTGCACTAAGGATCAGGGTTATATTTTGTCTAGTCTCATTCATATTGTCCATATTGTCATTTCAAATATCTGATATACACTAGAAACTGCAGGCTATTTGTCCTGGGTACTGTAAAAAACACTACCCAGCCCTGTAGTCTATCACATGAATGGCTGATTACATGTACATCAGTGGGCCCTCAGTGCCACAGGCTGTGAGTCGACATGATAATGTTATTAGCATGCTTGACATTAACTGTAACTGTGTCCTCTTGTCAAAACACAACCACACTACCAATCTAATTCTTATCAGTCGTCCTCCTGTCTGTCGTGTTCTTTCAGATATCCTCCGCCCTGCTCCTCACCTTTACCCATTCTCCCTTTGGACCTGGCCCTCCGGCAGTGCTCAGCAGCCTATCTTGTTGTAATTACTGTAACTGTGCCTGAAGGAGCGGCGGATTAACTCAACCGTGACCACAGATATCAGACCAACCCGATATCCAGCTATAGTTTCATCTGATGACGTCATCATAGAGGACAGCGTGCATGCGTCACAGCTGTTTAGCAGATAAACACCGCTAGTGCGAAAGAAGCTAACACCGCTCTGAACTTTTCTGTTGCGAGACATGGCTGAAGATTCGGACTTTGAGATTGAAGAGGACTTATTTGAGTATGATGGCCATCCCTATCGTTTTGAGCCTGAGTATACGGAGGAAGAGATATTAGAAAGAAGGAAGCGGAGACAGTTTGAGGAGCAGCGCACAAGAGAACAGCGAGTGACGGCCCATCTACGAAAAGACAGTACCTTGTGGTGAGAGCTGACGAAGCCTCTCGGATGAGTGGCGAAACGTTTTTGACCAAACAAACTTTGTCCAGTTGACAAATTGAATTTCTCCTTTTATCACAGTATCTTGTGGTGTTTATGTGGACATTGTATGTCGATGGCCACAGAGGAAGAATGCCTTTGCTGTCTCGAGTGGGATATCGGGTTTCAGGCCGCTTTTGACACTTAAAGTTTACGCTGACACAGCGATCTTCTGTGATTTGAAAAGTGCTAAAGTTTGCACAAACATATGCCCCGAGCACTCATGTTCACGGATACCGCTACACCACAACATCTACGAAACTGCTTCAAATGACACCAAAGTGCTATGGGTGTAGCCTGGGAATTCCCAGGCCGCTTCCGTTCGTTTCGAACTGGAAGGCGGCCTGGAAACTCGTCCAAGCGAGAGTCCCAGATTTAGGGCCCCAATCAGAGAGCGGGGAGGGGTGGAAAGACGGTGACGCGTACTACATGACAAACGGAAGCTTGTAGTTTGAACTGACAACTGACATGATTGGCTATGGACTTACGTATACGCTCAATGATAGACATTCATAACGCCCAATAAACAGCCGTTGGCAATCGCTAACCACACCTCCGCTACGGGATTTTTCGAAGCGAGTTTCCAGACCCATATCTCACTTGTGATATGGTCAGGTGTTAACCAGACTACTATGGGTGAGTAAAACAACTTGTTTTATTACCGAAATAAGGCTCAGATTGTAAAAAAACATAAATTCTCCTTTAAATGCACAAGCCGATATATTGTGTTGACCAACCTGCTGCCTAAAGAGTACACACAAAGTTTTATTTGAGCAATAACGTAAATAAATACCTACTCAAAATGTGACTATACAGTGGTACCTCACCTTACGAAAGACCCAACAAATGAAAATTTCAAGTTACGGTCTGTAGATACGAAAGAAAATTCAAGTTACGAAACGCGAAATCTCAAAAATTCAAATAATGCGCGCTCAGCCACACACATTATACGCTTTTCTCAGACTGGATTTAAACTTTTCTCACATTTCTCTCTCGTTTAAACACTCAAACTTTCATAGATTTTCAACAAAATGTATTAATAGTGAAGCGTGGGGGGAAGAGGGAGGGCGGTGTGTGTATCTTAATCTATCGGCCGCCTGGTCCTGTACGTTCTTTCTTGGATGATTTCGCAGACTTGTTGTCTTCTATTATTAAACTTGAGAGAGTTTTGATACTTGGTGATTTTAACCTCCATGTAGATAATCCCTCATCCCTCATCCCTTATCCACGATGAGGGGTTTATCGTGGTCAAATCTGTGACAGAGCAGCACGTGTCGCGCACTTCTCCAAGGGGTTGGTGCGCGTCTCGTCCCGGGACGTGGCAGTGCCCCTCGCGCGTCCGGCGGGGCTCCCAGGGCCGTGTCTCCCCCTACGCGTCACTATTAATACATTTTGTTGAAAATCTATGAAAGTTTGAGTGTTTAAACTAGAGACAAATGTGAGAAAATGTTAATTCCAGTCTGAGAAAAGCGTATAATGTGTGTGGTGAGGCATTTACAGCCTTAAAACATGTAGAATAATTGTAAAATATAAAGTTGTCCTACTTCGCGGATTTCACTTATTGCGGGCTATTTCTGGAACCTAACCCCCGCAATAAACGAGGGATTACTGTAACAACAAAGATTATGTTCTTTTGACTCAGATTCATATGACACATCGCATGTATCATGGTTATTGTTTACACCCCTAGTTTTTGGACATATTGAGAATTGACTCTGCCACCCTCATAGTAAATACTACTAAAACTGCGAAATTTCATAACAGTTATAAAGGTCAATACACATACATAAACACATAAACTACAAATGAATGCTACGTCCAAGCAGTAGCACACTGTAAAATTGGCCAAATCCCATCATACCGCATGCAATAAATGAGCTTTTAGAGTCAGATCAATAGGTCAGAGAGTGCCTGGGCCCTCCGGTCACCCCACAGCTCAATAGGCAAGAGGTTTCCTTATAGATGGATAAAAGTTTCACACAGGAATCTATAAAGAACTCACTGCACATTAAGAAGCTGAATGTAATGTACTAGAGTTAACATGTGCAATTATCTCGCTATCTATTTTTTGCTATTGATCTCAAATTCACTCTCTGCGCGTAAACAACAGAACTGCGGTAAGTTAACTGAAATGTCACATTATATCCTACTATGTATGAGCTGATTTGATTTCAGTTATTTGGGGACATTTGCACTGCTGACTGATGGTGAAAAAATACATTTCATTAGAGAGGACAGAGAGGAGAAAATCAATTTTCCTCAACAAATCATAAGCTGTGTATGTTCACACTCAGAGCAGGATCCACTCTGTGACTCTGCAACAGACACTACAGCAGACGGAGCAAATATTTGTTTTACTTTGTGGAAAAAATTGTTTAGTTAACTTCTGTTTCTTAAATGTTTGAATAAGAAATACTCCTGCTATTTACAAAATGTCAAAATATTTTATTTTATTTACACTGAAATGATAAACATTCTAAAATTTTGTATTGAAGATGAAACCAGGCTGATGTGTGGATTTAAAAACTGCTCCAAACCATCCCCTCTATAGTAGTGAATAGTAGTGAGCAATACTGATTTAATACAAACTGCAATGCTGGTGAAATGTAGATGCTTTACTGTGTCTAATGAGTGTCATAAGGTTTGTTCGTATTGAGGTACTGTACTTCAAATCCTTATGAGTCTTAGCTTTTGTACTTAACTAAAAGGTTCATAGGTTGAGTTCTGCCTAATGTGCTTATAAAACGTGCACGACTCTATGGTCTAATAGTACTTAAACAGGTATTTCATTGATCACCGACCAGCGCATTAAAGATGCACCATAAAAGTTACATATAAAAGCTAGACAGAGCTCCTTTAAGGACATAATATAACGGTGACAGTGATGGCACACAGAGAATGAGGTGAGGACAGAAATGCAAACACTGGACACTGGAGCCTGTCATCTGTATCCTGTGCTTCCTTTGATGGGGAGTCACTGTCCAAGGTACTGAAACAGCCTGTGTCACTTCTGCTTTTACTTCAGCTGTATAAACTATGCATTTTATGTGTACCCTACAATGGTATGCACGCAAAACATGCATCTATGTCAGGCAAACTGTAACATCAGCATTTTACTGGAGAGCCGCATTTAAATATTGCAATAGGAACTCAGCTTTGTGTAGCTGGCGGTATCAAAACATCATGGTATATCTGCGAAATGGTATAGCTGGTATATCTATAAATGGTATATCTGCTGTAACTTGTAGCTTATTTGATTTTTTTTTTCCTAATTCTTTTCAAATTTAAATATTATAGAGGTAGCAACACTGATGGCCACGTGCTCTGGACTGGTAGCAGGTTGTCACAATATTTAAAACTGTAATTTGTGTGACTTAAGTTACTCAACAAAGCCCAAGCATCAAGAATTGGAAATTGCAAGACTATATTATTGTGAAAATGAAACATATAGATTGTACAAGCCTATTACACTGCATTAAGTAATTGTTTTGGGGACTCTGGATGCACTAAAATAGCCTATGATACGGTTCGCTTAACGCAGAGTAATGTACGGGATTAGGCACTCAGTTATACTTTAGTTTATTTTTGCTGCCCTGCACTTCCCATTTGGCACAAACTAAATTACATTTCATTAGGGCTTATTGTGGTCCGGCGCAGTCCAACTGGGCTTTTAACGAGCCTCCACATAACTTATTTCGGTTGTAAATGCACTTACCTCAAACAGGGGTCCGATCTTGTTCTTTTCCAGATACGACTGAATTCTGGACTGTTGCGGTGACGCCATGAAGAAAGTGTAGGACTCGTGAGGGCGCCTGTCAGCAGCGGGATGAAATCATGGGGTGAGCCCGGGTGTCATTCGTCCTTCACAAAGGCGTCTGGTCGGCGGGGAAAGCGCGTAAAAGCAGCGGAAGCGGAGGAAGGTGGAGGAGTAGGTCGGATCATTGTGGACAGCCAGCCCAGCCCGGGACCCTCCTCAGCCTATCGCCTCTCAGACTGACCCGACAGCGGCACACATGTCCCGAATCACGGCCGATGGCACCGCGGCTGTCTCAGTACAAATGTGCCGCTCTCCGGCTCCAGCGCGCACAGCTCCACACGGCCACTCCCACTGAGCCCACAGAGCCCACTGAGCCCACTGCTGCTCCCGAGACACGCCTCGTAATGCGCCCTCCACCTGAACGTGCACCACTTATTAGCATTCAGCTGGCGTTCACTTTGAGGACACATAGTAAAGAGGCGGTTTTATCAGCATATTTCTAATATATATATTAACATTATATATATATATATATATATATATATATATATATATATATATATATATATATATATATATATATATATATATATATATATATATATATATATATATATATATATATATATATATATATATATATATATATATATAATGTTAATATATATATTGTTAATATATATATTAGAAATATTTATTTATAATGCACTTTACATTTGACCTCAAATCTCAAAGTGCTACACAATAAAAGAACATTAAAACATCATAAAACGTTAAAACGTTGTAAAAGAACATAAAAAATCATAAAATATTGTACACTTTTCTAAAGAGGTAAGTCTTGAGTCCTGTTTTAAAAGTTTCCACTGTCTGTGGGGCCCTGAGGTGGTCAGGTAGGGCATTCCACAGACGGGGAGCGGCGGCTTCAAAGGCTCGGTCCCCCATGGTCTTGAGCCGTGTCCTGGGCGGGAGCAGACGGTGCTGTTGGCCTGACCGGGTCCTGGCTGAGGTGTACAGTGTGAGCAGGTCTGTGAGGTAGGTGGGGGCATCACCGTGGAGACAGTGGTGGGTGTGCAGGAGGATTTTGTATTCTATACGGAGGTGTACAGTACATGGAGCCAGTGGAGGGTGTGGAGGATGGGGGTAATGTGCTCATGTTTCCGCACCCTCATCAGGACCCTGGCAGCGCTGTTTTGGACATACTGGAGCTTTTGGATGCTCCTGCCAGGGATCCCGATGAGGAGTGCGTTGCAATAGTCCAACCTGGAGGAGATAAAGGCATGGACGAGCTTCTCTGCAGCCGGGAGGGACAGTGAAGAGCGAAGTTTAGAGATATTACGGAGGTGGAAGAAGGAAGTTTTGCAGATGTGGGTGACATGATTGTTGAAGGAGAGGTGGGGGTCAAACTTGACCCCAAGGTTTGTAACAGAGGGAGAGAGGGGAATGCTGTGGCCAAAGAGTGAAACAGAGGTGACACGAGAAGAGTGAAGTTGATGAGAGGTACCGATTTGAATTGCTTCAGTTTTTGAGCCATTCAGCTGCAGGAAGTTTTGGCTCATCCACGCCCCCATCTCCTCCAGGCAGGAGTTTAGGTGGGCGACAGTGGCAGAGGGGGTGACCTTGAGGTAGAGCTGTGTGTCGTCAGCATAGCAATGGAAGTTGATTCCATGCCTGCTGACGACACACCCAAGGGGAAGCATGTAGATGGTGACAAGGGTGGGGCCGAGCACGGAGCCCTGGGGAACCCCACAGGTAACAGTGTATATATATATATATTATATACAGCTCTGGAAAAAAAAAGAGACCACTGCATTTCTTTCTGAAATCAGCATCTCTACATTTATTACAGCCATTCCATTCCAGCGTCTGTTGAATTCCAACACAAACACAAAGCTGAGCTACTTCAGTTCTTGCACTAGGAGTGGAATAAAGTCACCCAAGAACAATGTGAAAGACTTGTGGAGAGTATGCCAAGACGTGTGAAAGCTGTGATTAAAAATAAGGCTTATTGCACCAAATATTGATTTCTGAACTCTTCTTAAGTGTAAACATTAGTATTATGTTGTTTTAAAATGAATTTGATCTTGTTTCTTTGCATTGTTTGAGGTCTGAAAACATGTATCTTTTTTGTCATTTTGACCATTTGACTTTTTCTGCAAATAAATGCTCTAAACGATGGCAGAAGGGCAAACTGAATTTCTCCTTTGCCATGGATTCTACCTGGATGACTGAGGGATTCTACATGCTCTAAATGATAATATTTTATTTGGAATTTGGGGGAAATGTTGTCAGTAGTTTATAGACTCAAACAAAAAAGTTCCTTTTGCCCAAACGCATACCCATAAGTAGTAAAATCAGAAAAACTGATCATTTTGCAGTGGTCTCTTATTTTTTTCCAGAGCTGTATATAAATATATGCAAGGACTGAGACTGCAAGAGACTCCCAGCACATTAGTGTCACCCAGGTTTGCTTTTCCTCTGTTTTTTTTTTTTTTTAATACACATTTGTTGTCAAAAAAGGACCAAATTCAATAAAAACAAAGTGGCAAAAAGTAGAAGAGATAGATTCTTGTATTTGGATTAAAGTAAGCCTAACTTTTAATAAAGAGTGTTGATGAATAGCCTCACAGAGTTTAATAAATATATACACTACAATTCTCAGTACTATAGTGTATATGCAAATGAACCAACAACAGGACACAAAGGACTTGAGACACAGCTGCAGCTTATAGCTTTATTATCTGTTGCATAGAGAACTACTCCTCATTCTACAGTGGCATATGTTCATTTACAGACAAATGTCCTGAGTATTGTGAATATTACATGATATAAATGGCTTGACTATATGTCCTACCATGTACTGTCTGTTAATAATGAAAGTATTATTATTACGTAAGGCATGCATTAAAACTCCCAACATTCCCAAATATTTACAGGAAAAACACAGCACATTGAAGAAATTATAACACATTATTAAACAATACTGCAGTAAAGTACTTTAGTCTGGAACAAGACATCTCCAAGGACATATTTCTTCCCAATAACAAGAACTTAAGAACAAAATGCATACTGAGGCCAGTGCCTGACAGTGGAATTGTTTAGACAGCACTCTAAATATCTTTTCAATGTCACAATGGCAAAATAAAAATATGGAAAAATATAATATGTAATAAAATACTATTTATGACATTTCTGTCTATTTACACTTAAGGCAGCAATGTACGTGTGGGTAAGTGTGGTTGTGTTGATCCTTCATTGGCACAGGGGGTTTCAAGGCTTTCAAGTGGAGGGCCATTCAGGGGTCGCCGTCTGGAGGAGGAGGCTGACAAAGCTTGTACAACCTGTCGGAGGAACATACACCAAACACGCATTTCATCATCGACATGGGGGTCAAAAACTCAGGCACTCATGCACAAGAGGAGAGGAAATGTATTTAAGAGAGTGTATGGCAGTTCTTTAAAGACATTAACATGAGATTTCGACATGTGGTCTGATGACATTTTTATTACACATTTGGATCTAACCCTTAGACATAATGTTGTATATGCTTTTACATCTTGAAAAGTATTCATTTAAAAGAGATGTTATGTCGTGGCTCAACACACTCTTCAAATACTGTGAAAGTAATTGCAGCCTTCAAATGCAAATGTCACTAAAATAAGGATGCATGTATAATTTATGAAGGAATATAGTGCATGAAAACCGGTTCTGTGGTATGCTTGGATATCAATCAGAACAATCTTTGAAATGCTCTTGATTGTTGGCAGCTGCATTTGGGGGTTTACTTTGCTTTATTTCAAAATACGTTGTGTTGTTTTGTTGTCTTGTATGTGAATTTGCCAAGGATATCATTTTACATCAGCAAGCAAGGTCAGACAGGATTGGTTCTTGTAGCATTTGAAATGAAAGTTAGAGAGGTTTACCTTGGGACAGATGAAGGTGTGCGGTCCCTTATTCCCAGATTCTTGGCTGAATTTTGACACCTTGCTCCCTAGAAGACATAAACAATTCATGACTCAAAATACTGCAAATACAACAGCACAAAATCAGACAATGGTTGCACATACCAAATAAATGGTCTACAAACAGAGTATGTATCATGTGTCGTTTTTTTTTTTTTTTAATAACTGTACAAATCAAAAGCTTGGAAGGGTTGCGATGCAGTTGTAATCCTTTATGTTTAACAGGAGGTGTTTTAAACCCCTAATGTCTAACAACAAATCTCATAATGAATTAATGAAGGGAAATAAAGCCCAGACCACCTGCTCCAATTTACACTAGCATTTACACCGCAGCTGCTCCTCTGCTCCTAAAAGGGCTGGCTGGCTTTGGCTTTGTATGCAAATCGTGTGCAGAAAAGTCTTAGCAAGGAAATAAAGTCACAAGTAAGGATTTTGTAAGATGAATGCTCTATGGATGTGGGAATGTGCTTAGTCAGGAGCACAGCTTTCATGACACTTTTAGTTTTGTGTACCCTGTGATACACAAGAGCCACAAGCCCTTTGTAAAATTCTGGAAAGTAAAATAAGCGTCAGGGCGAGAAGAGCCTTTTTGTGTAGAGTTTGCATGTTCTCCCAGTGTCTGGCTGGGTTTCCTTCTGGCACTCCGGTTTCCCTCCATCAACCCAAAACATGCTCCATACTGTAGGTAAAAAAGGACCTCCAGCTGAGGTCCTGAACAAGCCTAGTAACAACACCACAGAGATGGGTCCCCGGGCTCCCCATGTGCCCACTGTTCCTGAAAGTATGGGTCAAATGCGAGGACAATTTCCCTACAGGGATAATAAAAGTACTACAAAAAAAATTCCCATAATGTTCCCCATAATCACTAAAAGATACAAAGCATGATCTTATTTTGGGGGGGTTAGAAGATGAAGAAGAAGAAGAAGAAGAAGAAGAAGAAGAAGAAGAAGAAGAAGAAGAAGAAGAAGAAGAAGAAGAAGAAGAAGAAGAAGAAGAAGAAGAAGAAGAAGAAGAAGAAGAAGAAGAAGAAGAAGAAGAAGAAGAAGAAGAAGAAGAAGAAGAAGAAGAAGAAGAAGAAGAAGAAGAAGAAGAAGAAGAAGAAGAAGAAGAAGAAGAAGAAGAAGAAGAAGAAGAAGAAGAAGAAGAAGAAGAAGAAGAAGAAGAAGAAGAAGAAGAAGATTTCTCCGCATCTGACCCACAGCTCATCTTTCAGGTGCCCGGGGACCATCTCAGTGCCTTGGCAGAGGTAATCTTTTTTGTTGTACAATGCTATACCTCATTTGCTCCTTGTCTTTCCTAAAAGTTTTTTCCACAATAACCTGTAGACAAAAACTAAAAATATGTATTCTAATCATCATACATAGAGGTCATCAGTGACTGTCCGATGCATTAGCTGACCCCTTGGTTTCCTCTGTGCCAGTCCACAGTCTGACCTCAGATCTGTCTACAATCAGGATAGGATCAGCAATTACACCGTCTATCACGTCCGTCCATGGTGATGCCCCCGGACAGATATGCCCCCTAATGTCTCCAAATGACACTGCACCCAGGAGAGATCACCCCGGGACAAGCAGTGTATTCAGAACTCAGCAGGTCGTAAATTTTCATAGGGATTTGTATTGCCCACAGATTTACAAGGTCATAAATACTGTATTCTGTATTGTTTTAATTTTTATATGTGTTCATATTTCTTTCATTTGTAATTATAAAGCTACCACCAGTACTAAATAATACATGATTCAGCCATTTTTTAGAGTTTGCCAAGTTTCTTTCAGATTGCAACTATTGTGTAAGTGTCTTGCTCACAGAGGCATAATGAGTCTAACTGTGATGTATAGCCAAGATGGCACCATATAGAATCAAATGATAATGAAACTACTACAGTGTCTGACACATAGTTACAGATTTGTCAATACATAAGTATAAAATATTACAAACAAGGCAAAAAATGACCATAGATTGACCCCTAAAGCACTGATTTACAAAATCATATTCTTACACTGTGTGGACTACTAGCATCAAATGACCCTTTTATATAAACACATAGATACACATAAAAGGTTTGTGTATTCAGTGCACTCTACACTGGTGAGGTGAGAAATCATTTACCAGCATGGCGGCTCTGTTATGGGCTCTTTGTATCGACAACCTGGTAAGATTAAATGAAGCGGATAGTTGTAATGATTCTCTATCTATACATCTCATTCTAAGACATAATGCCACATTACAGATAACAGCAGGGTGTTCACAAAGAAAATTATGCCACAGAAAAAGCCAAGGCTTGACTATATCAAAATATATTGTTCCACTTTCCCTTAACAAGCTCTGTAATTAGAAAATAGATACAATACATTCAAATTATCGACTCCAATTCTATTCGAGGGGCAAATAAAAGAGAGAATTGATTGGACAGAAATACGAGAGGGGGGAATTGATAACCATGAAATATGGCAAAAGTTTGAGGGCATAACTTTGTTTTGTACTGAGCAGCAGGCTCCCAGAGTGCATCGAGCAGTCTCACGTACGTCAATGCTTGGTTTGTGTGGTTGCAGTTTACTTTAGCCAGTCATTTACACGTATTACGCACACAAAAAGAGTATAATTTCATAATTTCATATTCAATCTAGGAGTTTAGAACCACCAATTGGATGCATGTATTTTGTGAGAGGAATATAGGAGGGAACCAACATGCTAAAAGGTAGACAGAAGACACAACTACAGCTCTGGAAAAAAATAAGAGACCACTGCAAAATGATCAGTTTTTTACTTATAGGTATGTATGTGTTTGGGAAAAGGAACATTTTTGTTTGAGTCTATAAACTACTGACAACATTTCCCCCAAATTCCAAATAAAAATATTATAGTTTAGCGCATTTATATGCAGAAAATGACAAATGGTCAAAACAACAAAAAAGATACATGTTTTCAGATCTCAAACAATGCAAAGAAACAAGATCAAATTCATTTTAAAGCATAATACTAATGTTTACACTTAAGAAGAGTTCAGAAATCAATATTTGGTGCAATAACCCTTATTTTTAATCACAGCTTTCATGCATCTTGGCATGCTCTCCACAAGTCTTTCACATTGTTCTTGGGTGACTTTATTCCACTCCTGGTGCAAGAACTGAAGTAGCTCAGCTTTGTGTTTGTGTTGGAATTCAACAGACGCTGGAATGGAATGGCTGTAATACATGTAGAGATGCTGATTTCAGAAAAAAAAAATGCAGTGGTCTCTTATTTTTTCCCAGAGCTGTATTTGATTAGGGACATTTGCAAAAACAAGTTGTAAAGAGTTACCTAAAGCTCTATGAATTTCAGATGACTGCAGGTCAATACTGGTCGGAAGGCATGAAATAGAACTACTATAACACCATTTTGCCCCTTGTGAGTGATGTTATCAATGTAAAAATGACTTCTTTATTTAATGGTACCTGTTTCCTCATGACGTCCGTGGTCTGCATGATGCACCGCGGGGGCAGTCCATGGTTCCTGGCTAAGGTGATGGCCTGCTCCAGTGTCACGCTCAATGTGCAGCTAGGTGAAAGAGGGAAAATATCACATCAAAAATCACATTTACTTTCAAAAGGAACACCGGGCTTAATCAAACCTCATTATCAAAGCATACAGCGTAATTACCTCTTTAATCTTGAGCAATTCCCGCTCCGCCCAGGTTATTTACTTTATAAACACACCAGTGACAAAACCAGGTTGTTGTTGATTCAAAACCCCCTTTGAATCTAGTCCAAAACAGGTTCAAGAATCTAAAGCCGGACAGGTTAAAAAATCTACAGTGTTCATAAATAAATGAAATGAACTCTTAACCAATTTTGAGCGCCGTCTCCTCCTCAAAACCTAGTCATCCCTGCCTCACCTCGGCTCATCTCCACACTAATTAATCATTTCTCGTGCTGCTCAAATGTCAGTCAGGGTGAGAAAACACGCAGTAGAATATCGCACCTCCTGATCTTGGGCTGAAGGCGGAACGTCAAACCTCGATACTGATTTAAGGAAAACATTTTAAAAACAAACCTATTTCCAAAAGGCTGAGGCATTACTGAAAATGTACATTAAACTGAATCAAAGCAATTACATGCAATTTATAGTTATAATTAGCCTTTGAGTTTTTTCCTGGGTAGTAGGGAGGTATTTCTTTGCCAATATAGCATTAAATTTGATTATTTTTTTCTGACTAATATACCAAATAATCCCAATAATACAAAAAATTCTTTCTTCACAAATCTTGATTGCCTTGTCCCTGCTTTTGGTCATCATTGGGCTATTTCTAATATTTTCTTTTAGTTAGTTTCATGGTCTGAGCTCAGATAGATTGAGGTCATAAAAATGTATTCCGTCTGTGTCATATTATGTGAATAAGCTACAAGTATTTACTGTACATTTTACTTCAGTGTTCAAATTTTTGGAGTATCAGACTTGCCATTGATTGATAGCTCACATTGTGAAGGATCCAAGGACAAGTCCGTGGCCTTCTAGTCAATAGCCTGTCACTGTTATGTCATTATGCTTGATTCATTACAGAAAACTTTGTCCTCACAGATACATAGCTCTCAGTGGCATTAGACCACATAGATCTACTCTGTGTGTGTGTGGAACTCCTTAGAGAATAGCCAGAAGTGTCAAGCCTGCTCGGTGACCTTTCTATGATAACAAGCAGCACTACTTTATCGATTGTGGGGCTTTTCACTGCAAATTGAACCGTCCAAACTTGCAACAATGCCCATTTTAATTTCACTGAGTAGCCGACCTGATAGGAAATCTTATCTGTTAGTTTAATATCGCTCATGACGTAGGCTTTTAGAGCAAGTTAAAAAGGGGAAACAGATTTGCGTTGAGGGACAAATTGATGCCAAAATACATTACACTGGATCAGTCAGAGGGACGTTTAAAGGGCCCCACTGAGTTCAAGATGAATACATTTATGAGAGCGTAACATGGTGTGATAAAAGTAATGAAGTCTGCAATTAACTACAGTGTGCAGTGAGAGATATCCTTGAACCCCCCACTGGAAAGCACCATGAAGAGAAAAAAGATAGCCCAAGTTGATTTTTGAATACTGCTTCAGTAGTTGGAATCGGATAGTCGTTAAAGAAGGGAGAGATAGGATGTACTGATTTATGCCAGTCTGTTTTGGCTTTTGAGCCGAGGGTAATTTCAATTCAAAGTTGTGGTCCAGCAAATTCTGCCATGAGGAATGGCCAAAACAGAAATGAATTTAGGAGCAGCGAGATAAGTGGAGGAAAAGGGGAGCGCATTTATATTTCTGACATATTAGATTCAGAGGTGATGTAAAAAAATAATAATAAAAAGAAGAAAAATGAGGATGTGTTGTGTGTAATAGGTAATGTATGCTCTCAGATAAAAGTGCTTCGATCCAGAAATGAAAGTGAAACGAAACACTAAATCCACCTTTTTCTTTCTTTCTTTCTTTTTTTTTTAACTTAATGGAGTTTTAATAGCATTATCTACTGTTCCCATTTTTGGCAACTTCAGTGCAAACTAGCTACCTAAGTGCCTAAGTTTGTGTGCAGAGTTTAAGTGTTTAGTCCCACTTTAAGTCAGACCCTGTAATTACAAGGGAAATAATGCATTTGAGGTTCTTAAATTCTTTTATGATTGTTTTTTTTTTAGATAATTACAGTTTAGCTTTCATTTCCATATGTTTCAGGATTAGGACAGTCGCCATAGTGATTAACAATTTCAAAGTAAATATATATTTCGAAAGGGGGGAAAAAATCTTCATACTATTGCATTTAAGAGACTTCTTCCTTATTTGAAATCACTTTTGAATTTATTATTACCATTTATATTTTTGCACTTTATTATAATATATTGTGTCCAAATAATTTCCTTTGTAGATCAATAAAGTTTGCCCAAGTCCAAGTCTAACATGAAGCTGAAACTCATGAATAGATTACAATACAGAAGTAAAGTATTTTCAAACGATTCAGGTTTGGCATGAAAAAAGACGTAATTTGACTGTTGGGTGTTACTGTTGGGAGACTAGGTCCTTGATGTATTCCCCTGTCTGGATTTGTTATTGTTTTTCTGCCAAACTCTGAGCTCTACGATTGCCTCTGTAATAGATTTTTTTGGGTTGTGATGGACATAAGCTAAATCTAGAGAAAGGAGAAGTGCAGTGTATTGCAGACTGCTGATGCTCCCAAAATACAATGCTTTCACTATTATTAAATCTCATCCATCAAGCCAACTAATCCAATCAATAGGGCCCGAGAGGACTGCCATAGTGATAATGCAATTTCCACATTACTAATCTACTGCATCAGATCTATAGATTGGGTTTCCCACAAGAAATTCATGCCACCAATTTGAATATCTATATTACTTCAAAAGAAATACAAATAAAAAATGTATAGTTATTGTGTTGAATAGTTATTCTGAGTAAATAATATACATATATATTTTTTGTATATAATAACTTCTAATTTTAGTTTTTAGCACAAGATCGAAGGATTGGTCCCATGCTCCTGACAGGTTGCCCTAGCTGCACAGAAGGATAGGTCAAAGAGGACAAATTTCCCTACGGTCACAATCGTGCACAATGTCAAGTGCGCCCACAAAAACAGAAGTGCGAAGCGCTCTCCCCTTTTCAAACACTCAAGTGTCAATAGTGACACTCATGGCATCCAATAGTACAGACCCAGTCTGCGACAGCGGCCTAACTGTAATTGTTAACACTGGTAAACTCCAAAAATGTGCATTGGGCATGTGAGTAATCGATGGGGTCAATGATGAAAAAAATTCAAGAATGCCAAAATAGGAATTTACAAAAATCTAAAAACAATGGAAAATCAAATTACATTGCGCCTATGGCTATATATCCAAAAAATTAACTTTGTCGTAGACAAATGAAACTCAGGTGGTGGATAGATCGTGTTGTTTCAAACCAAAAATATATTACGTGGTTGCTAGGCAACCAACAGGAAGTCGGCCATATTGGACCGATCATGTGACCTGGCGCCGAAGGCACATTTTCCTGCCCTCGTACTTTCACAAATTCGTCGTAGGGTCTTTGACCTAGACTCACCAGAAACATTCCATATCATCTAAACAAGTGGGACATTAAAAGTTGTTAAAGTGTTCTAAAAGACTGAAGGGCGTTTCCGTGACAATGGCACAAATTTCTGGTTCGTTTTTGTGGCTCCGGCTCGCCCTTAAATTTCGATGAGTGATAATTTGCACAAACTTTGGCCGATTTCTCTCCAACTTTAATCATTGGTGAACACCCTGGACCTAAACAGATTGCTATAAGAAAAGCGCGATAATGCCCCCTAGGGAGATTGCATGGAAAAGGAACATTTTACTTTGTCACAGACATACAAAATTTGGAACACACATTCGTGACATGCTCTTGATCAAAAAACTCACACCCTCACGCCATCTCCCATCATGTTGCCATAGCAAACATGTGTCCTTGCCAATAGGATGCCCAACAAAAACTTTGGCATAGCCAAACGACATTTGGTACATCATGGGAAGAGGAAGAAAAAAGTATATTACGCCATTGCATCAGAGTCAGCCATATTGGATAGACCATGTGACCGAGTGGCGAAGACGCCATTTCCTCTCCTTGTATTTTAACAAACTCGTCCTAGGGTCTTTGACCCAGCCTCACCAGAATCATTCCATATCATCTAGACAAGTGGGACATTAAAAGTTGTTAAAAGCTTTTTAAAGGCTCAAATATTGTTGCTGTGTTGTTAAAAGTGTCCTAAAAGACTGAACGGCGTTTCCATGACAACGGCACAAATTTCAAGTTTGGTTTTTCAGCTCGCCATCAAACTTCGACAAGTGATAATTCACACAAACTTTGGTCGATTTCACTCAAATTTTAATCGATGGTAGACACCCCGGCAAAAAAAAAAAATCTTTGGCGTAGCGTAATCCTGTTGCATCTAATTCTGCCACATTTTCATTCATTGAAACTTTTAAAACAGCCACAACCTCAAATGTGGGCACATCTTAGCACCCCCAACTGGTTAAAAGATGAGACACACATGAAAATTATTTAATGGGCAAAATAATTATGCCCAAAAAGTGAACAGTTTGTGCACGACAGCACACCACAGCAGAACTGGCTTAGAAAAAAGAGGTGGAATATGGCGTGTTAGTTCCCTCCTCCTCTGCGTTTGCTGCAAGTGCCAGCGATAGCCGATCATTGCCACTTGCAACTATATTTTTTATTATTCTTTTGCTCTTAGAGCTCTAATTTGACACCCCAGACACACTCAAAAACTCACTAAACTTTGCCCAAAATTCAGAAGTGCTGAAAAAATTCATAAAATATAGGTTGCATGCATAGGCATAAAAAATGGCGCCACCTGGAAAACTCAAAATACATTGCACCTATGGAAAACATCCCGATATCAACTTTGTTCTAGAGCCACAAAACTCGGTACACACGTTCATCATGTGAAGACAAGCAAAAACATTATGATGGCCATGCCCCCTGACAAACCAGAAGGTGGCCAACTTGGATTTAAATTTTCTAAATGCTGAGTCAGTTGCTGACGTTGCATTTTAATGCACTCCTCTGAAAGTGCTTCACCAACAGGGCTGAAAATCACCGTACATCATCTAGAGAAGTGGGGCATCCAATTAATTTTGATAACTGTCACGGTTTACGTGCGACAATGCCACAAATTTCAATCAAAATGTTTAATAATTTTCAATTTCAAGATTTAGTCCAATTTGCACATACTTAGTCCGATCGTACTGAAATTTGAATCACTAATGCATGATCTCAGTCTGAATATAATACACTATAAAGCATGTGAAAAGTGTACACTATAGCATCCCATAGACCAGTGGTCCCCAACCACCGGGGCGCGGACCGGTACCGGTCCGTGGGCCATTTGGTACCGGGCCACGGTGGCTCATTCCCCCAACCCTTCATTTTGAGTGGTCCGTTCTTGTTCCGAAAAGAGCACTTCCATGTGCACGATGCTATGTTCAGACTGCAGGGCTTAATTTTTTTTTTTTGCATTTTAAAAAATGTGACTTGTATGTGATCTCCGGTGTGAATTTTAAACGCCGCAAAAGTGTCCCACGTGTGCCTTGGAGGACACGACGATGTCACGTGCAGCGAGCGTGTTCAGTGTTTATGGAAGTAGCCTAAGGCTACGTTTATACGGCGACGATAAAAACAGAAGACGCAAAAGTGGCGTCTCGTCTTCAATTTTGTATCCCCGTTTAGACGAGCGTTCTCAACAGGAAATGTTTGTTTATACGAAGACGCAAAAGTGGGCGAATTCCATTGAATATGCATGCCAGGCCGCTAATAAAAACACCTACCTTTTTCAGGACACCGACAGGGGCTCTCATCACGGTTGTTTCGCCCTCGATGTAGGGTCGGAGCTCTTCGCTTAATGCAACAAGAGCTTGTTTAGTCATTCTGAAGTTTTCCACCCAAGCACTGTCAGCAACTAATCCATTCTCAAAATTGTCCCACCACTGACTGGTTCTGCCCGGTCTTGTCCAAACTCGCCTCTGTCACCTGTGACGTATTGTTATTGTTTTTACCGGCTTGGCGCATCCAGTCAGCTGTATGCGGCGCGAACATGTTTTGCGCTTCTTGCCGTTTAGACGGAGACGCGACCCGGGCCGTCTTCAAAACTCCACACTCTGGAAGGAGTCTTCAGATTTTTGCGGTTTCAGAGCCTGACGGTGCCGCCGCCGTGTAAACGAAAGACACTTCCGATAAAATATTTTGTCGTATTCAGTCGCAATCGTCCTCGTCTAAACGGCCCCTAAAGTTGCTCGGAGCCAGAACATGTACAGCTTATTTGTTTTAAAGAGGAGACGGAGAATGACAAGGACAGTGTTTTGTGGGACAGTGGCAGCTACGTCCGTAGAAATGAACGTGTTGGTGCGGAGTCGCAGACAAGAGCGGTGGGATTGCTCTGTGCTTCGCCGCTTCACTGATACGGAGTTTATATACTATTTTCGCATGACGAGAATGTACATTTGTGAGTGCCTACTTGTACCACTCTCGCTGGAGGAAACACACTCAGGTCGGATGAATGCGACCTGGCCATTCAGAATGAAGTTGCACGCCAAAAGATCGAATATGTATCAGTTTTAGGACCACAAGATCAGATACAGGGGCAAAAAAAAATCAGATTTGGGTCACTCCAGGCTGCAGTGTGAACGTACGCTAATATTAAACCCACATGCCAACAAAATGAGGAAAAAACAGACGTCTTTGGAAAATTTCTTTGCAAAGGGGAAAAGGCCCAGTGAGGAGACAGAAGAAGAGCCTATGACCACTAAGAAAAAGAAAGCTGGATTTAACCGACAATACTAGGAGACCTACTGAAAATATGGATTTATCGCAACAGGTGATTCCCACGCACCAAGCCCGCTCTGCATAACATGCAGCGAGGCGGCCTTAAAAGTATGTTGGAGACATTAACTGGTACTCTGGATAAAAGTTACGGAGTAGACTGGACATAAGCAACACACTTCGGGTGTCATTGTCTCCCATTACGCCGAGATAGATCTCGTAGCAGAGAAACAAGCTCAGGGCTCTCATTGATTCAGCATTACGGTGAGTTGAATTTTCCATGTACTTTATATTTGTTTTGTGATGTATCCTTTATTCTGAAGGCATGTTTAAGCATTACCATAGCGACCAGAGAGCGTCGGGGCAGAGAGGATGTTGTGACTCTTGTTATGTTGTTGGCGCATGTCATGAGGACGCTTTTATTAAAGTTATATACAAGTACACAGTGGATTCACCATTATTATTATATCTATAACATGCCACAGTTCTTGTGTTGTTCGTATAATTTTATTTTGTGGTATTTATCCGCCAATATCAAAAAAGGTTGGGGACCACTGCCATAGACCACACCCTACCATAGACATGAAATGTCAACATCGTCAGATTTGCACCAAATTTGGAAATTCAAGTCTATGAATGACTAGAAGCAAAAACATATATTACTGACATGGGGAATTTTTCATGGTTGGCCAGCAGGGAAGCAAAGACTCCTAAAAAAAAAAACATTTCAACGTGCACTATGTCATTTTTCTGGTGGAGGATGTGTTGGCCTGGGCGGCCAAACTGGAAGTCTGCCATCATGGACGTTTTTTAAATCAACACGTGCAAATTTTTGAAAAATGGCAGGGTTAGGTTTGCAAAAGTTTTTGACACACATCTTATGGTCTCTGAGCAGTGAAGCGACAAAAAATGCACACAATTTTGGAGATTTTGGATATTTACAAATTGCTCCCATTTGCACAAATCCGCTGCAATTTCAGTGTAATTTGAAACACTTGTTAAACTCTCTGCCCTAACTCCACTGAATGTGGAAAAAATGAATTTGGTGCATTTAATTTAATTTGAAATAAAATTTAACACTCAAAAATTTCAGAAATTTTGCACAAAATTCCAAAATTCTATTTCAAATTTTTGTAGTGAAATGAGATAAATGTTCTTTAGACTGAGCCACATAGCATATAGTATATGGTTAACAAGTTAAACCCTAAATTCTGTTGTAATACACCACATACACTATAAACAAGAGCATAACTTCAAATCAAAAAGAGCTGGACCCTGGATATCACCAAACACCTTGCTGTCTATGTGACTTGTGACCATTCCGTCTGATAGCAGGCTGTGGGTTAACAAAGTAGCAGCCGCCCTCGGAAAGACAGAAACTTTCTATTAGGGCTCAGACAACCAGACGTCTCTCTCCTCTGCACTTCATCAAGTCATCACTCATATCCAGGGGGCTTGTCAATGTTACTGCCGGGCTATGGGTGTGAAATAAAAGAGTTAAATAAAAGATGAAACCTATGTATCTGAGGTGATAAATGATTGGGTTATTTCAGTTCGCCTGCTCTGATGAATTGTACCGTCTTGGCAGCAGGTGAATTAGGAGGCCATATATAGTATACAGTGGGAATGCAGGTAATTGACCTGTCTTCTTCCTGTACAAAGTGCTCTCTTCTCTCTAAAGTCACCAATCCGGAGAAACAAAGAGCCTTATTAACTGAAATCTCCTGCAGTAATTAATGCAGATGAATGGGTAATAATAGGGCCTAGTGAGGGCAGTGGGGGAGACGTGGATCTCATGATTTAAATGAATGTAGGATTAGACATTTTAATCTTAATTCTTAATTCTGTCTCCAACAGAGTGGATTTGTCAGGTACAGTAGCACTCACCGATGGACCCCGCTGTTACACATGACAATGTGAGTGGCCCCCAGACGTGAGCAGAGCTCCGAGGCCACACTGAGCAGCCCTACTCCAGATGCCCTGCAGGCAGTGTACTGACAGGCAGCAGTGCGTCGGCAGCTGATGAAACTCTCCATGAGACGACAGAGCTCATCCACAGCGTTCAACGGCCGCATCAGCTGAGGAGACAGTCACAAGCTAAGACCATGGCCCACAGCACAAATCTCCATTCACATTTGACTGACATGTACTTCTAATGGTATGAGATTCAATGTGTTGCTATGGAATTTCCACAATTACATACAAATTTTACACAATGGTTTTGTTAATAGCCCTATTCAATATCAAACTACATTTTGTAAAAATATATGCACTGTTTCATAGTTTTATTATTGCATTAGCTGACTTAGCCATCCTGAGGGTAAAAACATAATACATGTGCAAACACTTTTCGCCACGGCAAGATCTAATCCAGAGTGCTGTTTTTTTCCATGATGTCATGACAGCGCAGGAGGCTGCACTTACCTTATCTATGAGAGCAGCTTTTGGGGCAGAGCTGGGCGACATGTTGGATTGGTCCAGATAGAATGCCCTGGAAGAGAAACATATGGGGTTAGACATATGGCTTCAGACAGTCTTTGACCAATCATGATAAATGATTTGTGTGCTTAAGTAGACTGCCTTAGTCTTATCCCACTCTTGCGCCATTAGGCCATTTGAAGTGATTTCTGGAAAAGTAGGCCACCTGTTCTGGGCATCCCTCCAAAAGCCATCGACTTACTCATTCATGCACTGATTTACACTCAGTTCTCTCACTCTCCAGTGGGGGGCAGCACTGGACTCGTGTCCTCGTGCAAGGATGAGTTCTGCTGCGCTAACTCAGCGGTCTGGGACTCCATCAAATTTACGGAATCCAGAAGTGGGCTAAAAATAGAAGCACTACACTACAATAGTCTCCAGTAATAAAATCACATATTCCATTACATTGTGCCAAAGCTATAAATGTGTAGCACAAAGTCACCCACAGCACGTTTGTCTTAAAACACAAACCAATTTAGAATAATGTCAAGAATTCAAACATTCTTTATGTGAAGATGGAACTATTTACAGGTTCTGAGAATCAGTGCTCTTTCAGCTGCACTGATTTCACTAATAAGTGATTAAAATGAGGCCAAGAAGGCATTCATTAGGTCTACAGTGTTTCTGCCTAACGTCATATTAATGACATTAATTCATCACAGACTTAACACCTTCCTAGTTCAAGATGTTGCAGTAATAATAAAGCTAAAAATTAGACAGATGAGAAGTTGCACATACTGAAGGTTTCACATGAAGACCTCACACTAGTAACCCCAACCCACTCAACTGTCAACAGTCTTAAATGTTAGTGATATTCAAAGGTTTCAAACATAGATTATCTCTCCATCATGCATCTGTAAGTATGCAGGCACTGTAATAGTAACCTGTAGTACATAGATATCAGCAGATAGACATTCTAATTGATTTGGAAAAAGGAAATAAGATTTGATAAGCTTTATATGGTTGATTTGAGGATCAATTTGCGCTCAGGAACAGCGGAGAGTATGTGGTTACGTGCATGGAGTAGAGACAGGTTTTATGCTGGTTAGTGACAGTCAGCTCAGGAAGAACGGCTTTTAATCCAGCATGAGTTGCGTGGTCCTCTGTGTTTTTATTGTTTTTAGTTATTTTATTATTATCACTTTATTTATTGCTTTTTTAGTAATGTTTTTATAATTGCTTTTGTTTTTAGTGATTGTATTATTAGCACTTTATTTATTGCTATTTTAGTAATGTTATTATTAAGTTACTTCTATTAATTTTATGTGCAGCACTTTGGAAACTGTCTCTGTTTATAAAATGTGCTATAGAAATAAAGTTGGATTGGATTGGATTGGATTGAAACCCTAACCATAACCCTAACCCCGTTCCTAAACTTCAATAGAACAACAAAATACCAGAAGTGTATTAAAAAGTTTAAAAGTATTAAATACTACTTTCTATGGCTGCTAAGAACTGTGTCGGTGAAAAATGAAATGATAGGGCCACACAAGTTGTCCAGATACACTAGTGTGGGGCTGACAACACACATTTGTAAAACTAGTGTCTATTACCTCCTCTCCATCTGCAGTGGCTCTCAGGTTTAACCCCTTTGGTCTCCTACAACCTCAACTCCAGCTGCCTGTTTTTAATGGCCAGAGCCCCCCACAGGCTCACCACAGGCACGTTATTATTTTACACTACAGAAAATAACAACTTCTCCTCTTAGTTCAAAGGGAGGGGGGGGGGCTTAACAAAGCATCTTACCTTTTGGAGTAGTACATGTATCTGTCTGCAAGGGCTAACCACAGGCATACAAAATGTTGGAGTCTTAATGGAGGATTTGGCTGCAGGCCAGAGATAAACCGTCTGTGTCGGACTAGTTGTATTTTCTGCGTGACAATTCTCTTTTGTACCAGTCCTCTTGATGACATTAGCAGTCAGCTGCAGCAACAGGACAGATCAGGGGGACATTGTTTTCAAAGGAGAGAGATAGGAATGCACAAACAAAGCTGCGTTGCTACAAACAAATCCAAAACTGGCAAATACTAGAACTATAGAACTATATATATCAAGTGTGAAGTGGATTTATGACATGCTACAAGTTTGACCCTGTCACTCGTAATGAATGACACTCACTGGTATGACATCCTCCATAAGACCTTGTGGTCTAGGATCAATCGCCTCAGGGCTAATAAAGGCTTCCAGAAGTGAGGCTAGAGCTATTGCAAGGTATGGTGAGAACGGGGGTAGACTTTCAAGAGGTTACTGTTCAAATCTAGTGTCAATTTATGGACAAGCCTAAATTACATTTTGAAAAAAGAGTCACATAATAGTCATAGTTTTTTCTTTACTTACACTTTAAATTGGAAACACCCAATATGAAAAGCCATTTCTCGGCTCTGCAGCAGACTTAGGCTGCATCCCATTACTCTGTCTTGCCCCTTCGTCTTACCCCTACCCCTTGGATTTGCGCGTTCATGTGACGGCGAGGGGTGTCTCGATTCTAATTTTGATCAAGGGCTAGTGCCACGACCGAGGGCTACATACCCCTTGAAACAAAGTAAGCTCTCGACCAGACTTGAAACGAAGTGGTACACCTACAAGCTCAGGCAGGTTTTGGGAACAGGATGGCAGCGTCACATCGACCAGACAAGGAGTCTCATAAATGTATTTTCAGCAGTTGTAATTATCAATTAACCGTTTAGCATGGTTTACAATTATGACGCTTATGTTCTACATTACTTTTAGTGAACTGTTGTTGCAGTCTATTTAGCTGACGTTATTGTTTTCATCGAACTGTATAAACAAGCTGTTTTTTTGTCAAGCTGAGGTACCCGATAATCCTTGACATTGCAAGGGATGATGATGTAAACGGTAATCGAGTGGTGTCCCATTTCTTAGGGGAACATTCGTACCCCTAGACCTCTCAGCTCGGTATTGAGGGGCAAGACAAAGACGTAGATAGGGGTAGGGGAAGGGGTAAGACAGAGTAATGGGATGCAGCCTTAGTACTCATAAGGTTGGACTGAATCTAAATAGGTACATGGACACCACAAACTAAAACTTTAATTTAATAAAGGCTAACACTGTTATCAGCAAAGTCATTATTATGTAGGAAATTGACACCTGCTGTTTCGAAATAGAATTGTATGTTTGTGCTAATGAGATCATCATGTATAAGAGAAGGACATAATAATTATGTCCTTCCCTTATTATTATCTGAACTATCACGGACGTCATTGCAGCTGTTAGAAAGAACAGAAAATGATCAAATATTTCACCACAGACTTTTGCTCTTGCGTGTGCATAGCTGCCCACTTTTTGCAGGTGATTTGTTTGACGCTGACTTATCATTTTTCATTTTTTATCACCCAGAGCCGTCATTATTGAGTATCAAAGGGGGATGATGTATAGTAGTGGTGGTAGCAGGGCTATGGCGGGCTGTGCTTCATAAACCAGGTTCAATGCGCAGCCGCTGGAGCAGAACGAGCTCCCATGCTGCTCCGTTGAACTGGGACTCCACAGCACTAATACTGGGCAAGTTTCCTCATAACGGCCAAGAACTTAAGGACATATGAACTGTATGGAAAGTGTAAAAGAACATAAGACTTACATGCAACTCAGAGTTAACAGTCTATGCTTGAAAATGACACTTAAGGACAGATTACAATGTATTCTAGTTTGAAAATCAAAAACATTTAACAAAAAAAAAAGAGAGGTAACATGAATACAACTGTACAACAACTCATCCTTGTGCAATAGTTAATAGAATACTCCCTAGACAATACTCCCTACAACTGTATATAGCTGGTATTGTACATCTTATTTGATATTGTATTTTATATTTGACTACTACTTTTTTTGTCCTCCCGTGGACCCACCACCCGCAAGAGGATTCATGGGGGCTGGTGCATTGTGTTCTGTGCAGCAGATCAGCTTGTACTGCTGCCCCCGCGACCCAGAAATAGAAAAGCGGAAGAAGATGGACTACTACTTTTCTATTTAAATCTGATTTGCACATATACATTTACTATCATTATGTTTATGTATATAATCTTTGGTTTGCTATTTTTTTTCCCATCTACTTTTTTTCCCTTCCTACATTCTGTTATATTCTGTATATTATATATTATATTTGATGAGGGAGCTACCGTACCTAAAACAATTTCCCTTGTGTATCAATAAAGTTTGTCTAAATCGAAGTCTAATAGCTACAATAAACCTAGAGCTTTCTGGACTCTAAACAAATTAAATATTTAGTCAACCATCCTTGCTTTGGTGACAAGAATAAAATAAAATGTATAGGCTTGTGTTGTTCTACATACAGTATTTAAAAAGCATTAACAAAGATCAACTGAATAACAATACTCTACTGCTACTTATATTTACATGCAGTAAGGCCATGCCAATAACAATTATTATCATCCCCACCGCCATCAGACTGGATAATTCTACTATATAGGCCAAACGAGCAATATCCTTTTTCCATGCTCTCCTTGTTAATGTTTTTATTATTATTATTATTATTATTATTATTATTATTATTATTATTATTATTACTTATTTTTATTATTACTTACTTTATTCCATTCTTGCCTGCATGCACTTTTCTTTCTTGTTTTCAAACTGTCCTGGAGCTACTGTGGCAAGTAAATTTCTCCTGTGTGAGATCAATAAAGTCTTATCTTATCTTAAATGCTCTCTCTTCTCTCTTTCACCAGTGGTTCAGGTATAAAAGCTCCAACTCTTCAGACTAGCAGTATAAAAGATTTGAGCTTAATCAAATCCAACTGCAATAGGCTCATTAACTACTCTAGTGCCCACATCAGTTAGTCTTGTGTTGGACATGAGGAGTTGGTGTAGTGGCCTTTTTAGATCAATATACCAAAATGTGACTTTGTGAATACATAACTCATATTATCAAAGACACCTTGTTTAGTAGCCCTATAAAGTACTACACCTGTGAAAGAGCCTTTATTTGCATTTCCTTTGCAGCAATATAAATTCCCTTTTGCTTATTATTAATATGGTTTACACGCTTTCTTGTATTTGCCTCGTGTATTTGTTTTAAGCTATTCTCTGTTCTTGCTGGAGTCAGTGATTGTGTCATCCATGAAAACATTAAAGTAATAAGCTTTTGAAATGTTTGTCTTAAAATGATCAAATGATGCTCTTCAGAGGACCCTGGTATCTAAGCATTTGTAATATCTCTATGCGTAAAAATATTATGCATGGTCAGCCTCAGCCCTTAGCCTCAGTACAGAGGGTTTTTTTTTACCCAGGACCTGTGGCTGTTGTCCAAGGATAAAAAGGTGCCTGGGATTGGAGCATTGCAGAGGGGAGAGAAGGAGTGACATCACAGTCTCCTCTGGCAACAAAAATACAGTTTAAAACCAACTCACAGAAAGAATGCATGTTTTTAATAGAGTTATGAGCAATAAAAAGACCTATAATGGAATAAATGCATTATATAACTCCATGGAGACAAGCATATAGCGGCTCCACTAAAAGTTACACAATTTAACACATTTAACCTGATAATGAGAATATGGTTTGATAATCCGTAACATTTAAGCTCTACCAAACATGTATTATTTGATCCAAACTGCTTCTTGCTTGGATGAACGTCTTCAATCAAAAACTTTTGTCCAATTGGCAGAATTTAATTTTTCTTTTACTTAGTTTAATATATTCACTTTTTACTAAACATCAGATAATGCCCATTACTATGTATAAGTTGGTGTATGAATGTATGTCTATGAAAGTAAAAGGAGTGATTGACAGAATTGGAACTACCAGCACTATATGAACCTGAGATTGCTTTTTATTTTGATATTAAACAATCCAACTATCAGAACACTAGCCAAAGGACTCCGCAGATGCACGTAGAAAAATGTGATTAGGCTTGCCTCTGGTTCTCCTCCTCCTGTGTTAGAAACCCATTGCCTGCTCATTCTACCCAGACCCCCTGTACCTCCCCCTTTATCAGCCCGACTAGCCTGTGCTCGCCTGTCAGCACACATCTGCTCTGTGTTAGTGCTCCAGCCTCTGCTGTCAATTCAATTACACTGCATTTCCATAGGTGTCAGGGAGCCCAAATGTGAAGCACACGTGAGTACCACATTGATCAGACTAAAAAGAACTCCATACTACTACAATCACTATCAGAGAAAATATTCAACTACTGTGCATCATGTGTGAAGAATCCCTCAGTTGTCCAGGTAGAATCCATGGCAAGAGAAGAAATTCAATTTGTTAACTGGACAAAGTTTATTTGGTTGAATACGTTCCGAAGCTGCTTCTTCAGTTCTGGCTAGAGTGCTGGTGGAAGGGTGTAACCATTCCCTACGTGGCTGACGTTTCTGAAAAACTACAGAGGATTTTCAGACAATATGAAATCCCAGTCTATTTCAAACCCACAAACACTTTAAGACAGAAACTGGTCCACCCAAAGGACAAAACACCGAGCCACAAACAAAGCAATGTGGTCTACTCCGTTCAGTGTAGTGAAGACTGCAGTGAGGGCTACACTGGAGAAACAAAAACAGCCACTTCACAAGAGGATGTACCAACACAGACGAGAGAGCCAGAGTGGACCTTCATCTGCCGTACATCTCCACCTAGAAGCCATGGGCCACTCCTTTGAGGACAGTGAGGTACAGATCTTGGCCAGAGAAAAGAACTGGTTTGAGAGGGGAGTTAAAGAGGCTATTTTTGTCAAGAAAGAGAATCCTTCCTTGAACAGAAATGGAGGTGTCAAGCATCATTTATCTCCCATCTTTAAGGCCCTGTCCGCACGACAACGTTCCTGTTTTTTTTTATGCGGGTTGGAAAAAATGCGCGTCCACACACGTGTTCGATCAGTAAATATTCGTGTCCAGGCGAACACGGAGCGCTGAGTGAAAACGATGTAGTACATATATCACACCGATAAGTGGCGCTGTAAACAGGAAACAGCCAGAGCCCCCAGACACGCAATACTACAAAGAGCACATGCGCATAAAGTCCTTTCTCTTTCGTAAACAAGCAAACACGTGTGTGTTAGGGACCGTCAACAAATGCGCAATTATTTTGTCCCCCTGCTCCACCAATGTAGCAGCGACTCACTCCAGTAATGTGAAGATGCTGACGGTCCCTAACATAGACATAGACGCCACAGAACGAAGGTTTGAGCTGGCTGAGCAGAGTTTTTGCCTATAAATCGATAGTTAGTATTACTTGTTATCGTTTTATTAGAAAGACATTAACAAGTAGAACTCTCGTTAACCTTGGTCGTGTTATTTAGTCAAAATGCTTGTTTGGATCTTAATACGGGAATGTTAAACATACTCGGACATTATGTTGGCTTTTCGGCGAGAATATACAACCGGGGACAATCACCAACGGGCAGCTATATAGTTGTGTGAATTTGTGTAAAGAAAACAGAAATGCTTTTATATATTTTTGTGTGTGATACTGCATGTGCCTGTTTGTCTTCTTCTCCTTTCGGCTTGTCCCTTTTTCAGGGGTTGCCACAGCGAATTAACTTTTTCCATCTCGCCCTGTTTTCTGTATCTTCTACTCTGGCTCCAACTACCTCCATGTCCTCCCGCACTGCATCCATAAATCTCCTCTTTGGTCTTCCTCTTTGTCTCCTACCTGGTAGCTCCATCTCTAACATTCTTCTACCAATATATCCACTGTCCCTCCTCTGAACATGTTCAAACCATCTCAATCTGGCTTCTCTAGCTTTTTCTCCAAACCTTCCTGTCTGAGTTGTCCCTCTGTTGACCTCATTCCTGATCCTGTCCATCCTTGTCACTCCTAAAGAGAATCTGAGCATCTTTAACTCTGCTATCTCCAGCTCTGCCTCCTGTCTTCTGCCTATTGCAAGTGTTTCTAATCCATACATCATGGCTGGTCTCACAACTGTCCTGCAAACCTTTCCCTTCACCCTTGCTGGCACTCTTCTATCACAGATCACTCATGTGCCTGCATGTGCCTGTTTATAAAAGGTAAATTTTAATTCAATAAAAAAGACAAGAAATGGTTGCTCTTTTTCTTTATTTACAGCACACAACACCCTCAAATTGGTATGGGCTCCTCATTGTCCACTATCTGCCTTTTCATTGATGGGATCTTTTCAGTTTTAAAATACGCGTGTCGTGCGTACTGCCAGGCCACGACGTGCTGGTGTTGCACTGCATAGTAGATCAACAGGTTTTGACGCAACAGTGCAAATAAACTTAGAAATGTCCGCATAACAAGCTCAACTCCATTGTCCGCCATGGTTGTTGTTATCTGGTCGTTACCGGCCGAAAGCACAAGGTTACCTTCTGGTCACTGGTCACGTGATGTCATGTTTTCCCAAAAGTCGCGTTTTACCCACCCACACGACAAGGCGACCCCCGGCATTCTCCGACTTCTCCACTCTGGAACCCATTTTAAAAAAACACCGTTTACACCCCCCCAAAACGCCGGCGCAGTGTGGACGACAGGCCCAAACAAACACAAACTTCCCCGTTTCCACCAAAAAACGTTGTCGTGCGGACAGGGCCTAACTCTATCCTACAAAAGAAAACAATAGGGTTAGCCAGGTCCGGTCCAGAGGTGTGAAAACACCTATTATGGCCCTGAATGACTATGCTAACAAGACCCCAAACAGACACTGAAAACATATAGGTGATATTTTCATAGTAATTTCATTGTAGTTCCTCCTTGTAGCTAGTTATAAGCAGTGTCCACCAGCACTCGAGCCAGAACTAAAGAAGTAGCTTGGATGAGCTGCGAAATGTATTTGACCAAATAAACTTTGTCCAGCTGACAAATTGAATTTCTCCTCTTGCCATACTCTGCATCATCTAGATGTTTAATTTCACTCCCCCACAGTGTCCTAAATAAAGCTACCAATCATCAAACTATTAAAATGGAGAGTGGAAACTAAACACACAAAAATGGTCTATTGTCACAAGGACAGGTTCAAAATATCTATGTTTCACAAAGGACAAATTCAATAAATGAGAACAAATGACCTGCACAATTGGGCTCTATCTTTGGAACAATGAAATGGAGAGAGAGAATGTATTTCACAAGAGAAACAAGGAGCAATTTAAAAAAACTCGAGGTGGAAAGCACTTTAGATAAATGGATATTTTGTTGTAGATGAGGGCTTGAGATGGCACATGACAACACCATCCAAATTGAAGTTAAATAACAACTGATTTTTGTGTGCTTTGCTTTTTGTTTTATTATCCATGCAATAAACACCAGATGTTTAGTAATGGGTTGGTATTTTGTTAGCAAATAAACACTGGCCAGGCTTCAAGCTGAGTACGAATTATATTTTCTATTAACAAGACGTGATCAATCTGTGTTGTAAAAATGTTGACGTTTTATGAGCCAAAAAGAGAGATTTGATGCATGGCAACAGAGCAACTTAATGTCCGCATAAATCATCTACCAGCCTGTGCTACAATGTCGGACATTCTGCTAAAGCTGATTTTTAATTACGAACATCCCCCCAGTATCTCAGCATAATTCATCTGACGGATTCACGGCCACTCACTCAAGCGGGCATTTAATCTCAGAGTGTTGTTGTTGATATACACTTAATGCACTGGCGCATCTACAGGAGATTAAATTAAAAACATTACACTTTAGTTTCTCGTTCCCAGAAGTGTCTCTTTCCTTGTATTTGTTGCCACCTCATTAAATAACAACAGGGACCAATGCAGCGGAGCGTCAGGGAGAGAGGTAACTGAGTACAGTTAGCACAAAAGCACTACATCAGCAGTGGTGACATCCTAGGACACTCATCCAATCACTCCTGTCCCGCTGCGTGTGCTCCCAACCAATCAAAAAGGCCCTCCTGCTGAGCCACTCTGAGCCAATCACCTCGAGGCCCCGCCGGGTACAGTCACAATTCACTGACAACATACACGAAATGCCAAACCACACATCAAGGCCTAATAGTGCAGTTACATACCTCAGTACCTGAAGCGTACATACCTCAATCTCTTGTTGTATTGTTTGACCTTATCCAAAGAGACAGCATTGATTTGAGCCTGGTATTCCTCCACTGACACGTTGTCACGGTAGTAGTATCCTTCCATACTCTCCAGTGCTAGAAAGCAATCCCAAAGACTTGTAACCGTGGGATTGTAACTTTCTTGGATATATAGTAGATGTATTTTTTATTAAACTTTTTCTTTTACCTTGTGTGAACAGGACTGGGTATATTTTAATTGCTCCACCGTTTTTGAGCCTTGGAGGAAGCTGAGAGAAGTAAAAACTCTCCAAGTAGAAGCACACCCTTAAGGCCTGTCGAGTGCCTTCCACCTGGTACGAGATGGGCAAGTCTGCAGACAAAAGAAAAAGGATCAAGAAGAAAGAAACAAGATGCCTGAAGGAATAATATTTCTATTTTTTCGCATTCTCAGACAGTACATCAGTATACTTACTTGCTACCAGAGGCTCTCCTTCAAATTGCTGGAAACAGAATGTTACTTTTTCCAGGTCTATGAGGGCTACCTGAGTATCCTCCAGCATGGCCTGCTCATCCGTCTGCACAGATAGACATACCAGTCAATATTATTACAAAATTACTTTTGGGGGCTGTAAGTAGTAGTAAAAATGCTTGTTTACAGGATTGTAAAGGCCACATAAAGTATGTTTGTGGAATGCTTTGTTGAATTATATCTTTGGGACAGTGCCTTTGAATCTGCTCTGCTCTACCACACACAGAGCAAACAGAGGAGCAATGGAAGAGGATTAGTTCCCATTCAACAACACATTTGGGACGGCCCTGTGTGCCCACTGCCTCACCATGCCTCACTATGCCTCAACTATGCCTCACTACGCCTGCCTGTGCATGGCCTGGTTTATCTGAAAGGCTGTAGCATAAACACATTCAGTATAGACCATAGACTACACAGTCTACGATACAGACTCACAAATCTGATTTGCTCTGCCTTTTGTGTGGTGGCCTAAAAACAGGTGTGCTGCGATTAGTCCATGGTCACCTGCAGGAACTAAAACCTTCTTTAGTTCCACAGGGATGCTTGAAAAAAAGAGGGAGACACAGGCAGAACCAAGTGTACTCTGCTTATCTTGAGTAGAAATGGATGAATTCATGATGAAATATGACAAAACCAGAGGTGGAAAAAGTACTGAAAATGTGTTATTAAGTAAAAGTATCTTTACTTTGCTTAATTTCTACTCAAGTAAAAGTAACCATCTAAAAATCTACTCAAGTAAAAGTGACTTAGTTACTTACAATTATTGTACAACGTGTTGAACCTGTTAAACATGAGCGGTGTTTGTGCAATACATTTGCGCAGAGTGCAGTCGTAACGTGTGAGTATTGCTGCTGATAAATCGATGTGCTGTATGTGTATTAAACTAACAAGCGGATGTTATTTTTTTTTGTACATTTTACTACCAGTATTTTTTAGTAATAGTACTTGCCGGACCTTCCAAAATATTTCAAGTTAAAAGTAATGTGTAAGACATGTAAAAAAAAAAACAAAGTAGTCGAGATTAATCATAATTTTCACAGACTAATGTCATGTCTCTGGTAGGCTACTTAAACTAGCTGCATATTAGTTGTATTGGTGATTTAATTTACAGTGCAATCCCTGCAGAGTGTTTAGGTCAACTACCGTAGGCCTACAGAAGATCAGTGTGTGTTTCTGACATGAGGGAGCATGGCATCACGATGAGGGCTCTCCATTGTGATGTTGGGTCATCCATCACGTCCATCGGAACAACCCTATTTACCACCACATGCTTTCTCAGAGTTGATGTGGAGGGTTTGAACGCTGACAGCTCTGTCCGGCGGGGCAGGCACATTTTGCATTGCAATATTGTGTTATTCCCTATTTGGCATTTGAACGCGATTGCAGCTGCATTACCCAATATTTGACTTGTAGAAAACAAAGTTTTTACACCCACTAAGAGTAAAGAGGGGAAAGGAAACAACTCATGAAGTGTTTAATCAAACTGCTGATGTTTGCTCACAGGGGTCTTACCAGATTTGGAGAGAGCAGTGACTGGAAGTGTAATAGGAGACCAGCACTAGATATTTGTTCTAACCACCGACGGCTGGTTTCCTGGGCCTCCTGAAGGTCCTGGGGGTCCAAACTGTCTGCCTCTGAATCTCTTCCTGAAGTGTGGAACTGCAATGATGTGATTCCTATGTTAGTTAAATTCATTAGTTAAACCTAAACAAGACTGCTAAATGTACCTGTTTGAGGACAGCCAGTAGATGCTCGGAAAAAGCACACACTGCACCAACTAAAGACTGGCAGAAGACCATGTCCCGCCGCAGCTGGATCTCAGAGTCTGAGGAAGAAGAGAAACTGTATTGGGTAAGGGTAAAAGCAAAGGTCAAACAGGAAGTGAGAAAAGTGGAGAGGGAAAGATGAAAGCAGTACATATTTTGGAACGCCCAGGTTAAAAACGTCAGTTGTGAGAGGTTAGCAGAGGAGTGTGACAGCACTAAGTGTCAGGAGCTTGTTATGGTAATTAAACACACTTTCCAGGTTGGACCACAGTTTGAAAACTTTCCACAAGGTGACTCAAAGAAGCTGTTTTTAACTCGCCCAAGATTAAATGTCAAGAGTGAAAAAAATGAAAGCAAGTGACAGGTGTAAAATACAGGTGGAAAATAATTGGCTGCCATAATTTCTGAAGGCAGAGGCTTTTCTAAGCGAACATGTGGTGAGTTAAAATGTGTGGATGAACTCCTCAGAAATGAAAACAGCATCAAGAAAAAAAACACAAACTTTACATTATTAAAGGGACAGTGTGTAAGATTTTTACCTGTTAATTACTGAAATTGAAGATACCCATTCAAAAATACATTGTTTTCCAAGCCTTTTCACTTCCATCATGAAATCAAAGTATTCTTTTGGACTTAGATATAGTCACATAAAAGGGGGATCTTCCCCATATAGAGGCAGCCATTTTGAATACGAGAGCCGCAGAAGGACATTTGGGCTCATCCTTCGCCTCGGCTCCTGCTAACAGCTGCTCAGCCGCGCTGTATATGGGTCCCCCCTTCCCCCCTCCCCTTCCCCTTCTCTCCTTCGGTCCTCTGCTCCCATATGCAGCCAGGACCGAAGGAGAGAAGGGGAAGGAGGGGGAGGGGGAGCATGCTGCCGGATCACACATCGTAATGGATATAACACGTATTTTGGACTAAATTGTTTTACTGGATTTTATTCGCTGGATCCTTATGGACAGATTGAGACCAAGTTTATGATGAAATACAGAGTTTGACCTGTGCAAAGCCTTCAAAGGTAAGCTAAGTAAGCTAAGTTTTGTGCTTTTCTGTATAAAAGCCCCATGTGCTCGGGGAGTGATTGTTTTGCAGGGAAATGAATTGCATAGTCAAAAAGAGGAGACTGTAAGGTTTCATTTGATGTGTAGATTGTCATGAATCATGATCGGGATTGTGTGTTTTCATGCGAAAAGAAAAAAAAAAAAGTGAACGGGGGACCGCGGTTTATGTATACAGCGGTGCGCGGTTCGTGCGCGGGCACGCGAGATTTCGGCGCTACGTCGCGTCCGGGTGACCCTCGAGGTCTGCCATAGCCAAAAGAGGAAGTGGAATAGCTAGTAACCACCTATGCGCCACGAATCCTACACACTGTCCCTTTAAGGACTTGGGTTTAAATATTTAAAAAGAAAGAATTAAGTAGAAAATCAATGTCAATGTCAAGGACTTTTTTAATAGCGTGTTGTATGCATGGCTAAATACAGATTTTATTTTAAATATTCAAAGTTGAGTTGGATGTTTTGCTTTTTACAAGAGAGCACGCATGCTTTTAGAAATGCGATTAACTGCACTGTAGACTGTAGATTATTTTGTGGCATTTATAATAATATATAATAATGTGAATGTGGCTCTAAAAAAAAGTCAAAGGTGGCAATAGCTGATATGGAGGAAATGCAATTAAAAGATAAAACCAAAATGCCAGACAATGCTATATATTCAACACAGTACATAAAATATGTACATAGATACTGCTTTATGATGATACACCGACCTGTGTACTGCAGTAGGACTAAGAGCAACCGGGTCTTCACCTCTGAAAGCACATTCAATGAGAAACTTACATTAAATCAAGTCCTCTTCCCTCCTTACTGTCATGGCCTACTATAAACATGATCCATAAACAGTACCCCACTGTGTGACTTTGAGCTTCATTTCCCACACCACAGCTGCTTATCTTCTTATATGTGAAAAACCACCACAGGCAAAGACAACACAAATCTGGATTTGTTTATGGTCACATCAGAGCTACAGGGAGCACAGCATGAGGTTTCCTGCATTAGAAAATCTGCTAAAACTTTATAATAACTACACATGAATTAGTCTTAATAAAGCATGAGCAAAGATTCATAATGAACAAATAGTTTATTAAGAATTCAGGCTTAGTAACTACTTCATTAATATCATATCACCTAACTAGGGATGCAAATTATCGATTAATTCATTAATCTATAGTTGATTGACCTTATCGATCGACTTACGATTAACTGATAAGCGGCGTTTTTCACCTGAATTTTAGTGTTTCAATAGGGTCTTTAAGAATATAAGCTATAGTATACATAACACTGAGTCAAAAATATATCATAGTATTATTATATTGTATATTCCTCAATTAATTATTCCTTAGTAAAAAGCAGACAAATGTATTGCTGCTGAATAACAAAATACATTCTTTATTGAAAATAAATTGAGGACTGGCTCAGTTGTTGCACTTGCAGCATGGAAATCTTGAAATTAAAAGGAACAGAAGAAATTAAATAACAGAATGTTATTTAGTCTACACATTATGATGGAACCAGTGAATCCAGGCTATTTTTTAGGACATTCTCAACATTTATTTTGAACTAAGGCATCAACAATATTTCTCTCCCTTAATCTGTGAAGGGTTACAGTACAAAATATAAATTTCACAGGGCCCCTGGACACAGCATAAAACATTACAGGGCATCAAACCAGAACAATCAAGAAATTATAAAAGCATGTAAGTTACATGCTTTTATAATTTCAAAAATATATGGTTCTAGGTCCAGCTCTACTGTGAGTTGTATGGCAACATCCAGAGAGGAAAGGGTTACATGATGTAACGCTATGGTCTTTCTCGCAAGTGGGTTCGCATCTCGTGTTCACATTCCAGAGTAGCACCCTCTAGTGATTAGTTACAATTAATGCATTTTGTTCGGCCAACGTCTTGATCAACAATTAATTGTAAGTCGATTAATTGTTGACATCCCTACATCTAACCCTTTAATTAAACAGTCATTCAAGTCTTTCTTCTTGCTTTATTAATGCCAATTAAGATGTAGTTATCATAAAGTCTGAAAATCCATGTATGTGGGCCACACTACATTATGATAAAACCTCATTTGAACATTCACTGCAGTTGTGTCAGAAAACTTGCTTTTCTCACTGACAAGCTCTCAAGAGCTTTGTCCTTTTGTACATCTATTTGAATACATTAACTTTAGCAATTATTATTAATTTAGTGTGAAACAAATTTGCATACATTAATCTTAGCCGCTAAAATGAATTCATATTTTAGTTTGCATGTTTGAATGAATAAATTATTTTGATACGATTTCAGATCGATATCTAGGATTAGGACTTTATTAAGCATGTATACAGTATTTTGTTACTATGGTGGAATCAACAGTAAGTACATTGAAAACTTAATATCACAAGGTACACTGGAGCTTTAGCCAGTGAAATCCCCCTGCTACAGTATTCATGGTAAATAATGCACTGGCCTCCACTGTATATGTGCTCACCAGCCACAGGGCAGAGCGCAGTATTAGTGGGTGTATTGTGTGTGTTTGAAGCTTAAGCCCTGCACACTGACCTTCTGTGGATTTAGCAATGGTTTGAGTGAGCGCCTGGACGTTGCTGGGGAGGTTCCACGGGTCCTGTTTCACATGGAGACGCAGCTTCTTAGAGCAGTTCACCTTTGCGTCCAACTCCTGCAAGAAATCTGACATCGACAAGCAAGTGAGAGCCCAGAGTTATAGATTCTGTAGATAAAAATAGGCTTGTGAAATAACATGAGAAATTGCATAGGTTCCATTTTATCATCTATCATTATCCCTTTTATTTGCTTCACTTTTTACACTGGCAACCACTCCATTCTATGGAATAAGAAGGCTATAAAACGATTAGATTACATCACATTTCCTTGAGGTTACACTGTACCCAACACATCAATGTACATGTAATTTAAAGAGTTCAGATTCTGCAAACTTGTGTGACATATTTTATACTCAATAGAACACGGCCCTGTATCAATAGAACAATGTTTCATGCACACAAGTGCAATAAATTAAAAGTTTTATGGAGAAAATGCCCCAACATTGATCAAAATACTCTTTTCAATAATAATAATAATAATAATAATAATAATAATAATAATAATAATAATAATAATAATAATAATAATAATAATAATAATAATAACAATAATAATCATCATCATCATCATCATAATAATCATAATAATCATAATAATCATAATCATCATCATCATCATCATCATCATCATCCTTCGCCACAAGTTATGCACAATGTTTCCCCTCTCAAACTGTGACAGGTGAAAAGAAGAAAGTCTACTTTGAAGATGTGAGTGGGGTGGCAGGAAAACAGAGGCTTGGAGGAGGTTTGACTGAGTGTCAGAAAACACACACACGTGCGCACACACATGCACGTGCGCACACACATGCACGTGCGCACACACATGCACGTGCGCACACACATGCACATGCGCACACACATGCACATGCGCACACACATATAGGTCAGATGAAGGAATGCTTCATTTGTCAGATAATCCTATTTGTTGTTAACATTCACACACAATGGAGTAGATGGAGCAGCTCTGATCAAGGCCTCCACACTTGCCTCTGGGGTGTTCAGACACTCACACACATTGAAACAGACCTATTTTCAAACACTCAGCGCTCTATGGGGTTTTGCATGCCACATCATTTGGGATGTGTACAAACTTTATTTACAGCAAAAAGGTAAACATGTCATTGGCCTTCACATAATTAAGGATGAATTAGAGCTGTAGCATCCGATTTCAAATCTCAGTCCACAACATATTATTAGATACATAAATACTAGATATTATATACTTATACATGAAACTTTATTTGTGTTCATTATCTTATCTTATTCTCATCTTTTTTGTACTATACACTATAATAACAGACATGGATATGTTTTCTATTCAGCAGTACGTCCTTCTGGGGTCAGAACAGACATCTGTGTGTTTCCACGTATGCAATGATTTGCATATTGATGTGGTAAAAGGTTTATGACAAACACCCTTCATGGCAAAAATCCATTTGTGCAGTACACTGACTTGTATGTTAGCTGAATTATTAAACATTCAAATAGAAAAATGCTTGCTCCAACTTTACCTATGTAAAGGGCAGCAAGCATGTACTGTGTCAAACATTGCAAAGTTAAGACGATATATAACGCAGGAGGAAGCACAAGAACATCAAATCCTGTCTGAAAATGCAAATCAGTGCAAAGGAAGCATTTACTGTGGACAGTAAACTAGAATAAACAATAATATTTGCTGTCCATTCTCACAATAAATTATGGTGCTTTGCAGGGTCACTGAAGTCATTACTCTGTATACAGTTTTACCTTGCAGCCCTCTTCCTGGTGTGAAGCACTTGGTCTGCTCAAATGCGCGGGCCACCACAACTCCTCTCAGCAGGCTGGTGATGGAGTCCACCTGAGCAAAGGACAAGGGTCAAAACCATACATACATGCATGCATGTTGTTTACCATTTCATTTTTAAATATGTGTAAATAAAAAGTGCTGGCCAAACAAAAGTAACACCTGCTCTCCCTGAAGCACATCCCACAGAGCCACAGTGAAAACAGTGCAATGTCAACAAAGCCACAGAAACTGCTCTACTATAAAACAAATGACAGGAGAAAGTGCAAAGCATGCCATTTTCTCACTCGCAGGGTAAAGGCTAGTAACTACTCATTTGAGATGAAGAATTTGTATTATTATTTTTATTAGGTGCTCAATTTTGTAATTATGCAAAAGCACAATCATTTGGATCATAATTATAGAAAATTGGTTAATTGTTATGTTTAGTGAGTTTTAAAAGCCACTGACTGCGTGCACATGGGAAACTCCAAACCGATTGCAAAGTGATTGGGGTCGTAACGGCTGCATGTGCACAGGGATTGGTTTGGATTGGGATTGGTTACCCCAATCCCCCAGGAGCCCCTGGCCTGGGCCGTTAGCAAACCACTTGGAGTCGTCATGTGAACGATTACGGATCGGATTAGCATACTGCGCATGGGCGCCAGGAATTTCAGGAATTTAAGTTGTAAGAGTGGTAGGGGTGCCTCAGTACCAAGCACCAATTGTTGTTTCAAACGAAAATATGGCTGCGAAGAAAGCAACAAGCACGCACTACTGGACAGACTAACAGTTCATGCTGCACCAGATGCGAGAGATAAACATTTAAAACTTTATGGACGGACGGCGCACAAGAAACGCTAGTCTTTATCAGAAGATAGCGTTGAAGATGGAGCAGGCAGGTTTTGTTCGTACGCCTGAGCAAATCAAAATCAAATGGAAAAACCCCAGGGCGGCGCACGCCACAGCCAAGAAGAACACCGGGAGAGCGCATTACGATGACTCAGGACAGTGGTCCTTCACGGCACAACAAGCCCCATCTTCCACCATATCTGGACTATGAACGTACTGTAACGCACAGGGCAATTCCAGAAAAGGAGTTTACCGCACACTCACTTGACTTTACTTATTCCTTTATTGGGCTTAGCGCGAACAACGCGTTTCGCCAGGTAAAATCGAAACGCGTTGTTTGCTCTTAGCCCAATAAAGTGTGTGTCAAATCAAAATCAAGTGGAAAAACGCCAGGGCGGCGTGTGCCACGGCAAGAAAGAACAACGGGAGAGCGGTCAAGACCGTACAACTTGCCCGCATTACGACGGCGTTCTTCACGGAACCAACAAGTCCCATCTTCCACCAATTCGGGACTATGAACATAACGTAGAATTGAAACGCGTTGTTTGCTCAAAACCCGATAAAGGAATAAGAGTATGCGGTAACTTGTCTTTTTCTGGGATTATTCAATGTTCCTGTTGTTACCAGCACCTGGAAGCTTTGCACGAGTTTTGAACTTTTGAAATAACACACAGGGTACTTTTACAAACATTTTGAGTTATCTATTGTAACCTCATAGTATCAGAAGAGAGTGTGTGTTTTTTTAAACTGTTGTATAACTTAAATATTAAAAACGTAAATATTAAAATCAGTGTGGAAATTTACTTAAGTTGTTCACTCAGACGGGACAAAACAGAGTGGAAGAGACAACAGAATTTAAGATAAGCATTACAAAGACATACAAAATGAAAGCGTGGTTGTGTAATTTTCCCCAGACCTTACATAAATGAACAATAAACCCATAGCTACAAATTTAATGCCTTTATTTGTGGCACAAAAGATGCAAGCAACAAAAAACAACAAGGCAGAACATGATTAAAACATGTGCGGTATCGCTGACCTGAATCTGATTGCGCGACATGCATGTGCACTCGGATTGGACGACAGACCACCCGCCGAGCAAGTAGTGTGAAAAAACCAACCCAATCCTGATCCAATCCTACCATGTGCACGCAGTCACTGTGCAGAAGAGGGCTTTTGCTCCAAGCATATGTTTCAATTGTTTTGAAAATAATGTAATAATTGCTGCTGGTTTTGTCCATTACACAATTTCTGTAACTGATTAGAAGAATAACTGTTATCACAATCCTAATGTGATTAATAGCCCAGCCCTGCTTTTAATCGCCGTATACACATTATTAACTAAACGATTAACAATATACTGAGCCATTATATTAACAAAGCTTTTGATTGATGTCTTACAGTACATAGTTTGATGGCTTGCGTTTGAAATCAAACACTATTCTGACTTTCTGAAGCCCAGTGGTTAGTATTGTGGCAGCACAACATAGACGCTCTTGGCTTAGTCCATTGGCCCAGTGTGTCTTTTGTGAATCTATTTCTCTCCCTGTGCCAGTGTGGTGCTGGCTCAAAATCTTAAGTGAAGCGCAGAGCACCCGGCAGAATTCAGCCCTACATGTTTTTAATTCTTTAACCGACTATGTGGCTTTTTATAACAACAGGGAAAATAAAAATGGTTCAACATCCAAACATACCTGACTGAAAAGGTGCTCCAGGAAACTGTGCAGCTTCTTTTGTTTATCATGAGTCAGCCACACACTGGACGGCATCTCATCCCCTGAGGAATGGTAATTGAGGCACAACATTAGTTACTGGATGCCATTTATCTACTAAAACCATGAAATTACTCCTAATATTTGCGAATATTCACATTTAGGTAAATATATGAGCTTCGGCAAAGCTGTGAAATGTACATGTATGACTTTTTTTTTTTACAGCAACAGAGAGAAACATCTGGCTGCAGATATGTGTCTCAAACAGTGTGAGACATTAATGATAAATCCAGAGGAGGCCAATGTCCATCATATTCACTTATATTTCATTCATGGGAGCCTGTCTCATACACTGTGAAATTATTTACATCATTACTTCTACATAACCGCTGATGGGTACAATACAAACTTAAGAACAGCTTCAGCAAAAGTTTGAAATGACAAATGTAATTGAAGATGATGTTTAGCAGTTAGTTAATGTACGCGAAGAGCTGCATACCTGAGTCCAATTCATCACTGTGGACATAGGAGCTACAATGACTGCTGCAGATACTCGTAAAGGAAGCTATGGAGTTTCTGTTGCTATTACAGTCACTGTGGAGAAATAAGGCAGGATTTAGAGGTTTTCTGGAGAATATAGTGTCTCATACAATATTATTTGTGTTTACTATGTAGTAGATAGTTTTACCTATACGAGTCTCTGTTGCTGATAGTGTCATGACCGGAATCCTCCTGCTCATCACCCGCCACATTGAAGCAGACTTTTTTGCCGTTGCGTTCACCCTTCTCGCTCTCACTCTCTGCTGAGATGTAGCTCTCCTGTGTGCGGCTTTCTGAGGCTGCAGGGTTTGTGATGGATGATAACAGACTGTAGAAGAAAGAGGTAAAAGCAAAATATAAATGTCCATCTTATCTTAATGCAAACAAAGCAGAAGTGAGTTTGCCAAACATAACCCGTCTTATTTGTGTTTAGCTTCCGGCGGTCAGCTTCAGAGATCTCCATTATATTAATAGGGTCAAACATGTGGCCGCGTGCAGCTGTGTCAACACTCGGAGCTCAGCTTTAAATAGGGGCTGCTTGTATCCTTTCACATAAAAATATAGTCTACAGTGTACAGATACAAGGGCCCTGCTCTATTCCACATTATTATCTGTAAGCCTTTTTATTATCTCACATCACGGGGGCACAGTAGGAATGATTAGCTCTCCTGCCTCTTTGTAAAAGTGATGTGAATCTTTCTTAGCGGCATATGTTGCTTAGTCATATGTAGTGATTTTTCTATTTTTTATTTTCTACATTTATATAATTATGCCTTATATGACACCAGTGTATGGCTTATTTTAAATTTATTATGAACATTTATTTATTTATTTATTGCTGTTTGTCATTATAATATACAGCTCTGGAAAAAAAAATAAGAGACCACTGCATTTTTTTCTGAAATCAGCATCTCTACATGTATTACAGCCATTCCATTCCAGCATCTGTTGAATTCCAACACAAACACAAAGCTGAGCTACTTCAGTTCTTGCACCAGGAGTGGAATAAAGTCACCCAAGAACAATGTGAAAGACTTGTGGAGAGCATGCTAAGACGCATGAAAGCTGTGATTAAAAATAAGGCTTATTGCACCAAATATTGATTTCTGAACTCTTCTTAAGTGTAAACATTAGTATTATGTTGTTTTGAAATGAATTTGATCTTGTTTCTTTGCATTGTTTGAGGTCTGAAAACATGTATCTTTTTTGTTATTTTGACCGTTTTCTGTAAATAAATGCTCTAAACGATAATATTTTTATTTGGAATTTGGGGGAAATGTTGTCAGTAGTTTATAGACTCAAAAAAAAATCTTCCTTTTGCCCAAACACATAGTAGTAAAAGTAGTAAAATCAGAAAAACTGATAATTTTGCAGTGGTCTCTTTTTTTTTCCAGAGCTGTATTGTGATGTGTGAGCTACTGTCTCCAAATAATTTCCCTTGTGGATCAGTAAAGTATCAATAAACCCTTTGATACATCACTAGCATTCACATACATTTATTTTTGGCTGCTAGCACAGTGCTGCAACAGCATTTTAGATGAAAACATAAAGCTGAGTGAACTACCCTTGCAAAGCCAACTAGCTTTCTAACAAGCTTGCAAAATACAAAATATTAAATTTGATGAAGACGTCATGCAGTGGTCTGATTTTTGTCACAAACTTCTGCTTTCACAATGTACTTTTTGGGGGGGAATAACATTTATGAGGGGAAATTGTAGGGCACTTGAGGTTAAATACGCTGAAGATGAGGTTAAAATTTGTTAAAATTCCATTGTAAATTTGTTGTACAATAAACATGATCAAAATAACTTGGGCCTCAACATGCTTTACATCGGACATGTTTACACCATTTAATTTATGTCCAACTTATCTCCCCCTCCTCTTCTCAACCCTGACCTCCACTTTCCGCTCATTCACATTCTGATGAGCCCAAAGCGATGCCCTCATTATGGTCCACTCCTTGGGTCGCCACAATGTCCCCTCAAAAACAGAGTGGCATTCCATCGCCATGGAGAAGTGATCCGAGCTCCCTGATTGGCTGCTGCTTTAATAAAGAGTGAACACAGTTTGGGGCCTTTAGGGCACAATCTATCAGAGGGAGCGAGGGAGAATAACAATTGCTGGATCAGAGATGGGACTTTGAGCTGGGAAAGAAGAAAAATAAACTACATGCCGGCCTCTAGCCAGCAGTATTAGAGCTTTCATTATTGCTAACAGGGAGCTCTTTAGCCTACTTCCACACATCACAACCACTAAACATCAATCAGCCTTTAGTGCATCAATAGGAGAATCTGCAATGCAAAACTCCACTGTAAGCATTTTAATGACAGCGGATTTACATAACGCTTGAATATAGACTCAGGTAAATAGGTAGAGGCTCCTATAGTAGCTATCAAACTGCTGCCAATCCTGATGCTATTAATAGTGTGATCAGATTAACAAAAGGATACAGGCAGGAAGAAGAGAATATAAAACCGGGTCAAAATACTGGCAAGGTTCAAAGGTCATGAGCTCAAGATGGACTCTCTGGTCATCTTTGTTAAAGCACACGGCCAAAGACTCTTGACTTCTGTTTCCTGAACAAATAGATAGTTCCTGCACTGAACTAGCATAAAGAAAACCTGCTTCATCAGTCACGGTCAATAAAGTATAAAATGTCTGACTGTGAATGTTGATTAAAAGAGTGAATGAGCCGAAAACCAGAGTGGGGAAGGAAGAGGAAGAGGGGCTAAATGAGGACAATGCTGGCAGCTGTAAGTTAATACAAATATTTAATTTATTTGTAGAGACTACATCTAGACCTAATTACTTGTATTAAATCAAATTATAATTTAATTTCAACAAGTAAACAAAGAGCATAATATTTGGATCAGTAATCGTGCATGTAAATAAGGCCTTTATCGCTGCTCTGACCTTGTCTCACGCAATTTGCCAAACACGTATCTGTGGTAATTGACTGTGACAAGAGCATGATAACGTTAGGCCACTTTCAGCCAATGAAAAAACAGAATGCAGAATCAACACTATGGTGGTTAGGTGACAGCAAGAGTTTTGCCAGAAAACGTTTAAATTTTGGAATAAACCCACTATTTTGAAGATTTTGACAGCGTGAAACTGACTGACATTACACTATTTTCTGATCTATGTTATCATGTTGTTTCCTCATCACAAACATACCTAGAGTTCCTGCATGTTTAGGTTCTTCTCTCAAACAGAAAACACTTGTGATGTCATGTGGTAATACAGGAAGTCTTCCAGTGCGTTTTTTAAACCCATACACTTTAAGAAGAATCATTTGAATGATTTCAGTCATGAAATTGCCAATCTCTACTGAACAAAAGGTAAAAGGTAGCTGTTAACTTGACCACTACCACTACCTGACATCACAAGGTGGAATAGAGCATAGACTAATAAACCAGGATTACTCAAACTAATGTGAATGAAACAAAACACAACTCCAGTTAAGTGTTTGATGAGGTAACAACATTTTAACATGGCTTAAACCTCACAAGAGTCATCTTTTTTTAATGTATGCCCTTTAAGACACTTGGATAAAATAACATCCTCAGCCGCTTTCCACATGTTTTGATTCCTTGTGTATTGGGAGGAAGGGCCTGGCAATATGATGATTAAATAATCATTTCTGTGTCCTTTTTTGGCCTATAACCCACCTCTAATTGGAGGAAGTTTAACAAGTTTCTGTACAGATTCATATCATCATTAATCACCTAGAACATCAGTTTGAGGTTTGTCCAACAAAAAACAAGCTCCAAATTTGTCTGAAAATAGAGAGACACGGGCTCTCATTTGGATAGACTTAACTACAGTAGATTGCATTTGTGAATGTCAGCATGCATTCCTGTCTACTTGTGTGTGAGCATTCTGTCACTCACTCATGAATATGTGCACCGTGGATCTCCATCTCCTTGACAACAGTGGTGAGTTTGTACAGAAGTTTTTGGTAAGCGTCCAGTGTGAGCAGATCCTCTTCTCTGAGCAAAAAGCGAAGGCCGTGACCCTCTGTCCGGCCCAAGCTGTGTCCAGATGGGGCTGCCATGCTTGTGATCGTGTGCTGGATGTTCACCATGGGATTTAGTTTACCTGAGCGCACACAGAAAACAATCTGAATTTTCAAGTAGCCAAAACAGTTGCATTATTTAACAGTGCAGGTGTTTACTTACCATGCTCAGCAGTGTGCCGCGCAGCCCTCTCTAAAGTGCTCCTTCGGTTGTCCAGTTGCACACCAAAAGCACTGCCCAGAGAGGTGGTGGTTTTAGGACAGGAGACCTCCATGATGTTGATGTGACAGTTGGTGGGGCAGAAGTCACTGCTGTGGAGAGGAGATACCTTGGTCTTGGCTTGTTTAAAGGTTGGCCAGGCTCTGTTCTTCAAGACACGTGAAAACTGAGACAAAAGATAAAAGTGTAATGTAGTTAAATAGGGAACATAAAACCTTTCCGCTTGTATTAAAACGCAAACCTGTATCTTATCAGTTTTATAAATGCTAGTAAAATATTGGAAAAAAAGGAGGGTGGTTCTACAACTTCCTCGCTAATTGTTTCTGGATTTTCTGGATTATCATAGTGTATTAGCATTATATTCAGTTTCAATTCATCTTTATTATGGACTCATGGTCAGTTTTTTTTTAAACAGACAAGGACATTGACAATACAACAATTAACATTTATGTTTTTAAAAGACCATACCGGTGTCTCCACATATTGGACTGACATCGAGTCTCAAATTTGTAAGTGTCATTATTATTCTATTGTGTGATTTGTTCAGTCTGCAGATAAAACTGTACATTAAAGATCTTAGTACAGCTTGCAGAGTGTTCACTGGTGCAGTAACAAACATGTCAGTCGCACTCGTCCATCGTGGCCTCCTCAAAAACAACCGCAGAGCGTCATTGTAGGCCACCTGCAGTCTTTGCAAACTGGCTTTTTTGTAATTAATCCAAAGGTGGTGGTACAGTGCTGTACAATATGATGTAAACAATAACAACTTTACATCATTCATACAAAAGCCAAACATACGCATAAGAGTATTTGCCTGAGCATAGAGCGTCCTACATTGTCTATACATCATCATCATCATCATCTGCCATGTCCACAGTGATGACATGCCCGGGATATTTAATTTTAGTTGTAACAGTCAACACAACCTTCGACAGGCAAAAGTCAGGATCTCTCATGTGCTTGTCTTCTCTGGTCCTACAGGTCACGACCATACTCTTGGTTGCATTATACTTTATATCATGCTCCACAACATAAGCTGAACAGATGTTGAGTAGCTGCCGGAGACCAGCTGTGCTCGGGCTAAAAACGACCAGGTCATCTGCGTACATTAAATGATTCACAACAAGATTTCCAGCCACACAACCACTTTTACATGTTTTAAAGGTACAGTGTGTAGGATTTGTGGCGCATAGGTGGATGGTGCTATTGCACTTCCTCTTTTGGCTACGGCAGACCTCGAGGGTCACCCGGGCGCGCCGTAACTTGGACAGGTCGCATACCCACGCCGACAACTACGGTATAAATAAAACGCGGTCCTGTTTTTTTTTTTCTTTTCGCATGAAAACACACATTCCCGATCGTGTACCATGACACTCTACACATCAAATGAAACCTTACAGTCTCCTCTTTTTGACTATGCAATTCATTTCCCGGCACAACAATCACTCCCCGAGCACATGGGGCTTTTATACGGAAAAGCACAAAACAAGGTTTGTTACTTTGCTTACCTTTGAAGGCCTTGCACAGGTCAAACTCTGTATTTCACCATAAACTTGGTCTCTATCTGTCCGTAAGGATCCAGCGAATAAAATCCAGTAAAACAATTTAGTCCAAAACACGTGTTAGATCCATTACGACGTGTGATCCGGCAGCATGCTTGTCGTTGTTTATCCAAAACCACAAGCTTTGCCGAAGGCGGAGCCCAAATGTCCTTCTGTGGCTCTGGTATTCAAAATGGCTGCCTCTGCATGGGGAAGATCCCCCTTTTATGTGACTATATCTAAGTCCAAAAGAATACTTTGATTTCATGATGGAAGTGAAAAGGCTTGGAAAACAATGTATTTTTGAATGGGTATCTTCAATTTCGGTAATTAACGGGTAAAAATCTTACACACTGTCCCTTTAAGCTTTGTTGACAGACCATAAATATTAGTTATACTTTTTTATGCCATATGCCATTCTTGAAACCTGATAAATACAAAACGCTTTCTTTCTTTATTAAACCAACTGTACTTTATTTGACCCCTGTTTTCTCCTATGTTGAATGCTACATACTATAAGCTGTGATGTCTGGGAACTATTTTTTGCAGTTTTGCCTGTCCAAAAGCATGAGTCCAGCAGTGTATATGTTAACTATGAACTTTAAAACAAACAGTGCTTGTCAGTTAGCTCAGATAGTGCAAGCCCAAAGTCACTACAGTTAGGAGGCTGATGGGCTCCAGATGGGACACAGCCTGACCCTGAGTCTACAGCCTGCCAGGACATGTCTTTGATTTTCTAATTGTATATTCTCTTTTTCTATATTAGATGAGTCCTCTGTCGTTCCAGCTTCTTCCTCTCTCTGGCTTTGAAAAGGAATGTTCCATGTTACACAACAAAGTCATGGCTGTGGCTATTTATATCCGGACAGTAATTAATACAAGCTTTAGTTTAGTGTTGATTTTTCCCTTTTGCGGCTGTCACGCACACTTGGATGCTTGCAGATGTTTTTGCTTAAAGACACGTGTTTACTCAAATATTTGCATTAAACCAATAATGATCAAATTAAAACCTAAATCCAAATACATCCTGATGCACACAATGTTGATGGTCTATCCTGAACACATGGGGCTCACGTGAAAGGAGACATATTGTGCTTTTGTCTGCTATAAAGTTACAATTCTTGACACCTGTGAATGATTATGGTATATTTTGAACATTTTAAATCTCAATATTGATTTAAAATGACATAATAAAAGAAACAAATCCAGTTACTTCTGGGTTGAAACTGCACAGCTGATTTCAGTAAAAGCATGTTTTTTAATTATAACATTATATGTGTAATGTATTAATCTAATGTGCAATAATATGTTTACTGGTGCAGTCTCTCTCTGGATCATCATTCACTTGTTCATAGTGTTGATACCAAAACTGCAAACTCGATTTCAGTACAAAAGGAACATGCCCAATACTCTGTTTCCTATTGAATGTAAGGTCACAGTTTGTTTTCTAACACAAAATGGTAGCAGTTTCAATAAATTAAAACGGGGCCTTAAAGGGATATGCCACCCCCAGGTCAAATTTGGGCATCTCCCCACAGTCCAGAGACTAAAATAAGTGGTGGAAAGCGTTTTCCTGCTCACCCAGCCATTGTCCGAGTCTGTCGCCACTGACCGCCGCGGTATCTGGTGCTCCTCCGCCTTAGACTGGAGTCTAACGTCGCCAGAGAAAGATTTCGGCCAAAAGGAATTAATTTGCTCGATGTGTTTCCCAATTACTTTATGTGTAGTGCGCATTCATATCGAGTGCAAATAAATGTGCAAATCAACACGGAGAGCTTGCCTTGGTCATTTTGGGTGGGAACTATTTTCCAGTGCGGAAGAATACAGCCGAATCACGCACCACGTTGTGCAACGGGGGAACTCCCTTCCCGGTGCGTAACAGGGATTCCCCTGGCAGCGTGCTGCGTGATTCGTCTGTATTCTTCCGCACTGGAAAATAGTTCCCACCCAAAATGAAACGCATCGAGCAAATTAATTCCTTTTGGCCGAAATCTTTCTCTGGCGACGTTAGACTCCAGTCTAAGGCGGAGGAGCTGCAGATACCGCGGCGGTCAGTGCTGACAGACTCGGACAATGGCTGGGTGAGCAGGAAAACGCTTTCCACCACTTATTTTAGTCTCTGGACTGTGGGGAGATGCCCAAATTTGACCTGGGGGTGGCATAAGATCAACAAACCAACTTCTGCTGGAAGTCCCCAAAGCCAGACTCACGCTGCAAAAAAATCCTGTGCAAAATTTAAGATATAAACACTTAAATCTATCAGAAAATGACTTAAAAGTAGTGAAATGATCTGTCCATGCAGCAAGATAATTTTACTTGACAAGTTATCTTAAATAAACTACCTCTACATTAGAATTAAGCACTTTCTGAACTAGTAAGTAGATAATAAATCTGAAAACAAGATTATTAACCTGATAGGAGTTTTAAAATCTTGGCCAGACCAGAGAAATTTGCAGTGCAGGCATTGAGGTGATCGGGTTTTCTCTGTTGCCAGCCACAGACTTTGGAACAAATTGTCCCTCCTACATGCGCACTATCCTTGCCTTAAATCCAGGCTCAAATCTATTCAGACTGGTTTTTATATTGTGTTGATTTTATTGGAAAGCAGTTTGGCTACTCTGAGTGTCGTAAAGTGCTCTATAAATAAAGATTGATTGATTGATTGATAAAATAACCATGTGGTCTTATACTACTGCTGATACTTCTATCTTTAAAAATCTATCTTTAAAACTATTTTCAGTAATGATAAGTATTTAGGCATTGGCTTTTTTTTTTTTTTGACAACCTACTTGCTCATTATGAAGCCATCATCACAGAGCAGTATGCGGCTCTGAGCTGGTGCAGTTACCTTCCTGTAGTTTGTGATGCGGCGGTTGATGTGCTCCACCCTCTCGCTGCACATGGCACTGAAGCGCACGAGCAGCTCCTCCGGGACCACGTCACAACTGGAGCTAAGCCTGCCGCACATCTGCACCAGCATGTCGTCATTACGAGCCAGCGCCTCCAAGATCTGCTCACAGGGATGCCAGTCAGTCACAGTGCAAATAAATGCCATGTTCCAGGGTAATATTTCAATAGGGCTCCTTTATACAGCACAAACAAAACAATGCACTGTAAACAAGACAGTGGAAGAGGCACATCTCAAGTTCTCTTAATCAAAATCTCAGTGGGGCAAAAGGAAAAAGCAAGGACAAGATTAAAAAGAAGGAATAAAGTGATGCTGAGAAACACGACATTAAAGCTCTAATGCAGATCTCTAAGGACAACACGGGGTGCTCAAGGCAGATGTTTACAATAACACTTCAAATACTTTCCCTTTGAGGGGGTTGCCATACTCAAAGAAGATTTGTTTTGCTCTTTGCGTGTCATTGGGTTTTATTTAGTGATTTTTAGGGCACGAGGCTTGTAAATCTAGATGAGCAACGCATCTTGTGATCTGGGTTAATTGGCTGAGGATGTTAAACAAGTTGTCTATTATAAATTTGGCAATAAGATGATTTAATGTTGGATTTTCTAAGATACAAAGCACAGGCTGTGTGTTCAATTTACACAAGAAGCAATGAGGAATCTATGTGTATGTATGAAAAAGAAAACTAAGTTGTTGCGCATAAAAATTAAGCTTTCTGTTGATTAATAATGGTGATTGAAATGGAATGTATTGACGAAATGTTTTATAGTCACTATCGGTGTTAATGTATTGTCTGGAAAGGGGGCAGATAACTTAAAGGGATATGCCACCCCCAGGTCAAATTTGGGCATCTCCCCACAGTCCAGAGACTAAAATAAGTGGTGGAAAGCGTTTTCCTGCTCACCCAGCCATTGTCCGTGTCTGTCGCCACTGACCGCCGCGGTATCTGGCGGCTCCTCCGCCTTAGACTGGAGTCTAACGTAGCCAGAGAAAGATTTCGGCCAAAAGGAATTAATTTGCTCGATGCGTTTCCCAATTACTTTGTGTGTAGTGCGCATTCATATCGAGTGCAAATAAATGTGCAAATCAACACGGAGAGCTTGACTTGGTCATTTTGGGTGGGAACTATTTTCCAGTGCGTAAGAATACAGCCCTATCACGCAGCACGCTACCAGGGGAATCCCAGTTACGCACCGGGAAGGGAGTTCCCCTGTTGCACAACGTGGTGCGTGATACGGCTGTATTCTTACGCACTGGAAAATAGTTCCCACCCAAAATGACCAAGGCAAGCTCTCCGTGTTGATTTGCACATTTATTTGCACTCGATATGAATGCGCACTACACACAAAGTAATTGGGAAACGCATCGAGCAAATTAATTCCTTTTGGCCGAAATCTTTCTCTGGCTACGTTAGACTCCAGTCTAAGGCGGAGGAGCACCAGATACCGCGGCGGTCAGTGGCGACAGACTCGGACAATGGCTGGGTGAGCAGGAAAACGCTTTCCACTACTTATTTTAGTCTCTGGACTGTGGGGAGATGCCCAAATTTGCCCTGGGGGTGGCATATCCCTTTAAGATTACTCTTCTTTCTGCTCCCTTTCATTCACTTTTTTGTATTATCACACTGTTGATGTCTTTTTATACTTTATGAATGAAATAAACAAACAAAAATGTAAATATATATATATATATATATATAAATGTATCAATATGTAATTTTTTTTTTTTACTGTTTTGCACACCAGAGGCAGTCTTCTTACAGTTTTAAATCAAAAATGATCATTCTGAGCATATCAATAAAACACATGCACTTAACACAGCTGGGAACCAAGGTGACTAAAATAAAACTGTCAGTGTCTACTAGCATCTTGACTCTCATTATACTCAAACTCCTACGCCAACTGTCTCTCCAAGTCTTGAATAGTGGCCCTCAGAGACATAAAATGGCGCTGAAAAGATACAGTTTTATGTGGAGAGTCACCAATCATCCCCTAGACCTGACAGCTTGTACATTTCTATTTGATCAGAACACAAAAAAGGAAAGGCCAATGCATATATTGAGCATGGGAAACTGTTTTCTTACAGGAATATTAAAATATTATAATGAAAAAATTATACTTTCAGATATAGAAACTGGCTAGTGTTATTTGCAATGTACTAGAGGGGTCAAAAACATGAGAATTCAGTCCACTCGTCTCTATACAAACATTAACATTAGCAGCAAAGTGCATTGTATAAGATAAGATAAGATATGCCTTTATTAGTCCCACAGTGGGGGAATTCCAGTGTTGCAACGCACAGATCAAGAACAGCAGGAAAATGTAGCATGCAATAAAAGAAGATAATAAATAATGGGTTAAAATAATTGAAAAACAGACCTAATATATCAGTTATTATCACAGATAATATGGTCCAGCTCCAGCATTTGTAGCAGTTATTTGGATTTTCCGGATAAATCGTGCAACTCCTTTGAAATTGTCCATGAATTAAAAGCACAAAGTAGGAATTCCAGGCTTATCATAAAGGGAAAACACATGAAACTTAAGATGCTGATGCAAGTCTACTTTTGATTAGCCTCTTTAGCCTGGGCTCACTTTCACATGAATCTCATAGTCACATTCCCATGACCACAAATCAGATTTATTATGGAATCATTTACAACAAAAGCATGCATTTAAGCATCTAAACAGGACACTTAATAGTTTAGAATAATATGAAATAGTGTTAACCTTTGCAGTGAGGCTGAAGAAGCCCTTGGGCTCCACCATCTTCTCCAGCACGTGGCACTTGATCCCTGCAGTGCTGTCGTACTCATAGACCACTCCATACTCCAGGTGCACATTGTCCACAGTCAGGCTCACGTGGTCCTTTTTCCCATCAATAATTGCTATGGTGTTGAACTTGTCTATGACCTCTGTTCAGAATGGCACAAAATGGACATTACATTGTTTTAGAAAGTCAAACAATAATATCTTTAATAATGGTCTGGGTATATGTTAGCTGAAGGTTTATCTCCATAATTAAAATATTAAAGGTGCACTGTGCAACATTTACAAATATGATTGCCAAGACATGCAAATGCACACAGATCTGACCAGCAACCTGACCTGTTACCTGGCCAGTATGCTTTGACAAAACTTTACAAAGACAAGTGGATCTGGAACCATATCCTGTGTCCCCAATTTCAGAGGGTGTGATTGACAGGAGGATTAAAATGTCACCCCAGTCGTGTCATAAACAAACATGGCTGCTTACACATAAAAAAAGGAAGGAAAAGGCATCATAAAGCACTGAGAAATACCATGGATTTCCTCAGAATCAACAACTTATCTTGTTTGATTAGTTACTTATCTCAGGTATAAGGAGTTATATATTTTGTTCTGAATGTTATGAGAATTTTTTGAGAGGAGATGTCTTCCATATTTGAGAGACACGTGCTACAAATTAGCGGTTGTGGTTGGACTTTCTCAAATTTTGACAGGTGTTTCACGCTCTATGGTCCGATTCCAGTTCCGTTTGGATTTGAACAGGATACAGAAGGGACTGACATTACCTGCTTGTCTTCATGGATTTAAAGAAGTTTCATGCTATATTGTGCAACATTCCATGAAAAGTAATATCATTCCCATTGTGAGAAGCAGGTAGCAAACCCTCTACCATAAAGGTTACACAGTGCACCCTTAACAACTAATGAATTGCTAACCCCATCTTACGGGACATGTAGGCAACATTTCCCAAGCAGTTAAACATATGAAACAATCCTGTGTGGATTCATATAATGTAACTGTATATTTACAACTGTGTTTCATCACAGTTTAAAAGACAAAGTAACTAGACCCAAGGGAGGACCACCAGACCACCAAATCTACAGCTCATTTGAAGAGACCCTGCCCTAATGGCTGTCTTCCATCTCTCTCCGAAAAACAATGAATATTTCCAAGATTATAGACTCAGCCCCATGTGAGCTCAGTGACTTAATACATCTATAAATCCTACTGTTTGAAGCTGTTTACTAAAGTGGAATAGCTTTTCTGTTTGACTCTCACTGGGCTCCAAACAGTTGGAGCCTAAATACTATAAAAAACATACTACAAATCTATACATCATGATTAAACACCAGTGGTCACCTTCTACTTGGCATTCGAAGCCATCGCCATTCTCCTCTGCCACTGGTTTTTGGTTGTTGTTGTTTTTCTGGTCTTCCTGTGCATTTTCACTGGAGTTGTAGACCCAGTTGATAGTATCTTGCTGTAAAAAAAAAAAAGAAAAAAAAAGATCAGAGGCTTCATTATCCTCAGAATAAAATATCTTTTTTAAATTCAAGGGTCAAGGCTTTTCCCATTACCCAGTTATGTCTCATAAAGACAATTCAGTAAACGTCACAAAGAAAATCCCACTTAAAGATGCAAATGTAACTCTTTAGTTGTGGGGTCCGACACTTGCTTGTTTCTATGGATATGTCATTGCTCTGCCCGGAATGTTCCACAGTAAAAAGCTCTACCTTTTAAATTTAATGAATTTTAAAATGTACTAAATTACAAGTAGTTTTAGAGCTCAAAAATACCTAGAAAAACAGGTATTCTGACTGTGAGTGGGTTTGCCTCTCCACAGATCTGACCTGTAACTTGGGTGTGGTTTGGTCTCCATGAAGATAGAAAGAAACATCCCAGACAAAGCAATAACATCTCCACGGAGAAAAGCATTTGATGGACTCTCCATCAGAAAAACTACACAATGCACCTTTAAACTGTATTACTGGACGTTGGTAATGTTGAATGGTGCGAAAACATTATTTTGTCAGTTAATGGATGTGTGTGAATATAATATAAAGCTTCTTTTCAATCCTTGAGTAACTACTGCAAATACCAGAGAGAATGCTGATATAAACTTTGAAATCCACACAGCCATAGTTATGCTTATAGTTAAATCATCAACTGTCACAAATAATTTGCACAACTTGAACATTACCAAAAGAAAGTTGTGGTGTGTGTGAGTGTGTCCCCAGCTGGAGTGACGCTGCGCACCGCAAACCCTCCAACAACATATGGAAACGTGGAGCTCAGTGAGACCACAAACGCAAACCAATGCCAATCTCATCAGCCCAGTGTAGCGTGTGTTACTGTACGTGTGTCTGCCTCCACACCCAAGACCACAGTTGCTGTTCTGCCAAGGCTACATGTTGCGCTTGCCTACTGCTCTGTGGTTTAGTTTACAACCAAAATACACAGAGAAAGCAAAAGAGCTGAGACAGAGAAAGAAAGGGTGTTTTTTCTCTCCAGTCTACAACTTGATTTGAACCAGATCTCCTCTAGTGTTTGGGCAGTGCATCGTTAAGTCCCATCGGGATCCAATTATAATGACACCGTACACCGGCATGAACAACCAATACACCACACAATTTACATTTTGACACTTTCCCCCAACAGGTGGACCAATACCTCCTCCTACGATCACAGCTGCCAGCCGGTACACATGATAACATCTGCCTCCAAGTCTCAGTTCGACTTGTGTTGTTGTTTCTCTATCCAGCATTCATGCTCCAGCCCATAGTCTCCCACTGCAGGGCCGCCACTGTGAGGCAGGGGTCAGTGCCAGACATTCAAAACTACTATATTTGCTCAGTAATAAACCAAAGACAGAGACAAAATGAGTGAATGTACAGATTGCTTGAATTATGAGTACTGTATGTGTTAAATGGTGTGTGCTGTTTCAAGAGCTTTCTCCCACACTCTGGAGTTTTCATTTCCACTTCCATTACAACATAATGACCAGTCAACATACAGTTCACTTCAGCACTGAGGTCATGGGAATTTTAAGCATGGGCACAAGAAAAAAAGTCTAATGTTAGAGCATGGTTAAATACACTATGTATTACATGTTACAAAAAAAACAAAAACATTTGACTTTGGGGGAACTCTGCTTCAAATAGGGCCTCAGTTCAGTATTGTTGAAAACATTTTTCGGTTAGACTCTGGGCTAGACTAACTCATTGATTAAATACATGTGGGTCTATAAAACAATATAAAAGGGCACAATATAAAACCCCCAAAAAATAAAACATGAACTGCAATTTAGATTTACTTTTACAGAGCTGATACAACCATCCAAAATCATGTATTCTAGCAAAGCAACTCCTAAGCATTGGACAAATATCACAATTGTAACAATTGCGCCTAGTCAGGTCCATCCTATCATGCTCCAAAAACATACTCAAATAGAGGGAATATTGTAAAAAATGGTTTTGGTTACTTTGTTTAAAAAAACCTGCACTAAGAATACTTGCAACTCAAGTTTTGTGAAATCTCTTGATGTTTAATGTGCTCCTTGAGAGTCTCCTCACCTGCGTAGGTCTTCTGTACTTCCTGCAGGCTGTGACATGGGCGATGACGCTGGCGTGGCTCTCCTTGCTCACGTTGATACCATTCACCTTGATGATGCACTGTCCCGGGTGCAGACCAGCGATGGCTGCCACCGTGCCTGGTGAAAGATGCCAACAGATCAAGGACGAGCAAGTACCACACTTCATAATGACACTGCAGGTGCATGCTAAATCAGGACAACACAAGTGTCACATATTCCACATCCTGTATACAAGATTGCCTTCCCTTTTTCCTTTCTTTGTATTTATAAGATTATTTCCTGTTTTGGCAGCTCCGGAGCACCGTGAGAGAGAAACGTGCAGGGAGGAGAGGGGGGTGCAGTTGTTTATCTGGGATAGACATGGGCCTCTCAGGGATATGATTCAGACCATAAGAAAACTTCAAGGTTTATAGCCATCACAAGGAAGCGCAGGGCAGACCAAATACTCATCCCAGTTGTTTTCATAGCTCCTTAAACACACACCATGCAAACCACAGACTGACTGCTGTGAACACAACTGCACAGTAAACCTTTTCACAAAAATCAACTTTATGTAACTGAATGTAGTACAAAGCAAGTATGAGTTTTTGAAGTTGTGTTGACGGAAAGCACAGGATAAATGTTCAAATAATAACTCAATATACAATGTACAAAATTAAGGGTTATTGGTCTTTCTATTGAGCCAAATTGTATTAATCTACCATTGTGAACTGTGTATCCCTTTACCTTTCTGGAGATGTTTAATACACCTCACAAGCTTAGTCTATTCATAAACAGCAAATACCATACATTACATTACATTATAACAATCACAGGATTTTCTCTTCCTCCATCTCAGTCCTTAGAAATATATAATGGACATCCTTGCAATGAAAGTCTATAAATGTCTTTGTCTGTTCCACCTGCACTGGTCTACAGTAGAGAGAAGCTGTGATTACATAACATGTGCTTTTTCTTCTCTTCAGATAAGGTCTATGCAGCTCTGGAAAAAAATAAGAGATTTTACTACTTATAGGTATGCTTTTGGGCAAAAGAAACATTTTTGTTTGAGTCTATAAACTACTGACAACATTTCCCCCAAATTCCAAATAAAAATATTATCTTTTAGAGAATTTATTTGCAGAAAATACCAAATGGTCAAAATAACAAAAAAGATACATGTTTTCAGACCTCAAACAATGCAAAGAAACAAGAAATTCATTTCAAAACAACATAATACTAATGTTTACACTTAAGAAGAGTTCAGAAATGAATATTTGGTGCAATAACCCTTATTTTTAATCACAGCTTTCATGCGTCTTGGCATGCTCTCCACAAGTCTTTCACATTGTTCTTGGGTGACTTTATTCCACTCCTGGTGCAAGAACTGAAGTAGCTCAGCTTTGTGTTTGTGTTGGAATTCAACAGACGCTGGAATGGAATGGCTGTAATACATGTAGAGATGCTGTGGTCTCTTATTTTTTTCCAGAGCTATAATCGAAGTCCAAGGTTAGGAAGCAACACCATCATCACACGCTATCTTATTATCACAATGAAATTATTCAAGGGGAAAAAACAAGGATCAGTTCCCCTGAAAACTCCCCAACAAGGCCGTGAAGTGGTAGATAATGAGACAGACTGAGAATGAGCCTTTTAGCACAGAAGGATTAGGCAGCTTGGAAAATCTGAATAGTTGGGTTTTGACAGTGTGAAAAGTGGCTGATAACTAGGTAATTTGCACGTTTGCAGCACCATTAACTGACCAGCTGAGCCAGACAGAGAAAAGGAGGAAGATCGCGCGCATGTGGCCACGTCATGGTCAACCCTTAACTGTGACGGGCCAGCTGTCCGCCAGCTGTGCCCCGTGCTGGTCAGTGACAGACATACCTCTGCCCACTGCATGGACCACAGACGGACCAAAGCCCCGGATCTGGAAGCCTAGGCCATCCGCCGAGTCTGGGATCTTCACTGTCCTAGAAAAACAGCAATGTGTCAGATTGTCAAATTGTCTGATAACAGTGCTCTGAAAAATATTTAGGAAGAAAGTCATGATTAATGAGGAAGAAAGAAATTTTAAACATATGCATTTATTTAAAACTAAAATACAAAATGCATTTATGTACATGACATTAATATATTTTGGCATTCCTCTGTAAGATAAACAACTTTTAATAAATTTCCGTACAAACAAAGCAACGACTCATTATGTTTATTTGTAAATTCAGCATTTACCAGTAATATGAATAAATTTATAGCAGCATTCAGATATATATATTTGTTTTAATATTCTGAACATTCTGAAACCACACAGCCTTGAAATGAATGTTGTAGACAAATAGCTATGTAATAGAAGTTGTTTTTGATGCAGACTCACTCTCTTGGCTTGGTGCTGACAAGAACACTGATGGGTCCTTTACTGTTGAAACATTCCCGAAGAAGAACCTCCACTTCTGAGAAAGGTCTAAGAAACACCAGGTATCCATTTATGGCAAAAAGCTTCCTCCCCACTTCCAGGCCTGCCATCTAAATACAGATTAGATTGATACAAAACATCAAATAACATATCAAACAAAGTGGTGCTTTTTTAGTGCTAAATGTTACTCTGTTCCCACACCTCTGCTGTCGAGCCCCTCTCCACAGATCTGATGATGGGCACTCGGTTTCTCTCCTCAAGAGTAAACCCATATCCTCCTTCACTTGGTCTTATCTGAAAGAAAACCCCTTTTTAATCAACTAAATCCCAAAAGCAGCAGACCAAGATGTTCTCACACACCATGAACACCAACAAACAGCAGATATTGCTTTAGATGGATAGAGGGTACAAAAGAGCGGGCTCAGCCACAGACTTTATATATATACAGCATCTGGGCTCATCTCACTCCACAGAATTCTAAAAACCAAAACTTAAAGTTGTGTCTTTGGTTTGCTTTTTTGAGAGTAGGAGCAAAGTGTTAGGAATAGTAGATAGTAGTATAGTAGATTGGGAATATAGAGTAATAAGGAAATAGTTGTTCACCAGGAGGGACTTGGCAATGACATTCTCAAGGATTTTCAGGTCATGTTTCATTGGTTTGTGTTTTGTGTTGGAGCCCTCCATCTCTTCATCAGCGAAGAAACGAAACAGCAGGGGCTCGTCCTTGAAGTCGCTCTTCTCCAGCACTAATGAGAAAAGGAAAGATTTGTGATTATATAGGTTACAGTACACACATCCAAATAACAGTTTTGTATATGACATATGAATGTTATATATCGATGGGAATATGAAAATACTCTGTTATAAAAAAAATAATACAGTATGTTTATACATGGGGCATACACACAGCTGATATATGACATGTCATCACCAAAACCAGTAAAAGGTCTGAAGATGGCTTACAGCTGGCAGCCAAAACATGTCAACAAGGTAAATGCATCTCCTGGTGTATTGTGTTTTATTTTATTAATGTTTTTGGATTAGACAGAACAGAACATTTTTTTGTTAACAGCTATTTTGGGAATAAGAATTTTGCATTTTGTAAAGTATTTTGTGATTTTTTTTGGGTTTAGGTCAATATTTTTGGTTTGGACACTGCTACATTTGTCCATACTGGAAGTTTGGTAAACACTTGCCTTCTCCATCACAGTCACCAACCTACTGGAACTCAAAAACTCAAAACAATAGGACGATATAAAAAAAGGAAAATGGTATAAAATGAATTTGTTTAATGCTTGTATTCTTATCACATGTTAGACCTACAGATATTATTGAGGCAAAATGGCTACTAACTGACTTGTCGTTTTTAAATTATCCCAGAGAAAATGTATAGGAGAGAATGAAGGAAGCAGCTGTTCTATCCGTGGGAGCCAGTGATAATTTGTGTGAGGCTGCGATGAGGTTGAACTGTGCGCCGTTTAAGATCGTTATAACGTGTTCGGAGTGAGTCATACTGTACTAGGCATGATGTGGACTTTGGCATGGACACATAAGGCGCCAGTAAACAAGCTGTAACTATGGTGATTGCCCACTAGCAATGACGAACATTAGTAAAATCGGAAAGTTGTACTAAAGACCTGCAAAGTAGAAGTACCGCTGGGGATGGGGGTGGTAGTGGTAATTAAAGGCAAATTAACGTTTTTTTTACAATCTGAGCCTTCTTTCGGCAATAAAACAAGTAGTTTTACTCACCCATAGCATTTTTCTGTCAATTGGAGCAGTATCGCAGAACTTATGTTGAGCCGTTCTGTTCTAGTAATGATCCCGTATCCGTTAACATGGTGCTGTATCATTTGCTCGGGGCATTACTTTGCGGTGTCCAAATAACACAAACTTTAGCACTTTTCAAATCATAGAAGCCCGATGTCTTAATGTAAGATTTCGTTTGAAGGAAAAGTGGCCTGTAATCCGAGATTTAGCCATAGTTTCGAGTAGATGAGGACGCCAGTGCGCATGCGCGGACTGCTCCCGGGACCCAAACATGAAACGCAAAGCTGAAAACTATGGATAAATCTCGGATTACAGGCCACTTTTGCTTCAAACGAAATCTTACATTAAGACATCGGGCTTCTATGATTTGAAAAGTGCTAAAGTTTGTGTTATTTGGAGACCGCAAAGTAATGCCCCGAATACAAATGCTAACGGATACGCTACAACATAACTTTCTTCAAACAGCTCCAAATGACACGAACGTGATATGGGTGAGTCAAACGACTTGTTTTATTACCGAAAGAAGGCTCAGATTGTAAAATAACGTTACTTTTCCTTTAACTGAATTTTTTATTGAGATTTAAATTCAGTCATTTGTGTTCAAGAAATTCATACAATAAAATAATAAATATTCATGTCACCCAGGCCTAACTTGATGGGTAATTCTATGCTTCATTTTAAATCAAGGACATGGCCTCTGTTCAGACTGCATACACAGAAATGCATTCATATAAAATGGTTCTATTTGGTTCTATTCTTGTCTCAAAAGGAAACCACATTTCCAATGGAATAAGCACAAGACGTCTCTGTGCTAAAAATGATGCTAAATACCAGGCAATCTCCGCTGAAATATCTCTTCTATATTCATGTGTAAGTGAAATTGCACAACTCAAAAGATGTTTCATGTTGTATTGATCAGCTGAAATTCTCAGTCTGTACCGTGATGCATGAATCCATTGTCACACAGCTCCACTCCTAAGATCAATGCCTCTTCCCTGGTTTTGCAGTCACCCTGGAACACGAGATAGCAAAAAAAGAAAAAAAACGTAGGAGGAATTTAGCGAGTGACAGGCTAAATCAAGGCTGAGACAGAACAGAAAGACGATGAAAGACAATGGAGATCGAACAAAAGACAGTGTGGTTAGAGAGCAGTCAAAATGTCACACTCACACCTCCTTTGTTCTTGTCTCCAAAGGCCTGAGGCACGTACCACTAACATCAGCTTAAAAACAACCAGAACCACGTCTAGACTGAGCTCCACAAGGGCCCATCAAGTCCCCTAAAAGAACCCGGCATTTCCGTCACTTTAAATCACATTCAAAGGGACTGATATTCTGGGAGACTCATTCTAACACGGTTATAGGATATGTCCATACTTTTTAATGCTTTTTACTTGGAAGAGAGTGCATCAATAAATCAATAGTTTTCCTCTAGTGACTGAAGCAGATATTTGTGAGTATGTGTCATCTTTACTGCTAGCACTGAGGCGATCTCTCTAAGGTTTATGGTTACTGGGATAGGTCAAAGCTACATCTAAAATGAGTAACCCATACTTCAAGCAATCATGATTCTTCCACAGAGTAAACACGTGATCAAGTAATGGAGGTAAAATTCACAAACCTTAATCATATCACATAGGCCTTACCTGAGCTAAGAGCCAGTCTATGAGTTTGTTGGCCATCACCACAGATTTATATGTTCGAAGATGGTAGTCTTTATCTCTAAAAGGGGCACACAAAAAATAAATTTTACATTATTCACAGTATTTACATTAAAAATACGCCTGTGCACATGCAATTTGGTCTCAAGAAGTGCTTATGATGCAGTTTCTATTGTAACCAACTGTGGTGACATGAAGAGGTTTTTTCTCTATGAGTTTGTAGTGGCACAGAGGAGCCTCAGGCAACAACTCCAGCTGTGCCTGGCCCCTAGGTGCCCCTTCCTTTCCTACGTCAGTCTCACATTTACCCACACAAGACCGGGAATAATACATCGAGGAATGAAGCCACAACTTTCCCATGAATACAGAGGCCTCCCCATGGGACTACAGCCTGAGGGAAACTCCAGAGCAGAGCTGCGGCACCACTTCTCCTTCACACATTTGCAGACACGCACAGTCTTTAGACAAGTCAAACATGACATATGAGCCCAGTTACAGGTCCAATCTCAGCTGTCTGGACCTCTTCAGAGCACCAGGCGTGAGAGACTGAACGCTGCCTTTACTGTAGAACTTTCAGCTGTGTAACTTTATTTGACAGTTAGGGGGGATGGTAGTGCTAGAAAACGTGATGTTATCTTGCTATGTACAAATGTGTTGAATCAAAAACTTTATTTCTGATGCTGAGTGGGCTTAAAAGCTAGAAGATTTTTTTGGATTCTCAATATTTATCATTTTTGCTATATATTTTTTTTTCATTAGTAGGAATCTTTTTGGTAGTTCATTAACATTTAAGTTGTAGGGGCTACAAATATGTAATGTATGTATGTAATGCTCATTAGTGATGCTAACCAGCTAACTACTTACCTGTTTCATTCAGTTTTTTATTTACCGTATTTATTGCATTTTATTGTGTCATTAGTGGCATAAAGTAGTTTCAATATTATCTTTATTCATTAAATGTGATTAGAAGCAAGCTGTCCAATTTTTAATGTTATTTTGTAAACTTTATGATACTTAAATAGCTCCAAATATGGCATTATTTTCATCATGAAAATTTGCACGCATTATCTGATCATATTGTATACTGTAGCTCCCTGCATAGAGCCCTGGGACGGCATGTGTTCCCCTAATACTAACTCCAGGAGAGCTGTTGGGCTCCGGTGGCTGGAGCGCACTGCTGCTGTCAAGAGTGAAAAATGGGTGTAAACAGCAGGCCAATGGGCAGCCATATGTCCAGCATAAGGATACCACAGTCTGAGCTGCAGCACAGAGAAAGGTCACAACTGCACTTTAACTTGCTTTGGCAGATAAGAAAACTTTGGCCTGGCATTTAGTTAGAATAAATAATTGGCAGGTTGAAAAAGTTTTTGCAATATTACACACATATCTGAGTTGACAGTGTTCATAAAATAAAACATGCAAATATATCAAATAGTTATTTATTTATGTATTACTAAATGTGTTGTTTTGCATACTGACCTAAAATATTAGATTTTATACTTATTACGATAATATGCACCTGTATATAACTGTATAATGCTAATATCTGACTTTTACATTTATAAACATGGTTAAATATGTTTAATATTAATGCCACTGAATACTACACATGTATACAAGGTGCCATTTCTGTGAGCGACAGAAGCTGCTTGGGAACACGCTTTGGCCCCATCTCATTCACGCTGCCAGGAAATTCCACCTAATTAGGCCGGGACTGGGCGCTCCAATTAAACTGTAGCGTTCCCAAGCTCTGTGATGTATTGTGTAGTGCGCTCAGTGGTAGATACAGCGGCCAACAACCCACAACTCTAGTCTGCAAGAGTTTTACACTGAAAAGGTCCTGTTTCAAATCAAATGCCAGCAGTCCTGAATAGTGAAACAACACACACAACAACCTTTAGGCATTTTAATGCTAAGATCAAACAATTGCATTCATACATAGCATTAGTGTCCCCCCGCAGCTGTGACAGACTTTTATCTGTGTGAAATTAAAGCCTCTCCTCTGGCTAATGCTGCACAAACAGCTAGCCTTGATGTTCCTCTTCAAATGTTATTATGAAGAACAACACAGGAGGCAAAGCAGGCCCTCAGTTTGCGCCAGTAAAACGTGATTGCTCCGTTTGTAACTGTGTGAGGGACGTGAATGGTCCGTATCCTGTGCCAGACGAGCTGAAACACACCTGTTTTGTGTTGTGGTTTCAATGTCTGTTTCACATGGAGATTGGTTGACTTTGCCTTATTTACACTCATTACAAGCTGAGGTGAACTTGAACACACTGACAAATCTGCACTATAGAGTATACAGGAATTTTAACAGTTTAAATTATAATCAATTCACTTTTGCGGTTCTCACACAGTTAATCTATGCTAAAGACTCACCACACCACATCTGTGTTTTGAGAGCAGGAGAACAGGTCAGACCCTGCACTTCATCACCAGCACCATCATTAGGGACCGAGCCCCGAAGGGGGACGAAGGTCCCTATTGTTGTTGCTTTGTTTCCCTATTATTAGGGACCGAGCCCCGAAGGGGGACGAAGGTCCCTATTGAAGTTGCTCTGTTTCTCTATTATTATTAGGGACCGAGCCCCGAAGGGGGACGAAGGTCCCTATTGTTCTCGCTCTGTTTCTCTATTATTATTATTCTTGGGACACTTTTTTTTTCACACGCTTTTGGGCAATTTTGAGCATGTTCCCATGCTTCAAAACGAACGTGACTTTGCAGGGGCATCACGTAGGGCGGCAGCTACGCCTCCAAAAAGACCCGTCTCCCGGTGACCCCCAGGAGCTCGATAGCGCCCCCTAGCGCGTTGTCTTTCGGGGCTGGCATACCGTTTAAGATAGGTGCACGAAATTCAGTAGGGACGTGTATCTCAATAAGACAAACAAACGCCTCACTGCAATGTCATGGCCACGCCCAACAGGAAGTGAGATAATTGGCCTTTTGTGAAATTTGACATACAATGGAATTTGAAACACTTCTCCTACACCGTACCTCAGATGGGCTTAAATTTTGGTGAACATAATCTTAAGACGTTGGAGATGTTAAATTGCGAAGGATTTTCAAATAGGCGGTAATATGACGATACAGCGGATCGATAAAATTAGATATGAGTTATGAGTTATGGATGGGAGTTATTTATTGAATTTGGAGTTCCGTTTAAGATAGGCACACGAAATTCGGTAGGGACGTGTATCTCAATAAGACGAACAAACGCCTCACTGCAATGTCATGGCCACGCCCAACAGGAAGTGAGATAATTGGCATTTTGTGTGATTTTGTAATATTGGACATACAATGGAATTTGAAACACTTCTCCTACACCAAACCTCAGATGGGCTTAAATTTTGGTGAACATAATCTTAAGACGTTGGAGATGATAAATTGTGAAGGATTTTCAAATAGGCGGTAATATGACGATACGGCGGATCGATAAACTTAGGTATTTATTGAATGGGAGTTATGAATTATGAATAGGAGGTTTTTATTGAATTTGGAGTTCTTCCTCAGACTAAAACTTCACAGGGTAATGTAGATGAGGACTACCAAGATTTTCATGCCAAATAACTGGCAGTCTGACATAGCGCCCCCATATGACAGGCCAGTGAACTGTCAGAAAATGTACAGCAAATGAGCACTTTAACACAAAGAGGATCGTGGGTGGCATACTATTTCAGCCAGACACACGAAAGTTGGTATGAGTGTGTATCTCACTAAGATGAACAAAATTGTAATTACAATGTCATGGCCACGCCCAACAGGAAGTGAGATAAGAAGACTTGTATTGCGATTTTGTGTGATATGACATAAAATGGATTTTAAAACACTCCTCCTACACCGTACATCAGATGGGCGTAAATTTTGGTGTACATGAGCTCAAGACATTGGAGATGTTAAATTGCGAAGGGATTTTTGATATCTTGTAAGATGAGAAAATGGCGGCCTGATGAATTTTGCTACCATTTGAAAGTGCCAAATTCAATAGGAGGTGTGTCACCACTTCATTTTGAAACACTTCTCCTACAAGGTACATCAGATGGGCGTAAATTTTGGTGTACATGAGCTCAAGACATTGGAGATGTTAAATTGCAAAGGGATTTTTGATATCTTGTAAGATGACAAAATGGCGGCCTGATGAATTTTGCTACCATTTGAAAGTGCCAAATGCAATAGGAGGTGTGTCACCACTTCATTTAGCAGACACTTCTCCTACACCGTACCTCAGATGGGCTTAAATTTTGGTGAACATAATCTTAAGACATTGGAGATGTTAAATTGCAAAGGATTTTCAAATAGGCGGTAATATGACGATACGGCGGATCGATAAATTTAGGTATTTATTGAATCAGAGTTATGAGTTATGAATAGGAGGTATTTATTGAATTTGGAGTTCTTCCTCAGACTAAAACTTCACAGGGTAATGTACATGAGGACTACCAAGATTTTCATGCCAAATAACTGGCAGTCTGACATAGCGCCCCCATATGACAGGCCAGTGAACTGTCAGAAAATGTACAGCAAATGAGCGTTTTAACACAAAGAGGATCGTGGGTGGCATACGATTTCAGCCAGACACATGAAAGTTGGTATGGGTGTGTATCTCACTAAGACGAACAAAATTGTAATTACAATGTCATGGCCACGCCCAACAGGAAGTGAGATAAGAAGACTTGTATTGCGATTTTCTGTGATATGACATAGAATAGATTTTAAAACACTCCTCCTACACCGTACATCAGATTGGCATAAGTTTTGGAGTACATAAGCTCAAGACATTGGAGATGTTTAATTGCAAAGGGATTTTTGATATCTTGTAAGATGACAAAATGGCGGCCTGATGAATTTTGCTACCATTTGAAAGTGCCAAATGCAATAGGAGGTGTGTCACCACTTCATTTTGAAACACTTCTCCTACAACGTACATCAGATGGGCTTAAATTTTGGTGAACATAATCTTAAGACGTTGGAGATGTTAAATTGCGAAGGATTTTCAAATAGACGGTAATATGACGATACGTTGGATCGATAAAATTAGGTATTTATTGAATGGGAGTTATGAATGGGAGGTTTTTATTGAATTTGGAGTTCTTCCTCAGACTAAAACTTCACAGGGTAATGTAGATGAGGACTACCAAGATTTTCATGCCAAATAACTGGCAGTCTGACATAGCGCCCCCATATGACAGGCCAGTGAACTGTCAGAAATCTACCGCTAGCTGAGCCCCTAACAGGAAAAATTGTCCGATATGGCTTACCATTTTTGCCAGGCACACGAAATTCGGTATGGGTGTGCGTCTCAGTAAGACGAACAAACGCAGGTGCGAGGTCCCGACCAACGCCGCTTGCGGCTTTAATTATTCTTGTTCTTGTTCACGCGCTTTTGGGCAATTTTGAGCATGTTCCCATGCTTCAAAACGAACGTGACTTTGCAGGGGCATCACGTAGGGCGGCAGCTACGCCTCCAAAAAGACCCGTCCCCTGGTGACCCCCAGGAGCTCGATAGCGCCCCCTAGCGCGTTGTCTTTCGGGGCTGGCATACCATTTAAGATAGGCGCACGAAATTCGGTAGGGACGTGTATCTCAATAAGACAAACAAACGCCTCACTGCAATGTCATGTCCACGCCCAACAGGAAGTGAGATAATTGGCCTTTTATGAAATTTGACATACAATGGAATTTGAAACACTTCTCCTACACCGTACCTCAGATGGGCTTAAATTTTGGTGAACATAATCTTAAGATGTTGGAGATGTTAAATTGCGAAGGATTTTCAAATAGGCGGTAATATGACGATACAGCGGATCAATAAATTTAGGTATGAGTTATGAGTTATGGATGGGAATTATTTATTGAATTTGGAGTTTCGTTTAAGATAGGCGCACGAAATTCGGTAGGGACGTGTATCTCAATAAGACGAACAAACGCCTCACTGCAATGTCATGGCCACGCCCAACAGGAAGTGAGATAATTGGCATTTTGTGTGATTTTGTAATATTGGACAGACAATGGAATTTGAAACACTTCTCCTACACCGAACCTCAGATGGGCTTAAATTTTGGTGAACATAATCTTAAGACATTGGAGATGATAAATTGCGAAGGATTTTCAAATAGGCGGTAATATGACGATACGGCGGATCGATAAACTTAGGTATTTATTGAATGGGAGTTATGAATTATGAATAGGAGGTTTTTATTGAATTTGGAGTTCTTCCTCAGACTAAAACTTCACAGGGTAATGTAGATGAGGACTACCAAGATTTTCATGCCAAATAACTGGCAGTCTGACATAGCGCCCCCATATGACAGGCCAGTGAACTGTCAGAAAATGTACAGCAAATGAGCGTTTTAACACAAAGAGGATCGTGGGTGGCATACGATTTCAGCCAGACACACGAAAGTTGGTATGGGTGTGTATCTCACTAAGATGAACAAAATTGTAATTACAATGTCATGGCCACGCCCAACAGGAAGTGAGATAAGAAGACTTGTATTGCGATTTTGTGTGATATGACATAGAATAGATTTTAAAACACTCCTCCTACACCGTACATCAGATGGGCGTAAAATTTGGTGTACATGAGCTCAAGACATTGGAGATGTTAAATTGCGAAGGCATTTTTGATATCTTGTAAGATGACAAAATGGCGGCCTGATGAATTTTGCTACCATTTGAAAGTGCCAAATGCAATAGGAGGTGTGTCACCACTTCATTTAGCAGACACTTCTCCTACACCGTACCTCAGATGGGCTTAAATTTTGGTGAACATAATCTTAAGACATTGGAGATGTTAAATTGCAAAGGATTTTCAAATAGGCGGTAATATGACAATACGGCGGATCGATAAAGTTAGGTATTTATTGAATGTGAATTGTGAGTTATGAATGGGAGATTTTTATTAAATTTGGAGTTCTTCCTCAGACTAAAACTTCACAGGGTAATGTAGATGAGGACTACCAAGATTTTCATGCCAAATAACTGGCAGTCTGACATAGCGCCCCCATATGACAGGCCAGTGAACTGTCAGAAAATGTATAGCAAATGAGCATTTTAACACAAAGAGGATCGTGGGTGGCATACGATTTCAGCCAGACACACGAAAGTTGGTATGGGTGTGTATCTCACTAAGATGAACAAAATTGTAATTACAATGTCATGGCCACGCCCAACAGGAAGTGAGATAAAAAGACTTGTATTGCGATTTTGTGTGATAAGACATACAATGGATTTTAAAACACTCCTCCTACACCGTACATCAGATAGGCGTAAATTTTGGTGTACATTAGCTCAAGACAATGGAGATGTTAAATTGCGAAGGGATTTTTGATATCTTGTAAGATGACAAAATGGCGGCCTGATGAATTTTGCTACCATTTGAAAGTGCCAAATTCAATAGGAGGTGTGTCACCACTTCATTTTGAAACACTTCTCCTACAACGTACCTCAGATGGGCTTAAATTTTGGTGAACATAATCTTAAGATGTTGAAGATGTTAAATTGCGAAGGATTTACAAATAGGCGGTAATATGACGATACGGTGGATCGATAAACTTAGGTATTTATTGAATGGGAGTTATGAATGGGAGGTTTTTATTGAATTTGGAGTTCTTCCACGACTAAAACTTCACAGGGTAATGTAGATGAGGACTACCAAGATTTTCATGCCAAATAACTGTAAGTCTGACATAGCGCCCCCATATGACAGGCCAGTGAACTGTCAGAAATCTACCGCTAGCTGAGCCCCTAACAGGAAAAATTGTCCGATATGGCTTACCATTTTTGCCAGGCACACGAAATTCGGTATGGGTGTGCGTCTCAGTAAGACAAACAAACGCAGGTGCGAGGTCCCGACCAACGCCGCTTGCGGCTTTAATATTATTCTTGTTCTTGTTCACGCGCTTTTGGCCAATTTTGAGCATGTTCCCATGCTTCAAAACGAACGTGACTTTGCAGGGGCATCACGTAGGGCGGCAGCTACGCCTCCAAAAAGACCCGTCCCCTGGTGACCCCCAGGAGCTCAATAGCGCCCCCTAGCGCGTTGTCTTTCGGGGCTGGCATACCGTTTAAGATAGGCGCACGAAATTCGGTAGGGACGTGTATCTCAATAAGACAAACAAACGCCTCACTGCAATGTCATGTCCACGCCCAACAGGAAGTGAGATAATTGGCCTTTTATGAAATTTGACATACAATGGAATTTGAAACACTTCTCCTACACCGTACCTCAGATGGGCTTAAATTTTGGTGAACATAATCTTAAGATGTTGGAGATGTTAAATTGCGAAGGATTTTCAAATAGGCGGTAATATGACGATACAGCGGATCAATAAATTTAGGTATGAGTTATGAGTTATGGATGGGAATTATTTATTGAATTTGGAGTTTCGTTTAAGATAGGCGCACGAAATTCGGTAGGGACGTGTATCTCAATAAGACGAACAAACGCCTCACTGCAATGTCATGGCCACGCCCAACAGGAAGTGAGATAATTGGCATTTTGTGTGATTTTGTAATATTGGACAGACAATGGAATTTGAAACACTTCTCCTACACCGAACCTCAGATGGGCTTAAATTTTGGTGAACATAATCTTAAGACATTGGAGATGATAAATTGCGAAGGATTTTCAAATAGGCGGTAATATGACGATACGGCGGATCGATAAACTTAGGTATTTATTGAATGGGAGTTATGAATTATGAATAGGAGGTTTTTATTGAATTTGGAGTTCTTCCTCAGACTAAAACTTCACAGGGTAATGTACATGAGGACTACCAAGATTTTCATGCCAAATAACTGGCAGTCTGACATAGCGCCCCCATATGACAGGCCAGTGAACTGTCAGAAAATGTACAGCAAATGAGCGTTTTAACACAAAGAGGATCGTGGGTGGCATACGATTTCAGCCAGACACACGAAAGTTGGTATGGGTGTGTATCTCACTAAGATGAACAAAATTGTAATTACAATGTCATGGCCACGCCCAACAGGAAGTGAGATAAGAAGACTTGTATTGCGATTTTGTGTGATATGACATCAAATGGATTTTAAAACACTCCTCCTACACCGTACATCGGATGGGTGTATATTTTGGTGTACATGAGCTCAAGACATTGGAGATGTTAAATTGTGAAGGGATTTTTGATATCTTGTAAGATGACAAAATGGCGGCCTGATGAATTTTGCTACCATTTGAAAGTGCCAAATTCAATAGGAGGTGTGTCACCACTTCATTTTGAAACACTTCTCCTACAACGTACCTCAGATGGGCTTAAATTTTGGTGAACATAATCTTAAGACGTTGGAGATGTTAAATTGCGAAGGATTTTCAAATAGGCGGTAATATGACGATACGGCGGATCGATAAACTTAGGTATTTATTGAATGGGAGTTATGAGTTATGAATAGGAGGTTTTTATTGAATTTGGAGTTCTTCCTCAGACTAAAACTTCACAGGGTAATGTAGATGAGGACTACCAAGATTTTCATGCCAAATAACTGGCAGTTTGACATAGCGCCCCCATATGACAGGCCAGTGAACTGTCAGAAATCTACCGCTAGCTGAGCCCCTAACAGGAAAAATTGTCCGATATGGCTTACCATTTTTGCCAGGCACACGAAATTCGGTATGGGTGTGCGTCTCAGTAAGACGAACAAACGCAGGTGCGAGGTCCCGACCAACGCCGCTTGCGGCTTTAATTATTATTATTATTATTCTTGGGACACTTTTTTTTAACACGCTTTTGGGCAATTTTGAACATGTTCCCATGCTTCAAAACGAACGAAACTTTGCACGGGCATCACGTAGGGCGGCAGCTACGCCTCCAAAAAGACCCGTCCCCCGGTGACCCAGAGGAGCTTGATAGCGCCCCCTAACGCGTTGTTTTTCGGGGCTGGCGCGTTGTCTTTCGGGGCTGGCATACCGTTTAAGATAGGCGCACGAAATATGGTAGGGACGTGTATCTCAATAAGACGAACAAACGCCTCACTGCAATGTCATGGCCACGCCCAACAGGAAGTGAGATAATTGGCCTTTTGTGTGATTTTGTGGATATTGGACATACAATGGAATTTGAAACACTTCTCCTACACCGTACCTCAGATGGGCTTAAATTTTGGTGAACATAATCTTAAGACGTTGGAGATGTTAAATTGCGAAGGATTTTCAAATAAGCGGTAATATGACGATACAGCGGATCGATAAAGTTAGGTATTTATTGAATGGGAGTTATAAATTATGAGTGGGAGGTTTTTATTGAATTTGGAGTTCTTCCTCAGACTAAAACTTCACAGGGTAATGTAGATGAGGACTACCAAGATTTTCATGCCAAATAACTGGCAGTCTGACATAGCGCCCCCATATGACAGGCCAGTGAACTGTCAGAAAATGTACAGCAAATGAGCACTTTAACACAAAGAGGATCGTGGGTGGCATACGATTTCAGCCAGACACACGAAAGTTGGTAAGGGTGTGTATCTCACTAAGATGAACAAAATTGTAATTACAATGTCATGGCCACGCCCAACAGGAAGTGAGATAAGAAGACTTGTATTGCGATTTTCTGTGATATGACATAGAATAGATTTTAAAACACTCCTCCTACACCGTACATCAAATGGGCGTAAAATTTGGTGTACATGAGCTCAAGACATTGGAGATGTTAAATTGCGAAGGGATTTTTGATATCTTGTAAGATGACAAAATGGCAGCCTGATGAATTTTGCTACCATTTGAAAGTGCCAAATGCAATAGGAGGTGTGCCACCACTTCATTTAGCACACACTTCTCCTACAACGTACCTCAGATGGGCTTAAATTTTGGTGAACATAATCTTAAGACGTTGGAGATGTTAAATTGCGAAGGATTTTCAAATAGACGGTAATATGACGATACGGCGGATCGATAAACTTAGGTATTTATTGTTATGAGTTATGAATGGGAGGTTTTTATTGAATTTGGAGTTCTTCCTCAGACTAAAACTTCACAGGGTAATGTAGATGAGGACTACCAAGATTTTCATGCCAAATAACTGGCAGTCTGACATAGCGCCCCCATATGACAGGCCAGTGAACTGTCAGAAATCTACCGCTAGCTGAGTTCCTAACAGGAAAAATTGTCCGATATGGCTTACCATTTTTGCCAGGCACAAGAAATTCGGTATGGGTGTGCGTCTCAGTAAGACGAACAAACGCAGGTGCGAGGTCCCGACCAACGCCGCTTGCGGCTTTAATTATTATTCTTGTTCTTGTTCACACTCGCTGGGGCAATTTTGAGCATGTTCCCATGCTTCAAAACGAACGAAACTTTGCACGGGCATCACAAAGTGCTGCCAGTACGACCACACAAAGTCTCGTCCCCCAGTGACCCCCAGGAGCTCGATAGCGCCCCCTAGCGCGTTGTCTTTCGGGGCTGGCATACCGTTTAAGATAGGCGCACGAAATTCGGTAGGGACGTGTATCTCAATAAGACGAACAAACGCCTCACTGCAATGTCATGGCCACGCCCAACAGGAAGTGAGATAATTGGGCTTTTGTGTGATTTTTGGGTATTGGACATAGAATGGAATTTGAAACACTTCTCCTACACCGTACCTCAGATGGGCTTAAATTTTGGTGAACATAATCTTAAGACGTTGGAGATGTTAAATTGCGAAGGATTTTCAAATAGGCGGTAATATGACGATACGGCGGATCGATAAAGTTAGGTATGGAATTTGAAACACTTCTCCTACACCGTACCTCAGATAGGCTTAAATTTTGGTGAACATAATCTAAAGACATGATAACAGGAGAAGTTCAATTTGTCAACTGGACCAAGTTTGTTTGGTTGAATACGTTTCGCCGCTCATCCGAGAGGCTTCGTCAGCTCTAATAAGAATACTGGTAAGACACTTGCTTATATCTTGCTGTAGGGAGGAGCTACCTAGCTAACTACTTTCCGGAACTATCTCATTGGTTTCGGTCTTTTGTTTCTCTGGCGTCTAGCTTAACGATCCCTATTCATCCCTACACGCCTGCTTTTTCACACCTCTGGCCCTGACCTGGCTAGCCCCATTGTTTCCCTGTTTGTTTGATCTAGGCTTAATAATGGAATTATAGATGGGATGCAAATTATATCTTACGCCACCATTTCTGTTCAGAGAAGGATTCTCTTTTTGACAAAAATAGCCTCTTTAACTCCCCTCTCAAACCAATTCTTTTCCCTGGCTAAGATCTGAACCTCACTGTCCTCAAAAGAATGTCCCGTGGCTTCTAGGTGAAGATATACGGCAGAAGACGGTCCACTCTGGCACGCCCGTCTGTGTTGGTACATCCTCTTGTGAAGTGGCTGTTTGGTTTCTCCAATATAGCGCTCACTGCAGTCTTCACTACACTGAATGGAGTAGACCACATTGCTTTGTTTGTGGCTCGGTGTTTTGTCCTTTGGGTGGACGAGTTTTTGTCTTAAAGTGTTTGTGGGTTTGAAATAAACTGGGATTTCATATTGTCTGAAAATCCTCTGTAGTTTTTCCGACACGCCGGCCAGGTACGGAATCGCTACCCCTTTCCTCCTGGGTTCGGATTCTCTATTATCTTGTTTCTTGCCCTTGTCTCTCTTGGTTTTGTTAACAGCCCATTTGGGATAACCACAAACAGAGAGGGCTTCCTGCACATGTTGTTCTTCTTTTTCCTTACCCTCTGTGCTTGTGGGAACCACTTGGGCCCTGGGATGAATAGGGATCGTTAAGCTAGACGCCAGAGAAACAAAAGACCGAAACCAATGAGATAGTTCCGGAAAGTAGTTAGCTAGGTAGCTCCTCCCTACAGCAAGATATAAGCAAGTGTCTTACCAGTATTCTTATTAGAGCTGACGAAGCCTCTCGGATGAGCGGCGAAACGTATTCAACCAAACAAACTTGGTCCAGTTGACAAATTGAACTTCTCCTGTTATCATGGATTCTACCTGGACGACTGAGGGACTTTTCACGCATAATCTAAAGACGTTGGAGATGTTAAATTGCGAAGGATTTTCAAATAGGCGGTAATATGACGATACGGCGGATCGATAAAATTAGGTATTTATTGAATGGGAGTGATGAGTTATGAATGGGAGGTATTTGTTGCTAGGCAACGCCCTGATCAAAGGTCTTTGATCTTTGTACCTTTGATCTGATATAGCTGCAAGCAGCAATGTGGGGACAAGCATCGAAGGTTCATGTAGGCCTCAGCATGTAGGCCACATGCAGGGTCTGACAGGGTCTGACAGAGTCTGACAGGGTCTAACAGAGTCTGACAGGGTCTGACAGGGTCTGACAGGGTCTAACAGGGTCTGTTCTGACATGGTATCTACAATGTCATGGCCACGCCCAACAGGAAGTGAGATAATTGTGCCAGGCACACGACATTTCGTATGGCTGTGCGTCTCAGTAAGACGAACAAACGCAGGTGCGAGGTCCCGACCAACGCCGCTTGCGGCTTTAATTTTAACTTTTACAATTACTTTACATTTTGCAAAAACATCGTATGTATTCTATTGAAAAAGAAAACACATCTTCTGATTGTTAATCCTAAAAGCCATCATGACGACTGTCTACAACAAACCAAGCTAGACAATAAACAATAAAGAATGTGAATGAAATGAATATTGATCATGCTCACCTGATGACAGGAGTGAAGAGGCTGTGAAGGCGGCAGAACAGACGTACTCCCTTGAGAAACAATAGAGATTAACCATAGAGATTAACCGCAGATACAGTGGTCCCTCACTCTATCGTGGTTCACTGTTCGCGGCCTCGCTGTTTCGCGGATTTTTTAAATTTATTTTTTTATTTATTTAATTTCAATTTTTTTTATAGTGTAACATTGTGTTCTACGTCCTGACTTTAGACCTTTCCCGATTGATAGATGGGGGACGCGGGTAGTCTGGTTAACACCTGACCATATCACAAGTGAGATATGGGTCTGGAAACTCGCTTCGAAAAATCCCGTAGCGGAGGTGTGGTTAGCGATTGCCAACGGCCGTTTATTGGGCGTTATGAATGTCTATCATTGAGCGTATACGTAAGTCCATAGCCAATCATGTCAGTTGTCAGTTCAAACTACAAGCTTCCGTTTGTCATGTAGTACGCGTCACCGTCTTGCCACACCTCCCCCGCTCTCTGATTGGGGCCCTAAATCTGGGACTCTCGCTTGGACGAGTTTCCAGGCCGCCTTCCAGTTCGAAACGAACGGAAGCGGCCTGGGAATTCCCAGGCTAGGACGCGGGGGGACCGGGACCAGACTGGAACTAGACCAGGACCAGACCGGGACTAGACCAGGACTAGACCAGGACTAGACCAGGACTAGACCAGGACTAAACGTGGACTAAACGTGGACTAAACGTGGACTAAACCAGGTCTAGACCAGGTCTAAACCAGGTCTAAACCTGGACTGGTCCTGGACTAAACCAGGACTGGACCAGGTCTAAACCAGGATTAAGCCACCACGTGCCGCTCTTTGCTGGTTTCGTGTGGCTGGTTTGTGGCGCGGGCTGAGAGGACGTGGTCCGGGCGCCGCGGTTCGATCTCGTGCTCGCAGCCCCAGTGTACGCGCAGTCGTGCTGCTCTGTCACGGATTTGACCACGATGAGGGGTGCACGTGTCGCGCACTTCTCCAAGGGGTTGGTGCGCGTCGCGTCCCGGAATGTGGCAGTGCCGCTGGATGAGCGCGGTGCTTCCTGCAGATCCTGTGACTCATGTCTCCGCTCCCCTCGCGCGTCCGGCGGGGCTCCCGGAGCCGTGTCTCCCCCCACGCTTCACTATTAATACATTTTGTTGAAAATCTATGAACGTTTGAGTGTTTAAACGAGAGAGAAATGTGAGAAAAGGTTAATTCCAGTCTGAGAAAAGCGTATAATGTGTGTGGTGAGGCATTTACAGCCTTAAAACATGTAGAATAATTGTAAAATATAAAGTTGTCCTACTTTGCGGATTTCTCTTATTGCGGGTTATTTCTGGAACCTAACCCCCGAGATAAACAAGGGATTACTGTATATGTGTATGAAATATAAAAGCCCTACCTTTGAGATGACATCGTGCATGTCACTTCTGGGATGGTATGTCCCATCGTCATAGCGGAAACGGTACAGAACTGGCTCAGGCTTGAACTGATGCTTGTCTGTGACTGAACACAATTAAAAACCATATAACTAAACATGGACAGAGAAAAGAGCACAAAAGGCTCTCATGCTCCATAAACATGCTGTACTTCTTGGATATTTATGAGCTACCTCAGTAAAGTTTCTGAATAACAGAAAGCTCTTGGCTGCAACTGTGTGCTTCGCTTCCATTCCATTTTCTATCACCTCACACTGGGATGTTTAGCTTGTCTGTATGAGCTCAGAGGGGCTTCACATTATTCCTCTTTGTCAGAAAAAGCCCCAAACTGCAATCGACTTCCCCCTTCAGGAAGCAATAAAGTCCCTGGAGGGATTTAAGATACATTTTGGCTCAGGGCCTCTGCTTTTGAGAGAAAAATACATTCTATATGCACCATTTGGAATGAAAGGGAAGCATTAGTCTAGTTAAGCCTCTGAACCAAACATACTTATTATCAGAACCACTGAACAAATATAACACAAACATGACTAAACAGGGATTCATATGTATGATCCTCACCTAAACATTATGTCAATGCACAGTGAAGGCTATGGGACCAAGCAGGATAAAGTCTTATAACTAGTACCCATTACTAACTGATAAATTGAACTGATGCATAGTATTTTCCCATGTATTTATACATAATCCTAAGAACCATCTTCATTCCATTTCTAAGATTCTATAATAATTTGTTTTTGGTTGATTTAGTTCAGTTTAACTGTAGGTTTAGAGTGAGCAACTTGGCCAAGTTGTCCGTGGCATATATTTAGATCTGACCCTTTCGGAATAATTTTAAAGATGCAATATGTAACTTTTTGCTTTGCCACCTGCTTCTCTCCACTGATGTAATTGCTTTGCCTGGAATTCTCCAAAGTACTTGCATTTATTGCTGGGTTTCAGATGACATCACAGCATTCTATATTCCTATTATTCCTGTATTATTTAATACAGATGGGGGCAGGCAAAATTAATAGTTTTAAAATTCTTTATTCTAAAAAAAAATTCTTTATGCTTTTATTGTAATTCAGTGAGTTTTTGGGTCTAGTCAATAATAGAAATGATCAAGTCAAACATTTCTGAATTTACCTTTTGGATATTTCATGGCAAAGTACAATGTAATCAATAGGGAAAAATGGCCTTTGCCACCCATCTGAGAATATGACATCATCACATTCTAGAATCTGAAAACCACCAATTTCATTAAGGGAATTCTTATTGTGAATGGGATGCCTCTCCACAGATCTGACCTGTAACTGCCTAATAGCGCCACCTGCTTTTCTCCATGAATATAGATAAATTGAATACCATACTGTGAGCATCTTAATGGAGAAAAGCAGGTGTCGCCGGAAAAGTTACATAGTGCACCTTTAAGTAAACAGAGGTTAGCACTAATTGAGATAGTCAGTGGTCCTATATAATCATGAGTCTTTTTCCTGTCTGTATTTGATCTCATTTGTGTGGATTTGAAAGCAGTGTAAGTGTACAGTGTAAAAGATCAGAGTAACGGACCATGGTGGATGATGCCGTTCTCTAGCAGGGCCTGCCCCAGGTGCACTCCCTCCTCTGGGTTACCCGTCTCTCCGATCTCCATCAGCCATGACACAAACTCGCTGGGGACACAACAGGACAGTGGCATAAAAACATACTCCGCTCCCATACACTAAAAGCTCTATCAAAATAGCATGTTTTCCACAGGAGGAGGGGGCAGAGACTTTACTTGACTGTAGCCTCTGCCCTTCTTTCAGTGGATTTTCTCCAAATTGATGTAACTATGGCAACAAACCCAACAATGGCTAAATGAAGTGATTTATTTACACTTAAGGGATATTTTTTCCCGTCTCATCCTCTTTAACTTTATTTATTTAAGACATGGCACCAAACTATCAAATAACACTGCATTTAATTGGGTCTTTGCCAATAAGAAATGGTGCATAGAGGAGACAAGCCAACGTCCGGAAAGACAAACCCAATGCTGACCAGGATAATTGTCCGTAATTTAGCAACAGCTTGAGATAGTGAGAGCTAATGTGGTGAAGGCAGGAGCGTGTCTGATTACCTCCCTCCCATCTCCTTTCCCACAAAACTAAACAAACATCGTTCGGAATTCTGTGGACTTGGAAAGAGCCTCAAGCAATTACTAAAACGTTTGTGTAAATAATCCACCCATCTCCTGCATTTTTGACGTCTTTCGCACCTTAGCGTACTCAAAATCCGCTCAACAGTTACTTCAAAACTGATAGCAATGTAGTATTAATGATCATGCATTATAAGTACATATGTAATATATTTGCATTATTTATTTTAAAACTAAATGCTTAATAGAAAGCTGCAGGTCTGTTACACACATTTGATATATTACGCTGTCAGATGAATTCAACCACAAATACGATTATGCCAGTTAATGGGAGTCTTAAAATAGCTCTTGACCCTGAAAAAAAAATGCAAAAGTAAAATAAAGAATGAAAAACAGCATGTGGCAAAGAGGCGTGGAGAGGGAACAAAGCGGTTCACAATGCTAGGAGTGGGCCGAGTAAAAAGCTATAGGCAATGTGGCTTTTATCAAGAAAGAGACCACAATCTGTCCACAGTTCAAATTTAAAACCACTGGGGTAGAAAGAGGTAGATAGGCCGTACAATGTTGGTACGAGAAGAACACAAACTTTGAACTCAAGTAGTTGTAATAACCACATCTCAGAAGACATACTGCGCTCGAGCCTGCTATCTAGTTATAATCTATGACGCTCATTTATGATTATGTTCAAATCTGCAATATTCCTCTAAAAAGACTTATTAAAAGAAACAAGTCGGCTGAGTTCCACATTAAAAAACTGCAATGCCCAATGGAACTGGTTTTTGCATTGCTGCGTAATGTCACTATTCTCATGTATCTGTCTGAATGGCCCTGCTCTCTAATGCACTTTAATGATAATATTAATTACATGCCCTGATGCTGCTGCCAATACTGCTGTACTGATGTCAAATGTTTACAAATGTTTACACTGGGGTTATTTAGGGGTTATTGAGGGGTATTTATTTCACTGGGTTTGCACTTTACTATTTTGCACTTTACAACTACGTATGTGGATGCTCCAAACACACATCCGTTGTTCTTTCTTGTGCAATGACAATAAATACTTGAAATCTGAATCTGAAATCTGAAGCATATGTCGCTGTGAAGAGCTGTGAAGTTATCTGCCCCTCCTATGGATAGTGCAGATCATACTAGCGAGCAGCAGATTTTTTCTTTCATTTGTAACAAAATTACTATGTGGCGATGCCGTATCACGGATTAAGAAAATAAAACTGGCGAACAAAATACGAAGTAAAGAGCAGTGGGCAAATGGTGTCTTGAAAATAAGTGATTAAAGATTTCTCAAACATGCAAGAATCACTCCAAATACAACTTTGAGAGTCGAAATAAGAAGGGGAAACAAAAGCTCTGAGAAGTCGATTTGACAATTGCTTTAATATCTATGTAAAGAAGCTCTTATTTTGTCTTTATGGTCACTAAATTACCTTATCGAAACTACACAAGTAAAAGTATCTAGTTACTTACAAACCCAGGATACATTTCCACATAAAACACTGACAGCCTGCTCCAAACCACAGCTGACTGTAATGTTGTCTGAGAGGGAGAAAGTAAGTGCTCGTGTGCAACCACCGTACAAGCCACAACTATGTCCCAATTGGAGTTTTCTCTTATTTCTTTGCTTTTAAAAAATAACAAGGACTTTAAAACTGCTTTCATTGTCCGTAACAGCAGTCTAAACATCTATGTAAAGAATGGAAAACAAATGGAAATTGTGGGAGCGTTTACAAGGCAAATTTGTTATGAGAATCACAAGTCAAGATATCAGCACAGTTTATATAACATCTCCAGTGAAAATGGTCCTTTTGATTTCGTGAGCATTTAAACCCTCACTGTGTCACCACACCGTAAAAAGACTTCTAGCCATCACATGTAATTTTCATTCTCTAACATGAGGAACTACAGCCATGTGTTTTGAATTTTAAAGTTTTATTATCTGAATCCAGCCCTGTCACCCTCTTACTCTTACAGTGCATGGCCAGATGTCTACAGCTCATGTCAGCGGGAGAAGGAAGTTAACTCCTAAGGCGGTGAGAAATGAATAAATTGATTGAAGTTACAGCTTTGACAGAGCCTAGCATTAGGGTTGGGGCTAGGGGTTAGAGTCATGTTTGGAGTTTACGGTTATTAGGGTTACTGTGGGGTGTGGTGTTTGCAAACTTCGGCATCACATTGAGACAAAGCACACAAATTAACAAGCCAGTTGAGTTTTCTGAGAAGAAGCGTGATGTTAAGCATTATGCATGATTTCAGCCTCAGCGGTAGTTTTGGCACCGATTACAAATGTTAAGCATGTTCTGTTGATTTGGATAGGCCTACTGATGTTGAGTGATGTTAAAAGTAGCCTCAATTAGGCCTGCATGAAGTTGGAAATTATTTGCTGTGGCAAAAATCTTTTATTAATGCAATTCAAAAATAATAATAATAAAATACAATATTAAAAACAGGAACACAAAAGATGCATTTACTTCAAAGGCCTGTGTGGGGTAGGGCAGGCGGATGGGATTTTGTGGAAGGGGGCTCACATTCACCCCTGAAAACCCCTGGGCTAGGGGCTAGAGTCGTGGTTTGCGTTTGTGGTTTTTAGGGTTAGTGTGGGGCACGGTGTTTGTGAGGCAGGGGGTGAGGCATTTGCGGGGTGCGGTGTTTGCGGGCCGCGGCATAGGTGCACATGAGGGCTGATCAATGCTGCTTGCTGCTATAATTAGCACTTATGCTTAAAAAGCTAATTTTGTTCTATTTATTGGATTAGGAAAGTTCGAAATAACTTGTAGTTAAAGATATGGTTTCTCATGACTGGACTTGAGTGTATAGGTTTCTAGACCAAAAAAAAGTTTTTTTTAATGAACTAAAAAATTTTGTATAATCTAAGTACAGTCTAATCCAGGGGTCGGCAACCTTTACCACTCAAAGAGCCATTTGGACCCGTTTCACACAGTAAAGAAAACACTGGGAGCCACAAAACCCTTTTGAAATTTAAAATGAAATAAAACTGAATATAACAGCTTTTTTGCCTTTGTGCCATAGAATTACATTTTGAAAATAAATGAACTAAAATAAAATATATTATAATTAAATACAGTGGTTCCTCACTATATCGTGGTTCACTTTTCGTGGCCTCGCTGTTTCGCAGATTTTTTTATTCCAATTTTTTTTATAGTGTACCAACGCGCATTTCTGCGTCCTGATTGGCTAAGGGACTTGCCGATTCGTCAGTCATTCTCCTCCGTGCCTCCTGTACAGAATGCGTTCAGTTTGCCAGATTTATATAAATGTTCGATCGCAGTGTGACTCTGAAGTGCTGTATGCTTACAAGTTTTCTCCCCGACAAACCCCGCCACAGCGAAGCGGTGCCAGGACAAAGAGAACTATGAAAATACACACGAAATACACTTTGGTTTCGTTCTATAATACTGTGCTTTGTTGTTGAAAATCTACAAAAGTTTGAGTGTTTAAACAAGAGAGAAATGTGAGAAATATAATTCCAGTCTGAGAAAAGTGTAGAATGTGTGTGGCGTTTACAGCCTTAAAACATGGAGAATAATTGTAAAATATAAAGCTGACGACTTCGCGGATTTCGCTTATCGTGGGTTATTTTTAGAACACACCATGATAGACGAAGGACCACTGTACTGAGCCGCATCAGGGGGATCAAAGAGCCGCATGTGGCTCCGGAGCCGCGGGTTGCCGACCCCTGGTCTAATCTGTGTTTTGCATTAGTCTTGTATTAGTCAATTCTCTATAGACACTATTGACTTTCTTTAATGCTAAAACTGTTTAACGCCATCTGTTTACAAACCCATAACATTACTCCATTAAACCTAAAGTGTAAATGGTCTAGGAGGGGAGCGTGTGGAGCCTTACCTTCCTAAGAAGCATTTGGGGAATGCTGAGAGCTTGCGTTTTCTGTCTTTGATTAAGTTTCCTTTGGTCATGAGTTGGTAGAGCTTCTCTCCTTTCTCTGACACCATCATCCAAGTGTCCTGCTCCATGCCCAGCCTCAGACCTGTGCAGCAGACAGAGCGAAAGCATCATTACCACTGCATTTGAAACTGTTGTAACTGCTACAGAGAGATGTGACATATGTAATTATGCAAGAAAGGTTAATGAGTGTGTATGCCATGACATAATGAGTACAGACCACAGACTAATGCAGTGTTAATGACTAGCATTAGTGGAATATCATCAGGTTCATTGGCTCAAAGAGTACAAAACTCTTAATAAAACGTGTCACAAATCTTAGAGATCCTATATTACGCCAAATTGTGAGCTTTTAGCCAAGTAGGAATGTTGTTACCACAGCAAAACATACCTGGAGTTGTGTTTTGTTTAGTTCACACATGTTTGAGAAATCCTTTAGTCTGTCTACATCTCCAAAGCTCAAAATGCTTTGTTCCACCTTATGATGTCATGAAGCAGTGGTTTTCAAGTTAACAGCTACCTTTTAACTTTTGTTCAGTAGAGATTGGCAATTCCAGGTCAGAAATTATCCAAATGATTGTAGTGAAGGTGTATGCGGTTTAAAATAAAGTGGATCACTATGTATTACCACAGTCTTCTCTCAAATGTTCATCCTCCAGGCGTTGTTTAAAATGTACACTCTGAGCCTACTTTTTAAACATAAATTGCTAATATAATCACAATTGCAAAAAATATCTATTCAGTTTCTTTCCAAACTCATGAAGCCATGTTTGTATACTTGCTGGAATAGGCTATTATTACATAGTAGTATTACTTCCATGTTGTCTGATTTTACATTTCTTTCCCCCAAAAAAGCCCTTGCAAATCCCCTGTACTTGTCCCAGGACTCTCTTGTTGCACTGATAGCTGTCAATCACATTTCCAGGCCCCACTTCCTTCCCAGTTCTTTTCAACTCCCCCCTGACTGTCCTGCACGTGCTCTCAAGTTCCTATAATTTTTCAAACTTTGGCAATGGACAGAAACAGTTCATAGCTAGGGGCTGAGTTACTATTTTTGATTCCCAAAATGAATCTGCCCTGGGATCGTTCTCCATTTAATAATTTAGTTCTCAATTTGCCCAAACTTCACATATCCTCAACTGTCAATCCCTGTCTTTTATACTCTGGCCAGAGAACGGAAATATTTAGTTCTGGTTGTGCATACTTTTCCTGCGTTCTCTCTCCTTCATAATAGCCTCCAGCCACTCCTGCTTTTCCTCGGGAGTCTTGGCCATGCAGACAAACCACTTGTTCTTGGCTGTGTTGTGAATCTTCCAGCCGTTGTTCACGATATTGCCGCTGCTGTGGTAATCAGCTGTAGAGAACAATGGATAGCAGTTCTGGGTTAAATTATGTTTGTATAATTAACAGTCATCATAAGGATCTGATCTGAATGTGTGTTTACAAGTTAGGATCAAAGGTAAAGAAAAAGAAACACAGAATGACTTTGAACAATAGATCTCTGGACTGCTAGGAAGCAATATAGTATGACAGAGGAAGTACTGTTTATTCATAATGAGCAGAGTGAAGAACTGTCTGTCAATGATAACAAATATCTTTAGATGATTTTTGTATGTGCTTTGAATGAGGACAACAATAAAAAAATGTATACAGTTACAAGGAAAATGTTGAAGTTTTTCAAAATGGGTTCATACAGACAGAGCAAATATTTGTCCGAATGATATGATTCATAATATTGAACGCCCCCTCTGAATTTTCTAGGGCATAGTGGATCTTACTAGGACTATATAAGCTGGTGAAAGTAAGCCTTCACGTTAAAGCTCCCTCTCCTCTCATTTTTCCCCAGCCTCTCCATTGATTATAGCCTCTCTGCTTTAACGAGATAAATGAGTGAGCGCACAAGAACAAGAAGTGCCATCCTTCAGTATCATCTACGGCACCTTCACTAAAGACCCACTGTGGTGTTTTGAATGATCTACCCTCCATATACACACATAAAGCATATTGAAAGCCAGATGAAGTCAAAGTAAAACAGAAGTACATAAATCAGTACATAAATCACCAACATGTCAAGTAGATAATAACTTTATGGTGGAACATCATTTATCACAAGTGCACCAAATTAAAACTACAGTAGCCCAAGTTGCTGAAAAAGGGAAAACTGGTTCTGATAGAAGGACGCAGAAAGATGCATAGTGAATTGTAGTTGGACAAGTAGGTTGTCTACCTAACTGCATAATCAACTACAGTATGGTCCCTATGCTGTGACTCCGTCTACGGAATGAAACCAATTCAACAGCATCAATTCTACCCATCAGCTTTGTCCTTTGTATGCTCGTCTCTCTGACATTTCAGAAAACTAGTGTGTGCCTGGGAAAATGCGGTGAGGGTTTAATTTAGTAGATGCTAAAATGGTCCCAGTGTGATGGGTCATCTGTGGTGTGGAACACCCATGAGTGACTAGACCAGAGCCCATCCATCTCCCATCACCAAACCCTGCCCGTATGACTGACCATTACTGCTCCAACAGGGAAATCATGGCTTTGCAAATAGAAATTATAATAAGTGGCTATGTTAAGCCAAGACACACATGGGATTGAATTCACCACCAAGAAATGTAACTATAGATGAAGAAAAATGTCTATAGGTAATTCCAAGTACAAATCTGAAGCCAAGAAGCATGTAGTCAACTTAACTACAGCTGCCAGGAGTGTAGAAATGAATTATGAGTTGAAATTACTCCAAAAAATATGAATTGTTCCAAGATAAATGTGTGAGCTCACCAGTGCCATCGTCCACGTTTTCCACCTCCATCACTTCAGTGTTGATCCTTCCCCTGAACAGATATCTGGGACCCTCTGTTGCAGTTTTGCTGTTTTTCAAACGTCTTAAAATGGACAAAATAAAGTTTATTACATTTGCAGTTTCATGCCTCTCACTTAGAGTTGACAATATTTATTACATTCATCTTGCTTGGCTAACTCAATTTCCTCAGGCAAAATGTGTCCAATGGAGATGATAAAGGGAAAGTGAGGCAATGTTATTTTTACCCTTTCAGTGTGAGTAAATGGATACCTGTGGACAGCATTGTTCACAGTGCATAAAAGCAAAGCATAGCAGGTGGTGGCTTGGCTAGAACAGGTCCATAAGAAAAGCTGCCAGAACTACATAAAATGAACCTAACAGAATCCAAACCTCAACATAATGCATTTAGTGAAAGTTTTCACTTAAAAGTTTGCATATCTGTGGAATTATTCGCCCTCGCTCTATCGCGGTTCACTGTTTGCGGCCTCGCGAGACTGTAGACCTTTGCTGATTGATAGATGAGGGACACGGGGGGGGGACCGGGACTAGACCGGGACTAGACCAGGACCAGACGGGGACTAGACCGGGACCAGACCGGGACCAGACCAGGACTAGACCAGGACTAGGCCAGGACTAAACGGGGACTAAACCAGGTCTAGACCAGAACTAAACCAGGTATAGATCAGGTCTAAACCAGGACTGGACCAGGTCTAGACCTGGACTAAACCACCACGGGCCTCTCTTTGCTGGTTTCATGCGGCTGGTTTGTGGCTCGGGCTGAGAGGACGCGGTCCGGGCGCCGAGGTTCGATCTCGTGCTCGCAGCCCTGGTGTATGCGCGGCCTCGCGCCGGTCGTGCTGCTCTGTCACAGATTTGACCACGATGAGGGGTGCACGTGTCGCACACTTCTCCAAGGGGTTGGTGCACGTCGCGTCTCGGGACGTGGCAGTGCCGTTGGATGAGCGCGGTGCTTCCTGCGGATCCAGTGACTCATGTCTCCGGGCTTCCGGAGCTGTGTCTCCCCCCACACTTCACTATTAATACATTTTGTTGAAAATCTATGAAAGTTTGCGTGTTTAAACGAGAGAGAAATGTGAGAAAAGGTTAATTCCAGTCTGAGAAAAGCGTATAATGTGTGTGGTGAGGCATTTACAGCCTTAAAACATGTAGAATAATTGTAAAATATAAAGTTGTCCTACTTTGCAGATTTCTCTTATTGCGGGTTATTTCTGGAACCTAACCCCCGTGATAAACAAGGAATTACTGTACAATAAAATGTGTCCCTTTTGTGTATTGGTCTTTCATGTTTAAGAACAGAAATCTGGCACAGGGAAGTCATAATGAAGCTCGAGCATAATGCCCTGAGGACCTATAGATTAAAGCGTTTAATTTTGTTCCAAAGTCAGCTTTTTATCTGGCTATTTTAAGACTGTGCCCTGCTCAAATCCCATAGCTTGCAAAACATAAATATTTCACAAGGGACCCAGAATTGTACTACTGAGCGAAAATCATCATGATCAAACCAAACCAATCAGAACAATCAAAACATTTCCAGATTTTGAGTTGTATATGTAAATGTATGTGATAGACACCTGTTCTTTTTCTTGCAGTAGACCAGGAGCTTGTCAAACAGGAAGAAGATCCTCTCTTGAATATTTCCGGCTGATATCTTCAGTAGCACTCCTTGCATGAGCATCTCAGTGCATGTGTCTGTGATATTGGACCCCTGTAAGCACATAAAATGCAGATATAAAAAGGCACATCCATAAAAACCTATTGGGGGGCTTTTAGAATGAATCCCACTTCACGTTGAGGGTCTAAACATGGGATTACACAGCCCAACATTTTTCTGTTCTCCTTCTCTGGGATCTGTCCAAACGTTCCCGGTTTCCTCACTTGCAGATTGCAATGGGACCCTAAACTGCAAAGCCAGTTAAGGGCCTCTATACAATAACATCCTGTCAGGTGGAAGAGTGGGGTGCTGCATTGTGGAACTGGCCACATGTGTCACTGTTGCGAGTGATAAAATGTCCAGTCTATACCTTTCTCTCTGGTGGGAGTTTATGTAGTTCGATTGGACCAAAGCGGCTAAAAATAACTCCCCCGTGTACTGAACCGAAAAATGTGCTAAGCATTTCCTCCCGGAGCAGACACACCACATTTCCTTTCATCCTCGTCCTCTGGTCCACATCTTAGACTTTCTCTCTTGTCCCCTGTCTATTCTGCTATCTGGTCCACTCCTTCCTCGCCAAACACACTTCCTCTCTCTCTGCTGCTCAGGACCTTTCGAGTTCATCCAGGCTACAACCAGATGTTTAGCTCATTTGTAGCTAATGTGCACACCAGACACACAAAAGAGCCACATGACAGTTTTTTTTTTTCCCCTGTAACTATCAACACTTCCTGTTCTTGTAACAGTTCTACAAGTACAGAACAGGTATTTAATTTTTGTTATGGCTGGCACATTTTTATACTGGCATTGATTTCAATCATTTATATCCAATTAACTTTTTGACACAACCTAACCATTATCCAGGCTTGGGGCCAGCACTATGAGTATATTGGGTCCTCAACCTTGTTATTTTTCATAAATCATACAGAGCATAAAGTTTAACATGACAAAATCAAAAATGCTCTTAATCAAAGAAAGACATTATCAAAAACACTGTGGCCAAAGCACAAACACATTATGAGTAATTAGTAAGAGCTTATGGGGTGGTGACGTCTAAAATGTATAAATATAAACTTTCACTGTCTCGGGAGAGTAGAACTTTCCAGGTTGAGACAGCTCTAGAGCAGGTCAGTGGAATAAGTAATCACTCTGTAAGAACAGCAATCACTCAGAGCACCCACGCCCAATTCATATTTTTCCATTTTACACGTTTGACTGATTTTACTTAGTGGTTATATTTCATTTAAAGTTTGGAGTTCTGACAAAGTTCAGAAGTGTGAAGCTACATTTCTATGCTTCTTTGACTGTAACAAAGCGGGAAAAGGCCCTGCTGTGTTTACATCATTTTAGTATGAGTAAGTATCAGAAAAGACATAAAATGTACAAGTGATTGATAATGCCAAGGATAACCTCATGCAACAAAAGGTCAGTGAATAAACAATTACTTTGGTCTGATTTGGTGGAACTGTAGTTTAAAACTGAATGAGCATAATAGAAGGTACTAGTAGTAAGGTTTTCTGAAAGAAAAGGTTTTCTGAAGAAGTGTGAAACTTGACTTCACTGTGAACAAAACCCAGTCCCACTGACTTAGTGAAGCCATCCCAGGACTCAAACTCTTTTCTTTGGTTTCTACCTGGTGATGATGATTGGATCAGTCATCCAAATGCATGGCGGCTTTAGTTACAGCTTCAGCCGGGCAGAAAGAATGGCCATAGTGAATACAAATCATTGGAGAACAAGAAAAGCTTAAAGTGGCTACAAAAGTCACGCCACTTGGAATTCTTGTTGAAACGGTAGCTGAATTGAGGCTAAGTGGATTTGAGTAAGTCATGACTTTAAGCTTTGGTCAAAGGAATTTAGTGAAGTTATAAGATGAAAACTACATGGTAACGGGTATTGCAGTACCTCCCAGCCTTCGATGTGGGATTGCCATTCTTCTAAAATCTCCAGCTTTTCCATTTGCCTTTTAGCTTCATTAATGCTGGAGCACACAGACTTCATCACCTGCAGAGACTCCTGGACTGGACTGTAGTCATTGTGCCTTCTAGGTGTTCTCTTCAACAGCTCCTAGAATAACACATAAAACTGATGAGGTACAAGATTTGAAATGGGTAAAATAAACATCACAGAATCACTCTGAACTAGAAGATCGAAGCAAGTCAGCAAGGTCAGAATATAGTGGATATAAAAAGTCTACACACCAGTGACGTGCAGTCAGGGGAGGCAGGTGAGGCTGTGCCTCACCTGGCATCACAGAGGGAAAAAAAGGAAAATAAAAAAATAAATGGTTATATTTATCCAATGATTTGTACTGTAAAGTTATTTTCTATTTATTTTCACCATTTTAATTTTTTTTAGCTCAGCAGTGACAAATTCTGCGCTAAAGCAGCGGTGAAAAGACATGTAGTTACCTGGCCTCATGGTAGAGGCACTCATGAGCCCAGGGATTCTTCTGCAACTCCTGGGGCAGCAGATTAGAATAAGTGACAGCAAGCTACAATTTAGAGATAGCAAGTCATGTTTATCAATTCTTGTCTGGCCCTACTTTTTAAATGGAGGAAGATTTCATATTAAAGCCCAAGCAGTTTTCTAAACTGGACTTTCAGTTGAAGCAGGAGGTTATAATTAAAGGAAGACCAATGCCTAACGCTAAAGGGTTTGCGCCAGACTACGGGACGAAAGACTCGCTCTTTTCAAACAGTGTGGTGCACACGAAAAGGCTGGCTGTGTGCCTCGTGCCTTCTTTTCTCATCCTGCTGTGACAATGTCTAGCTGGACTCAGATGGGATATTGTGACCTGAAAAATTTGCAAAGAAGCCTCATTAAAAATGAGTGGTCCACCGCGCACATTCAGAGCCAGATTGCACAAAAAATGTTGCTATTTTAATTTATGACGCTACTCGGTGCACTCTGGAAAATGCATTGATCAATAATAATTAATTTTCAGCTTCACATCAAAAATATTACGAGCTACCAGTTACTTACAGGAAGAGAAATTGGCCCGGGGCCACCTGGTTTACATATTTGTAAATCTGATTGTGATGATGTCAGTGCCGCACCAGCCATGAACATCACTGCACGTCACTGCTACACACCCCTGTTCAAATGCCAGGTTTTTGTGATGTAAAAAAAAAATGACAGATAAATAATTTTACAACTTTTTCCACCTTTAATGTGACCTATAGCCTGTACAAAGCAATTGAAGAACAAACTGAAACCTTTATAAGGAAAAAATATAAAATTAAAAACTTAACCTGATTGCATATGCACACCCTTAAACTAATATTTTGTTACAGCATCTTTGGCTTTTATTACAGCACTCAGTCTTTTTGGGTAGGAGCCTATCAGCGTGGCACATCTTGATGTGACAATATTTGCTCACTCTTCTTTGCAAAACTGCTCCAAATCTGACAGATTGTGAGGGCATCTCCTGTGCACAGCCCTCTTCAGGTCACTCCACAGATGTTTGGGATTCAGGTCTGGACTCTGTCTGGGCCATTCCAAAGCCTCAATCTTTTTCCGGTGAAGGCGTTCTTTTGTTGATTTAGATGTGTGCTTTGGGTCATTGTTATGCTGAAAGATGAAGTTCCTCTTCATCTTCAGCTTTCTAACAGAAGGCCGAAAGTTTTGTGCCAACACTGTCTGGTATTTGGAAGTGTCCATAATTCCCTCCACCCTGACTAAGGCCCCAGTTCCAGCTGAAGAAAAACAGCCCCAAAGCTGCTGCCACCACCATTCTTCACTGTAGGTATGGGGTTATTTTGGTGATGTGCAGTGTTGTTTTTGCACCAAATATACCTTTTGGAATTCTGTCCAAAAAGTTCAACCTTGGGTTCATCAGACCATAACACATTTTCCCACATGTGTTTGGGAGATTTCAGATGTATTTTTGCAAAATGAAGCCGGGGTTGGATGAGTTTTTTTTGTAAGGTAAGACTTCCATCTTGCCACCCTACCCCACAGCCCAGACATATGAAGAAGACGGGAGATTGTTGTCACATGTACTACACAGCCAGTACTTGCCAGACATTCCTGCAGCTCCTTCAGTGTTGCTGTCGGCTTCTTGGCAGCTTCCCTGACTGGTTTTCATCTCATCTCAATTTTGGACGGACTTCCTGTTCTTGGTAATGTCAAAGTTGTGCCATATTTTCTCCACTTGATGATGACGGTCTTCACTGTGTTCCATGGTATATTTAATTCCTTGGAAATTCTTTTGTAGCCTTCACCTGACTGATGTATTTGAATAATGAGAGCCCTCTAATGCTTTGGAAGCTCTCTGCAGACCATGGCTTGTACTGGAAGATGTGACTACAAGAATGTCAGGAAAAGCCTACTAGAACAGCAGAACTTTATTTGGGGTTGATCAGAGGCACTTTAAGTGGTGACAGGTGAGTGCTGACTCCAGTTTAACATGAGTTTGAATGGAATTGGTTAAATATGAACACAGCCACATCCCGAGTTGTAAAAGGGTGTACATACTTATGCAACCACTTTTTTTTTCTTAATCTCCCTGAAAGATTTCTGTTTGTTTTTCAGTTGTGTTGCACAGGTTATGAAAGGTGGAAAAAGTTGTGAAATGATTTATCTTGGTGTAATTTTTTTTTACATCACAAAAACCTTGCATTTGAACAGGGGTGTGTGTTCCAATATTCAAATGTACAGGATCCAAAAATTATAATAGTGAATTGAAAATTCACATGGACTGCAACTGTAGTTACTGCTGGGAGGTTGATGGGACAATCCACAAACGTTACATTCTGTCATTATGTCCATAGGCAAGACACCTCAGCTTTGAATCATAATGTTACTGTTGATGTGGTAGCATATTTTAGTGGTTGTAAAAGCCATTAGCAGGGTATAACTTATATCAATTTAAAAAAAAACTCCAGATTGCAAATGGTCCCCAATGCAAAACCAGTGTTTATATTCAAGAGATCTGCTATCATATTCATTCACCGGGTAGTTGATGAGTTTGCCCTTGCTGATGTCTATCAGTGGTGTTTTTTGGGAGCGGAGGAGGCCTCAGCAGCTGGAGGACTTCAAATGGCACAGCATCAGATTACCCCCTATTATTACATCTCTGGGTCCATGCTAGTGGCTGTTTAGAGAAGGCCTGGGTGAATTAATAGATCATAACAGGATAAATGAGATGAGACAGAGCAGATCACTTACTCAAACGAGTCTTTGAAAGTGGGTAGTGTTTCATGAAAGGAAATGGACATTTTAAAACTAACAACAGAGAAGATTTTTGCATGAATGAGTCTAGTCAATGTGGCCTGAGTGTGCCGCGGGGTGATGATAGCTTCTGGTGTTTTTTTTCTACATTGTGGTTGTAAAGTAGAGGTGTGCTGGAGCAGTGTTTCATTAGCAGGGGAGAGGCTGATGTGAACACGGTTGGACAGTGGGGAGTAATGACTAGGCAGGGTTGGGTAGATGGAGAAGGAGAGGGAGCGCCTGTAGAGGTATGGTGGGCCCATAATACAAGGTTTGAATTGACAAGGTTATACTCACTTTAAGCAGAAGTGGGTATTTGCAGATTCTCTGAATGGGAGCCACCAGGTAGCCTTCAAGTGGGACCTCTGTGTTGGTCCTGCCACCCAGCAACATGCAGTTCTACAACAGCACAGGCAAAAACAGTTAAAAATCTAGCCAATTTAATTTAACCACAAGCCTTCACTCTCACATTCATTCATTATGAATTGCTATAATTCACAAATAAATGTGTAGGACCCAGGACAATGAGAGGAAGTAAGAGAGAACCCACTTTATCATAGGAAGGAAATGCCGTCTCAGCAGCAGAGATACTAGTGCATGCAGAGAGGGCAAGAGATTGAACCAACAACCACAGCTCTATGTTGTGAGGCTAGAGATGAACCACATTTCAGTTAAATATGGCACATAAAAATTTGAAGGCAGTGCATAGAAAACTTGAGCTTGAAAAGTTATTCTTATTTAATTATTCTTATTTCTTAATAGGTAAACGAGCAAAGGGTCTGCAGCAAAGTACTTCAAATCAATACTCAGATTTCAAGAGTTGCATGGAAGAATAATTACTAAAGTGCACAATGTAACTTTTTGATTGGGGGTTTGTCCCATGTTTGTTTCTATGAATAATGTCATTGCTGTGCCTGAAATCTTCCACAGTATGACATTACCTTACATGTGGTTTTATAGCCCAAGAATACTTAGAAAAACAGGCATTCCAACAGTGAGTGAAGTTGCCTTTCCACAGATCTGACCTGTTACTGGCCTGGTTTGGGCCCCATGATGAAATAGAAAGGTTTAATACCATACTGTGAGACAAAGCAATAACATCTCCACGGAGAAAACATTTGCCCCTCCACCAGAAGAGTTACACAATGCACCTTTATGTGGCAAAAATTAGAGAGCCATAAATTAAAATCAGTGACAGATGGAACCAACAGCCAACATAAGGAGGTCATTCAACACTCATTGTGAAAGTTACTTTGTCATTGGTGGATCAAAGTGAACAGCATGCTGTGAGCTGAGGTGATGAGGTCGCACACTTCTGTAAACAGTAAAGCATGGTTTAAAGGTGATGAAAGGGTTAGCGGGGGTTTGAGGATCTCCCTGTTCACTGCCCTGACCAGTCTAAAGCCTAGAGAATGACCCTTTACCCTGTATGCCAAGTTTGCGGCATGAGAAGGTCAGATGCACATAGGTCACTCCTTCATAGACCCTGGTAAATCAAAGTCAATTAATAGTATCTGTGACTTCTTTGGCTCCGTAGATTAAAAAACCAGCAGACCATAAATTATTCTCTGGCTGGTGTGCATGTGCGTCCTTTATTTCTCACTCCATTAACCACACTGTAAGAAGTGACCACATGTTTTGACTAGAGAGAAGGATAATAGAGGAAAAAGCCACAAAATGCAATCTATAAAACTGTCTAAATAGGCCCGTCTGGGTGTGTTCTCTGCTGTAGACCGGATTTTAAAGGGCACACTTTGGTTTGGGGTTAGGCTTGGTTTCAGCTATTCTATTTTTCTCCACAAGTTGTATGTTTTATAACACAGGACAACAAGCAGAATGACATGGGGGTGTAGAGGGGGACCCATCTCACAACGTTAAGGCCACCACAGAGCCTTATGTGCTCCTCCTTTCAGTTAAAGTGACACTGCCTAACTTTCTGGTGGTAGCATGATTCCATGGAAAGTTGAAAAAAGAAAGTTAAAACCATACTTCACAACATGGAGATAGATATGTTTTATGCCATACTGTGGAACATTATCAACAAACATGTGTTAAAAAGTTATGCAGTGGGGCTTTAAAAGGGATAGTGTGTTTTTTTTATGTTAATCTGTATGGGTTTCCTTCTAAAAGTTACATGCGGTAACACCGGCTTACCTCTGACAGTTTGCGCTCAGCCCAGTTCTGCTCGCGTTCTGGAGCTCAGGTAATTAGGTCCGGTAAGTTCGCGGGGACTGTTAATAAAGCTTGTTTTTCTTCTCATAACAAAACATTTGTCCGAAAGGACATTATGCATTCGCATATCTCGTCTCGATTCGTATCACTGTGCACCTATTACTTATTATTAGCCTGTTGAACTTTAGCGGAAGTGAACGACGGATGCAGTCCGCCGTAATGGGAAGTTTACGAGTGAACAGCTAATAGGCAGCCAATGTGAGCGCAGTGATACGAATTGAGACGAGATATGCGAATGCTAACTACGCTGCTGGATTTTTCGTGTTTGGAAAACACTGTTTGGGAAGCAAATATATCACCTTTCGGACAAATGTTTTGCTTTGAGAAGAAAAACAAGCTTTATTACGAGTCCCTGCGAACTTACCGGACCTAATTACCTGAGCTCCAGAACGCGAGCAGAACCGGGCTGAGCACAAACTGTCAGAGGTAAGCCGGTGTTACCGCACGTAACTTTTAGAAGGAAACCCATACAGATTAACATAAAAAAACACACTATCCCTTTTAAAGCCCCACTGCATAACTTTTTAACACATTTTTGTTGATAATGTTCCACAGTATGGCATAAAACATATCTATCTCCATGTTGTGTGTTAAAGGGACAGTGTGTAGGATTCGTGGCGCATAGGTGGTTAGTAGCTATTCCACTTCCTCTTTTGGCTATGGCAGACCTCGAGGGTCACCCGGGCGCGACGTAGCGCCGAAATCTCGCGTGCCCGCGCACGAACCGCGCACCGCTGTATACATAAAACGCGGTCCCCCGTTCACTTTTTTTTTTTTCTTTTCGCATGAAAACACACAATCCCGATCATGATTCATGACAATCTACACATCAAATGAAACCTTACAGTCTCCTCTTTTTGACTATGCAATTCATTTCCCTGCAAAACAATCACTCCCCGAGCACATGGGGCTTTTATACAGAAAAGCACAAAACTTAGCTTACTTAGCTTACCTTTGAAGGCTCTGCACAGGTCAAACTCTGTATTTCATCATAAACTTGGTCTCAATCTGTCCATAAGGATCCAGCGAATAAAATCCAGTAAAACAATTTAGTCCAAAATACGTGTTATATCCATTACGATGTGTGATACAGCAGCATGCTTCTTTACACGAGGCTCCCCCCCTCCCCCCTCCCCTTCCCCTTCTCTCCTTCGCTCCTTCTCTCCCACATGAGCAGGCGCTAGCAGGAGCCGAGGCGAAGGATGAGCCCAAATGTCCTTCTGCGGCTCTCGTATTCAAAATGGCTGCCTCTATATGGGGAAGATCCCCCTTTTATGTGACTATATCTAAGTCCAAAAGAATACTTTGATTTCATGATGGAAGTGAAAAGGCTTGGAAAACAATGTATTTTTGAATGGGTATCTTCAATTTCAGTAATTAACAGGTGAAAATCTTACACACTGTCCCTTTAAGTTCAGTTGTATTCATACATTTGCCTAGTATAGTCCTTGCCAGGTCTTTGTGCCAGAGTGTGTTCTTCCCTGTAGACCTTGATATTTAAGTGCAACCTTCTTTTTATGGAACTCTTAAAACACTGGGGGTGATGCAGGGCAGACATTGTGAAGGCTAAGCAGTATTTTTGGCTTGAAACACATCGTAAGCCGTCATAGCCTTGAAGCCAAAATGGAGGGAACAGGCAGCAGGACAAAAGACTGTAAAAGCCCCAGGGGTACAGAGGTGTGACAGGTTTGGGAGGCAGTGGGGAACAGATATGGTCATCTTTTGTTTTAGCACAACACACAAGCCTCCCCGGAGAAAGTGAAAGTGTCTTCAATAGTGTTAGAACAAGAAGAGAGAGCCCGTCTACACAGAAGGCCCATCAGCTGTCAGACCTGGGAACAGAAAGTACAGGCCCGTACACTGTCCAGCTGCCTGTGTGGGTGACTGCATGTTAGGATATCTACAGTAAGGGTGTGTACTTTTGTCCAAACTCACGATTAGGCCACTTTTGTAAGCCCAGATAATTTTTAGCTTTAGCAAACAGGCCTAGATTAGATTATGTTTGTATTTTTATGGACCGCTGGGGGTACACAGGATACTTATATAAAAAGGTACTTTCAGATTAGTCCTTGTTTCCAACTACATCACAGAGTAGTTCTATTTTAGACTGCATTCTATTTAACTTTTTAAACACATCTGGATTCTGTGTTGATGTAAGAATGAGGTTTAATCTATACTGTGGAACATTCTAGATAAAGCAGTAATTATTTCCATGGAGACAAACAGGTAGCGAACTCTCCACTAGAAATGTTACGCAGTGGACCTTTAACATGGATCATGCTTATTTTCACTATTGTCAGTCTCAACTGATAAACCATTGCAACATGTGTAAATGCCTTTGCTGTAGCCTGTCCTTTCTCACTCCTTTCAAATATTTCTTTGTGTACGTTTCCTGGCTATCATAGTATGGCAGCATTTGGCCAAAGAACTTGAAAACCTTGAAAGAAAAATAAGCTCTTTGCATCACAAATCAGACTTGTATTGACTGCATATTCTTACCAATATACACGTCCGAACACTCCTGATCTTATTGAGCTCCAGCAGCAGTCTCTGTGCCTTTTCGTGATTCCCGCAGTATTCATCATAAATCTGGAATCGACCCTTCTGCAAAACACATCAAAAATAAGAATGGTGTCAGAATATGCAATAGCAAATAATATATTACAGAGAATTATAATGCAACACAACGCAGGTAAGTTTATTTGTATAGCACAATTCATGCACTAAGTAATTTGAGTGTTTTACAGAATACAAAATACATTAAAATCACTATACAAACAAACCAAAACATAAATCATCACAAAATTAAAAAAGAGAAAGAGACATTAAATGAGAGAGAAGAGTGTAGAATGAAAACCTTTCGGTCATATGCAGAGCTAACCGTTTAGAGTCTGGATTTAAACAGGGTCAAAGTAGAGGCCTGTCTCACATGTTCAGGAAGACTGTTCCAGTTTTTAGCTGCAGAAAACTGAAACCCTGACTCCCCGTGTTTAGTCCTGACTTTGAGCACCAGCAAGAGGCCAGTCCCTGAGGTCCTCAGAGTGTGAGATGGTTCATATGGCACTAGAGATACTTTGGTGTTAGGCCATGTAGAGACTTGTACACAAGCAGAGGTGCTTTACAGTCTCTTCTCTGAGCCACAGGGAGCAGTGAAGAGACCTGAGCACAGGACTTGCTATGTGCTCATACTTCCTGCTTCGAGTTTGGACCCTAGATGCAGTGTTCTGGGTGTGCTGCATCTATTTTACAGCTCAATTGGAGAGGCCAGTGAGTAGGCCGTTAGAGTAGTCTAACCTACTATAGACAAACACATGGATAACTCTCTCTAAGTCTGCATTAGACAGTATACCTTTGATTTTTGCTATATTTTTAGATGGTAAAAGGCTGCAGATGTTATTGATTTAATGTGGCTGTTAAAGTTCAAGTCTGACTCCATTATTACCCCTAGATTTCTAGCCTGATTTGCAGGTTTTAGAGAGACTGGAGGTGACTGCTGACACGGTCTCTTTGTTTCTGTGGGCCAAAGACTATAACTTCTGTTTTGTCTGAGATTAGCTGGAGAAAGTTGTTTTGCATCCACACACTGTGTTGGATGCAGTGGGAGAGTGAGTCCACTGGTCCATAGTACCCTGCTGTCAGTGACACATAGATCTAAGTGTCATCTGCATAGTTGTGGTAGGACACATTATTACTGTGTATTAACTGGCCTAACGGCAGCATGTAGAGATTGAACAAAAGAGGGCCCAAGATCAACCCCTGGGGCACCCCACTGGTCAGAGCCATGTGATTTTAGACACAGTTTCCAACTTCAACAGAGTATTTCCTGTCTTCTAGATAGGACTTGGATCGGTTTAGTGCAGTACCAGATATGCCCACCCAGTCCTCTAGTCTCTGTAAGAGGATCCCATGATCGACAGTGTCAAAAGCAGCACTCAGATCTAACAGGATCAAGACTTTGCCTGCATCAATGTTCAGGCAGATGTCATTTGTCACCTTAATAAGGGTGGAAAACATCTAAGGAGTTGTTCATATGGAGAAGGTTAGTAAGCTGTTGGTAAACAGCTTTTTCAAGGATTTTTGCCAGAAAATGTTAGATTTGAGATGGGTCGGAAATTGTTCAGTACTCTGGCATCAAGACTGCTCTTCTTTAGGAGAAGGTTAATGACCACAGCTCTTGGGAATGTTCCAGATTGAAGTGACATGTTAATTATGTGAGTGAGTGGTGAAAGCAAACTGTTGAGGGCAGACTTTTGAAATCTAGTGGGTAACACATCGAGGCAACATGTAGATGAACTCAGACTGGTGACGATCTCCAGTATAGTTTTGTCAGTTACAGGTGCGAAATGAATTAGCTTTAAGTGTCTCTGTGGCTCCATGCTTGTTATTCAAGTTGTGGAATTGATTGCATTTTTGATACCCTGAACCTTGTCATTACAGAATACTGCAAACTCATTGCACTTAGATGTGGAAATTATTTCTAACGGCAGCAGAGCTGGAGGACTTGTTATTCTGTTCACTGTTGCACAAGGACATGAGAGTTTTTACTGCAATTTCCAATAATGTCCAAAAAGTACCTCTCTCTTGTTTTACCCAAACTGTGGTGGTTGTACATATGCATCTTTTCTCTGTAAATTTCATATTGAATGTGGAGGTTTGACTTGCATTATTTCCCTTCAGCCCTCTGGTACTCCCTTTTCTGTGCCCTGACCGAGTCATCATTCCTCCACAGAGCCTTTTTGCCCATCTTCATTGGGGCAATGGTGTCTAGACCATTCAAAACAATTGAAGTCACAGAGTTCCACAAATCATCAACATTAAAACATGAGGCAGTTTCAAGTGTATAATTTCCATGAACAGTGCACCTGCGTTATCATTTATGTGTCTCCTTCGAACAATTGCAGGACCAGCAGGTGGTTTGGGACAGACAGGCAGGTCAAAGAAGATGCAAAAATGATCAGATAGAGCAACATCAACCACACTGACATTTGAAATATTTACACCCTTTGTAATGAGCAGGTCCTGAGTGTACCCTCTGTTGTGTGTGGGCTCACTGACATGCTGAGTTAAACCAAAAGTTTCAAGGACAGCGCTGAGCTCTAGCATTTTGTCACACACATTATCCACATGTACATGGACTAGTACTATAGATAATGCAGCAGTGACATATGGTGCAGTACATTAGACAGATAAATTATATGCCCCATGGTGAAAAGTACAGTGGATCCAGTGTAGAAATAAAACATAATGCAAGTACGTGGGAGGCTATCAATTCGTCATCTGCCTCACAGCCATATGACGGACAACCTTCCACTAAAGCACACATTAATATTGTATCGTCATGGGAAATCGCACTGGGACCAGACTGCAAGTTGCACTTACTAAAGAAATATCAAAACACATGAAAGCCAGTGAGGTGCAGAGAAAGGGCTGCCATAAGAACAGATGCAGTAACAGAACCTCACTGTATCTCATCTTCTGAAATTGTTTTCTCAGAAGCCAGGGCATGAACTCACACAAAGATTAGTTTTAAGTAGAGGGAAATGTTTAGAATGGAAAGCGACAGTATGAACTAATTCTCTGGACTTGGCCATAAAAAGGATATTAAAGGGATATTGAATTTGAGAAGTAGGATATTCAGCTGGGTTAGTTTTATTTGTTTTATATCTTTTTTAATATAATGAGAATTCATTGCTATATCAGAGTTAAGTCTCTGAGTGGGTGTGATTAGATGCTATTGCATATAGTACTGCTAGCATGGTAATATGGGTACTTTAGTGTTATCAACTACAGAAAGGCTTGATATGCAATACCACATTCATGGAAAAAAACACATTTTTTATACAATGAAAGACCAAAGAAAGTAGTTACCATGTAGTTTTACACTCGTTCTAATAGACATGCACAATATCCTTGTAAAACTGTTCAGGAAATGTTCATCTTTGTCCTAATTATGTATTTTTTTTCTGTATGGATAACTGTTTTAATAAGTATCCAGTTCTTATACAAATTTTAGTACCGATTAAAGTACTATATACTATTATTACCTATAACTTACTACATTTGATATTACTGCTACAACCATATTACCACCGTTCATACACCAACTAATATTTTTAGATTATAAAATGCATTGCTTACAAACGTCTTACAGCAGTATTCCCTGAAGTAAACTGGTGCATAACTCTTCCTTTCCACCTCTGGATCCCATATGACATCTGGCCACATGATTTCCACTAAGCTGTTGAAATGGTCACCTCATCTCCACATTCTTTTAACAATGAGATTTATGCATTTCTGCCACTCTAAATCTGCATAGTAAAGAAGGTCAGATTTATTAACTCTTTTAAAACCATGATACGCTGTGCACTTCAAGGCAACAAATTAAAGTGATCTATGGCACCAATAAGCAGAATATTACCAAGAGATCATAAATACAGCAGATGTGGCCTCCTTCACAGACTGTTAGCATGTGGCGTAGTCTAGTATACAACTTAAAGGTCCAGTGTGTAAGATTCGTGGCGCATAGGTGGATAGTGGCTATGGCACTTCCTGTTTTAGCTACGGCAAACCTCGAGGGTCACCCGGACGCGCCGTAGCGGACAGCTCGCGTACCCGCGCGCGTGCCCGCGCGCACCCGGCGCACACCCGGCCAACAACAACGGTATTAATAAAACGCGGTCTCCCGTTCACTGTTTTTTTTTCTTTTCGCATGAAAACACACATTCCTGATCGTGTACCATGACAATCTACATATCAAATGAAACCTTACAGTCTCCTCTTTTTGACCATGTAATTCATTTCCCGGCACAATAATCACTCCCTGAGCACATGGGGCTTTTATACGGAAAAGCACAAAACGAGGTTTGTTACTTAGCTTACCTTTGAAGGCCTTGCACAGGTCAAACTCTGTATTTCACCACAAGCTTGGTATCAATCTGTCCGTAAGGATCCAGCGAATAAAATCCGGTAAAACAATTTAGTCCAAAACGACGTGTGATACAGCAGCATGCTTGTTGTTTATCCAAAACCATGAACCCCCCCCCGACCGGCACCTCTCTCCCTCTCTCTTGCGCAGCGCGCGCTCCGCCTGCTTTGCCTCCGGTGCTACCACGAGCCTTGCCGAAGGCGGAGCCCAAATGTCCTTCTGCGGCTCTCGTATTCAAAATGGCTGCCTCTATATGGGGAGGATCCCCCTTTTATGTGACTATATCTAAGTTCAAAAGAATACTTTGATTTCATGATGGAAGTGAAAAGGCTTGGAAAACAATGTATTTTTGAATGGGTATCTTCAATTTTGGTAATTAACGGGTAAAAATCTTACACACTGTCCCTTTAAATGTTATGACCAAAGTGAAGGAAAATGTCAGTAGTGAATAGTCCAAGCAATGATAAAATGTTCTTAATGGAGGAAAAGGAAATTGCAGATGGAGATAAAAAGTACTCACAAAGTGCAAGAAGCAGCGTCCGATCTCATGATGGGCGTGAGGGTCAGGGTGAAGCAACTCCTCCACCATGGACAGAAAGTCTTTATGCACAGCCAGGATTTCTTCAATGTTGGAGAACAGAATCTGCAACAGAGTAAAGAAGGCATTGTAATAGACTGGGAATACAGAACTCAGCCCAAATCCATTCTTAAAGGTCCTATAGTATGCAAAACTGACTCCTGTGAGCTTTAAGCCGCGTTATAATACTGTTACCTCATAAAAACATACCCAGAGCTGTGTTTTGTTTCATTCACACATGTTTGAGTAATCCTGCATTACTGGACTGTTTATATCCCCAAAATTCAGAAAGATGATCCACCTTGTGATTTCATCCAGTGGTAGTTTTAAAGTCAACAGCTATTTGTAGGCTAAATTTAACTGCAATACACTAGAATAACCATAAATTGCAGTTTCTAAAAATCTATTGTTCAGTTGAGATTGCCACAGAAAATCTACAATATCTCTTGCTACACTGAGAAGGAAAGACATTTCAACAAGGTGCAGCTTCAAAGTTAGGCAATTTCGGGGCTGAAATGATCAAAAACTTTCTAGAGAAGCTCTTCCTGTATTATCACTCGATGATATCACATGGTGTTTCTAGTTTGAAAGAAAAACACAGCCTAAATGTGCATGGTTTGTGTGCTAAACACATGCAAATGAAACAAAACACAACATGTTAAAACACAATATGTTTTTGATGAGGAGACAACATTGTAATACAGATTTTAAAAAAAAAATAATTTAAAAGCTTAATATAGGCCTTTTAAACTACGAGTATTACTGTTGTTTCTACTTTCTCCAATACATTCATCTGGACTGAACAGATAAGATTCTAGCTCAATATCAAGGTTTTGCACTTGCACCACTTTTATGTGCCTCATTATTTTATTGTGATTGTAAAAGCACTTTAAATGCCTTAAAAGTGCTTCATAAAAATGTGGCCAAAAGGTGAACAATTACCAACACTATCTATTGTTTTCTGAAATCTAAAATGTTACCTAAATCTTTAAAGATCCCATGACATGGTACTTCTTGATGCTTTTATATGGCGCCTTAATGGTTCCCTGATACTGTAAATGAATCCTTCTTCAAAATCAAGCCTCAGTGCATGAGAAAGCCTCATGAACACAGTCAGAGTCAAAATTATGTCTCTGAAACGCTTTATTCTGGGCGTTATTGCTTGAATGCAAATGAGGAGGACAGAGACAGTCCAGTGCAGCGGGTGAGGGCGTGGCCAAACTCTCCGCTCTTTCCTGGATTAGCGGTGCGCTGTGCGCCGTCACCCACTTCCGCGTTTAAGCGCGGAGGAAGATATGAGACGATTTCCATTGAAAAATAAACACATTTCCACAGAAAATAAATTTAAACAACTGCTGTTTCAGAGGTTCGGAGGCACTGGAAACACTCTCACGTGCCTCCAGGCAAATAAAAAAACGCATCTCGCATTGCGTAGCTCGTTTGCGGTCCAAACTCTCTGGGCATGATTTACAGAGATGGTGGGTAGACATCCAGACTGGCAGTGGAACTGCATTTGCATTTTTCCCCGAGTGTGACGTCAGAAATTTCCCTTGTTCAGAATTGCCCGTTTGGGCTGTCTTTTTTTCAAATGCGGAAAACGACCGCAAATGCTCAGTTTACACATTTCGCAACTTTTAGTCATGGAGGGGGCCCTAAACAGGGTAGGGGAGCTCACATTAACATTCAAAAACCTCAGAAAGTGAAAATTTCATGCCATGGGACTTTTATGCCAGGGTTATGTAGTGTTTAGCTTAAGAAGGCAAATGAGTTAAGATTTAAATTCCCACTGTTAAGTATTTTTCCCTTATGCCCCAGTCCTGTATGGATATAAGCAATTTTGTCAAAATTTTCAACTGCATCCCGTTAATGAAACCACTGCATAGGTTTGTCAGGTCTGTCAAGTTGTGTACAGTTTTGTATCATGCTTTTGTCAATTTATGGAGAATTGTCTTGAGGGAGGATGGATGACGTAGGCTTGTGGGCTGAACATTGGATAGAATTTAGAATAGCTAACCATAAGAAGGTTTCAAATAGGGCTTGGGAGAGATCGCTAAATAATAGGTACATGCATGGATGACATCTAAAACCTTTTCAGGCATGTTTTTGATGAGGGAATAATGCTGTGATGTGGTAGTATTAAAAAAAACATCTCATCTTATATGAGTTGGTGATAAAATTCTATGATTTTCTGGTGTCATTCCTGCTGCTTGCCCCACATCACACCCTGGTGATCGGGATTCTCTTCTCACGGCATGTCCCCAAATAAAGCTCTATTGGCTAAACAGGCTCAGCCACTAATATGCACAGAATGCATGTTTACCTTTGAGTGTAAGCAAACTCTGAGAGGTCTGTGCCTCTTCCACTGTGAGCGCACATCCTTTATTATGTCCCATCAGGATCATTTATAAATAGATTAGATTTACAGCTGCTTCCTGGACTTCCCACATCTTCTTCTCTTCGAAAATCAACTATTTTAGGTTCAACCACATGAAACCGACTTAATTTTAGGTGTGTATTTTTCCAGTCCTGTATAAGTTCATGTTAGACAAAACTGGGATCTTACATAATCATCAGGGATTACATTATGACCACTGACAGGTTAGGTTAAAGTAATATCTTGTCAATCTTGTCATATAGGCCTAGCTAACCCCTCTTATATGTAGTGTAAGAGAATTTCTTATCCTTAAACTTGGTGCATAGCAGAAATACAAATACAAGACTATACTTAGCAGTGAAAATAATGTATTTTTTTCATAGATTTATGTTTATTGTTGCATTTTCAAGATGGTCGTTTTGGATGTGTAGTCATATTTTTCTTCATGAAATCAAATCAAATCTTTGTCACTGGCCACGAACCAGGAAGTACAGTTGCTGCCCTGTTAATTCTTGTTATCATGACGGCAAAACTTTCTGACCTCTGAGGAACAGTTCTGGACGATTGCGCAGGTGAACTAGTTCTGTTTTTCACTTTTAAAGAAAACTCAGATACAGCTAAATACAAAACTGAGCCAATTGAGCATTACCTTAACCGTCTCCTCTGTGATGTTCTTGTCAACTTTAGTGGCTGCGTACTGGTTGAGACGATGCAAAAACACCTATCAACAGAGAAAGGAAACAGTTAGTACTTTTCAATCCTTGCGTGGATAGAGTGACATGATGGCATCTGACCCTTTACACTTTGCTCACACTAAAAAGACGACAGGATTCAGGCTTTGTGTCCTGCGGAAACACTTGGCTGTAAGAGCAAATTATCACAATGGACACTTGATACACAGGAAACCTAAGATGTGGTGGAAAAGCTTAATTGCAGTTAGTGGAGATTCAGAGGCAATTTTAACAACCAGGGATGCGACTTGTCCATGGTGTGTGAACTGAGTGGGTTGGAAGTGAGTTTTCTGCCACTCCCACAGAAAAAAAATCTAGTTCCCAAAAAACATTTAATGCTCCAGGACACTTTCATGCAAATGAGAAGTGACGTGAGAAGTGAGGGGCAGCTTTTAGAGAAGGCATCCATCAGCATGTACCAGAATTATGATTATGCACAAAATAATACACTTATATGTCTTTAGCTAAAAGCTTTGGTGAAAACAAATAGTGTGGTAAAATGTTTGATACTGGTGTACTTTAAAGGTTCTATATTAAATAGGGCATAAAACAGACTCTTGCAAGCTCTAAGTCATGTTATAATGCTGTTACATCCTCAAAAACATACCTGGAGTTGTGTTTTGTTTCATTCACACACTTGAGTAACCCCGCATTATTAGTCTGTCTATATCAAAATGCTCTGTTCCACCTTGTGATGTCACAAAGAGGCAAAGTTAACAGCAACTTTTTATCTCTACAGATAGAGACAAAGGTAGAGATTGGCAATTCCAGGACTGAAATCATCCAAATGATTCTAGTGAAGTTGTACAGAGTTTAAAAACACAATGGAGCAGTTCTTGTATTATAACATGATATCACAAGGTGGAACAGAGTGTTTTTGTGTTTGAGAGAAGAACACAGCCTAAATATGTGTGTGTGTGTGTGTGTTAAACATGTGTGAATGAAACAAAACAACTCCAGGTTGGGGGACGAAACACAATTATAAGAGATAAGAAAATAGTGTAATATGAGCCCTTTAAACTGCAAGACGTTTGGCTCTATACAGAAAAAATTGATAATATTTACAACAAAATCATATAAATTACTCATAGCTTAAATGTGTTTGTGAACTGTTTTTATATTGAGAGTAAATGGAGTATGTGATAAAATGTAATTGGAAAGCACAAACAACGCACTGCTGATTTGTTTTCATAAAAAAGGCAATTTAAATAAAAAATTAAGAATTGATGAGGATGTGGTTCTGTATAAGAAAAAAGTGTACAGCTGTTTAAATGGAAATCAATCAACCACTTTTAAAACAATGTCTAAGCTAATGGTCTTTGCTTTATATTAGAATAAATCAATGTAACATTTAAACATAACAAAACCAAGTTAAAATGACATTTTTTATTTTTTAATTAATACAACAGCTTGGCCGAACAAACCCTTACAAGCAGTAAATTCATTGCACTGAATAAATGACTGCGTCAGAAATGGTACACTCAAAGGCGAGTTTATTTGTATAGCACAATTTGTACACAAAGTAATTCAAAGTGCTTTACATTAAAATCACAATGCAAACAAATCAAAACATAAATAATCACCATAAAATTAAACATTAAAAAAGAGTGCAGTCAGACCCACAGCTGCTGAGCCTGGATTGAAACCAAATGAATGTTGTTTGCTGAGTTTAATGTGATGTGTCCCTGGCTCCGTGCTGAGAGATAAAATGAAAGCTGTGAGATCAGCCTCTTCCTCCTGGTGATATCTGTCACCTGCTGCAGCTCCAGAGGGTTCCCTAACCCGACTGTGCTTCGTAACACATCCATAAAGCATGGAAATGACTGTAATAAAGACAAGTGCCTGCTACTATTAAGTATTATATACACTCAATGGAAATAGAAGTGCATTCAAACATTTTATTGATTATAGAGAGATGCAATCCAGAGTTCTCCATAGATTTGGTGGCAATAATTTTTAGTTGAATAATTTTATCTCCTTCAATTTGTGGTGTATAAATGTCACTGATTGCCTATATTTAGTAAGACCATTTGTGAGTTTATGAAAATACAATGAGCAACAATTTAGTTATGTCTTATATCGCCCAGTTTGCTTTTAGACTATGGTGGGGAGGGCCCACCATAGTGTCCTGTATTAATGGGAAACACTGTGCAATCTTTATTTTTGCAGTAAATATTATGTCAATTGTGGTCCTGAAACTACTCAAAAAATCTCAAGACACAGCTTTTCACTTTGTCTGTATGAAATTTAACTACTAATTCGACACACTTTAAAGGAACAATGTGTCATCAAGTAAAAGTACTGACTTACTTTTAACCTGTGCTTTTGATACAAGCAAATAACTATGCTTGAATTAATGTTTAAATCGTGAAGAACAAAGTTAAATAATGAGTTTCTTTGTTGCAGTAGACCAGACAGTGATTACCATTCTGTTTCTGCTTTCTCTTGTAGCAGTGCCACTCATGAGCATTAGCATCTGATTAGCAAGTCTAATATGGACCAAACCGGAGCAGAATTTTACTGGGGCCTCTTTCCGACCTGCCAATTCCAACTGTATAGGCCCGACCCAAGTTAAAGAGCTATATTAACATCCAAACAATGGAGTACAGTGTGCATGTATGGGGTCATGTCCCTATAGACCATGTCCAGAGAGAAAGGGCTGTAATATCTCCAATTATATACAGCTATGGGAGGACAGGAGACTTCTTGTCACTAAATTATATGAGTAAGACTTCAGCGCACTTAAAATGCAGTTAAAAATACAATTTGCAAAAAGTATCAAATCAAATTTTCCATAGATAAATGACAACACTGGAATTAGGAATGATTTCGGATACCAGTTCAGTCAATATCCCATTTTGGTCTATAACCTGGTGCAATAAGACAATTTACTGGACAAAACACCTCGTAATACTGTATTGAACTTACCTACCGCTACCTGATATAATAAATAACAGTTACAAAACACATTTGCTGATTAAATGACACCATTTGAGCTTTATTACATCACACATTGTGTTTTATCTATTTATATTTTGTATTTGTATACAAGTGTACTTTTGCTACAGGTGTGATGTTTTAGTCATTGGGTTTGTCTTGTACTTCTGCTAGGGGTATATGTGATGTTTTAGTCATGGTGTTTATTGTCTTGTTTATCAGATGTTTTATGTTCACTGTGGGCCTAGGGAGTGCTGAAATTTCAAATCCTGTGTGTGCAACCTGTACATATGGTTTTTGACAATAAAGCTGACTTTGAATTTTTTGAACTTTGAATTTGGTTCATTGTTTACCTTATAGCAGTGGCAGTTTCTGAAACAGGGGCCATTAAGTTAGAACAGTTAGAAGTGACTTTATTGATCTCACACTGGAGAAATTCTTCTCTGCATTTTAACCCATCCTATATATATATACATATATTAGGAGAAGTGGGCAGCACACATTACTGCGCCCGGGGACCATCTCCATGATCTTCTTGCTTCGGCTTGGTCAGGACCTAAGCTGGATGTTTGCTGCATGTTTGCTGCATGTTTTGGGTTGGTGGGGGAAACCAGAGTGCCTGGAGGAAACCCACCCAGACACGGGGAGAACATGCAAACTCCACACAGAAAGGCCCAGGCGACCCAGGGATCGAACCCAGACCATGCATGCAAACTCCACACAGAACACACACGGAAAGGCCTGGGCGACCCGGGGATCGAACCCGGAACCTTCTTGCTGTGAAGCAAGAGCGCTAACCACTCAGCTACCATGCCGCCTAAGGGGCCACATGTTACATTCAGGGGCCAAGTACAGGGAACATCCAAACACACCAATGATTAATTCATTATTCAGGTCTGTTTCTTCTCCCATTAACTTGTATTGACGCAACAGGTCTACTGCCACCAAGAGTTTGGCGGTGGAATTGTATCAGTGATCACTGAATTCTCCGGTTGTTCTTCTCGTCAGTTTGTTGACAGAACAGGGGCACTTCAGGGACCAATCAGATAAGAGGTGGGACCAGGGCCTCTGTGGACCCTTCCCTAGAACCGCCCCTGTGGTTAGGGTGTTTGTGTTGGGAAGGAAATAAAGGAAATAAATCATATTTTCAGTCTCAGCTCTGGTATCGGTTGATATTGGATATTGGCGGATACTTAAAGTTATATTATCAACATGGGTATCAGAACAGAAAAAGGGGATTGGTGGATCTCTAACTGGAATAGTTCTTATATGATCTGGAGATGTGAGCTGGAGATCTAAATACACCTTACCTAGAAATTCTGAAAAATATTTTTAAGGTTGGGCACTTCAAATTCTTATATTGCCAGATGCCCTCCCTGATGTTTCTGTATTTTGATTTGGCCCTGGAACAAAACAAGAAAAACATCCATCTGGTTAAAGCATACAGTACTGCATTCATCACAGCCTCCAAAGCCTTTCTTTATGAAAATGTAAGCACCAAATTAAGCAAAAAACAAATTCCACTGAAAAGTAAAAAGGTCCGTGGATGCACATAAATATTTCAGAACCTTTGCTGGCAGGTTTCTTTCTGGCTGGTGCCTCTGTCTTCACTAAATTTCAACAGGGCGTCTGGTTTCCAAGGAAAAGATGTGCTTGCCATTAACAATCCACACCATGTCTGAGCACCAAAGCTGACTGACTCACAATTAAAGCTCAAAAGGGCTTCATTCAGCAGGCCTTTTTGTGCTTGGTGGCCCATTTATGTGTGAAAAGGTTGATTATTTTTCTAAAATAATATGATTGACAGAAGACAGTGACAAGAAACTCCATGAACTATGTGGACAACACTATGATCTATAGCAAAATGAGAGCAAGTGGAAGTGTGGTTTGAAAAAACAAATCAATGTTAGCAGCAGCAAGACAGAATACATGTGTTTGAATGAGTGTTTTCCGAGTGGTGAGCAGCATTTTAAGTATCAACAATCCAGAGCAATGGGACTTGAAGTAAGCCTTAAAGCTTGTATAGAGGATTTTCCAAAAGAAGGAGAAATCCAGCGACTGTTTGTCCTTTTTCAAATGTTGTGCATGCGTGAACCCCCCCTAAATAGAAACACCTCCTCCCGCCTTTTTCTTATGCTTACATTGCTTGTTTATAGCCGGTGCGCGTTCAGAATCGCTTTTATGGCTGTAACTATACTGTACATTTTCAAATTATAAGCAGAAGTTTCCTGTCCAGAAGTAATTTAGCGACCAACACGTCAGTCTTTAGACCTCTGCTTCAGTGCATGCCATCGCTGAAAGGAATCTCAGAGAATCATCTTAGTTTAGCTTTGCTCCTTTTCCTCTTCTTTTCTTCTTTCGGCGACCTCAAAAACTGACTTTCTTTTGCGGCTAACAACAACAATAACAACAAACTTTGCGCTAACTGCGATGAAGACACAATTAAAAGCCGCTAAGATCCGCTGCGTTGGTTGAGTAAACAGAATCTTGGGTCTGTGGAATGCGTAAGAGGCGTACATAAACCAGGTAATCCCAGCGCACCGGCAAGTCAGTTACGCTAGAAGCATAGGGAGTTTGATTGACAACCTAACAGCCAATAGATAACGAGGCTACCACACCTACCCACCCAGGCTACCCACCACGTCCACAGTTGATGGATTTTCTTTTTTTTTTCTTTTTTTGGGGGGGGGTGATCATAAGGTTTCATCACAAGGCTGCTGCATATCTAGAATGCTATCATTGACAATATTAAACAAAAAAAAAAATCTCCATACAACCTTTAAGTGTAGAAACCAGAAATGAATCTAACAGGGAAATTAACTTAAGTCACTAAAAAAGTGACTTGGTTCCACAGAGGGCAGATTTTGTCTCTTGTTCATGTCTAATATTGAAGGGGACACGCCACATTAAAAAGTCATTACAGCTCATCATTACTGTATAAGGCAGATGGGGTAACGGATGGATGGATCTATCGCAGCGTGTGGCTGTAGTTAAACACACTGTGAATAAAGCTAATAAAAATGTGTTTTCGTGATGTGACCTTTAGAGAAGATGAGCTGAAATGTTTATGTGTACACAGTTGCATTTTATTTCAAAACAGAACTTTTCTAATTATCACATTTGAAGGAATATAGATCTACAGTTTAATTATTGGCCAGGGGTAGAAAGTAAAGTTAGTTTGGTGTTACTTTTGTGTAGTTTACATCTATAGAATATGAAATATTCAACACTCCAACAAAGAATAGTGGAGAGTGAAAGGTTAAATATACACATAATTGATACTGGTAATAGCCTAATAGTACAGCTTATAGGCCTGTTACGATAATTACATTATCAACTTATCATTCAATATATTAAAGCTGGAACTATACATTTTGGGGCTTAATATTTATTGCGTGTCAATTTCTTTGTAATAGTGCAGAGATTTTTGCCATTTTATGTAATAAGATAAGGTTTGAGCTCTAGAGGGTAGTCCTTTTAATGATGAAGTATATTTACAATCTGGTTTACTGAGATTAGCCTACTTTATGTCACTGGCATGATGTGGTTTCAGTATTATAGTATCACATTATTTTTCTGTAGCAATATACTGTGCTTCAAAATGGGTTATCATGACAGACTTAACATTATCCTCCTCTGCTTTGGGTTGTGTCACACGAGATGGGGCAGAGGGCTGTTACCATGGCGTCATGTGTAAAATCCCATCATAATCAAGGCGCCCCCTAAGAACACATTATGCAACTTAACGTTGTACAATCAGCGGAAGCCAGAGCCGCCCCAGTGTTTACGTTTAGGTTAGTTATGATTTGGACACTACTGGACTATTCGAAACAAATCATTTGCAGAAACAGATTCAAAAGGGCATGACCTAACAACAAATTGCCTCCATAACAGAAAGCAAAAAAAACAGCTAGCTTCCTCCACACCTCAGAATCAAAGCAAGCCTCAAATATACGTTTATCCATTCAGGCTAAAACCATCTTGGAAGGAACACAGCTTGATGTATCACATGCGAAAAACCCACTCACTTCTCTGTGCATCGATTGGTTTTCTAAGCAATCACAATCTGCCAGGAATTAAAAGGGCTGGAATGGCTCTGTCCCTTTTAAAAATATATAATGTCATTATGGGTTTAGTAATACATAATCTATCCTCACAGTATATGATCACTATTAAAATCAGACAGAAGATCAATGCCATTGGCCACTATTAAGAATTAATATGTCTTCCTGTGAGCATATTGGGTAAGCTGTCTTTTCTGTTTAATAATGATTCACTGATTTGCTCTTTTGCTTTGACTGGCAATTAAGCAACAGTCTCACAGAAAACATGCAAAATGAGAAGACATTTGTGTTTAAAAACAAAACAAAACACTTTCTTATTTGGACCAATAAATTAGACTTAGACTTGTCACTAATTCAACAGGTACCCAATTTGTTCACGTAATAAAGTGAAATGTGTTTTCCCCCAATACAGATAAACTGTAAAAGCTGCTCTTAGGGTCAAAATGGAACCGTTGTGAGTAGGGCTGTCCCTAACGATTATTTTTCTCCCGATTAATCTATCAACTATTTTTTTCGAATAGTCACGATTATTTTTTAAAGTAATGTTTTTTGGGTTGGCGGGTATTACAAACAGGCTTGACACGCTTTTATGAACAGTAAAAAATATTTATTTATTCATTCTCAAACTTAAAAGTTTTGCAGTTTAATCTTCAAGAAATGAAGGCATGCCCAAATAAAAATAAAAGGCAAATCAAATAATTGATAAGAATAAATAACTTTATACACAAATTTCAATTATGTTAGTTAGTAAGAACACTGACTCACATGAGTGCAAACTGAATACAAAGTTTGTATTACAAACAGAACTTGAGGTTTTTTTTCCCCAACAGGGTATATAACTGCTCTTTTATTTTCCCCAACAGGGTATGTAACTGCTCTTTCTTATTAGAATATTATTATTAGAATAGTATTACTATTTATTTAGACCTGCAGTCGGCACAGACAGTGTTGAATAGCGCAAGGTGCACTGTGCACCGGGGAGGAGAACGGACATGAGACCTCTCTGAATCAGGCGCGCATTCCTCTCACTACACATCTCCCGCTGTTGGCAGGAATATGCGCTCTTCTTTTGTCTTAATTTACTTTTTTACTTTGTATACAAGCTCTTCTACAAACATCCCGACCACTGTCACCCTCAGGTGTTGAATATTCAGTCTATAACGGGCAAATTACGAATCATTGCTTTATCTCCGTGTCGTTGCTATGCACGCCGCCAGCATAGCGACAGGCTATACAAGAAATCAAAGTGCACAGTGCACCTTGCGCTATTCAACACTGTCTGTGCCGACTGCAGGTCTAAATAAATAGTAATACTATTCTAATCAAAGAAAGGGAAACGTAATTACGTTTCCATTTCTTTGATGAAATATTTACCCCGCGTCTCGATCTGAAAAACCTCATTCACTTCCTCAATACATCTCCTACAGAAACAAACACTTAGTTAGACTTACGACTGTCCAGCTTGTTTTCTGTCATCATCCAGCAGCACACCAGGATGTCGCCGCTTCATGTGCTCATGCATAGTTGTGGTGCTGCTATGGTACGCCAACTCCTTCTTGCAAATGCGGCACACGACGAAGTCTTCTCTTTAAAATATCTCCACACTTTAGATGTCTTTGTTTATTGGGCTGATCTTCATCATCTTCGGGCACCCTCGGGCGTGCAGCCATTGTTACCGCTTCTGTTCCAGCACATCTACCGCTCGCGCAAATCACTTTTTTTTTTTTTTTTTTTTTTTGCAAATCACGTAAACGACGGTATGTTGCACACGCCGACTTATTTACGTCTTCGACGTAATCGATTACGTCGAATAGTCGGGACAGCCCTAGTTGTGAGCTGTCTGCATCTAATTATGAGGAAATTTAACTTCCGTGAACCAGGAAGTTGTTTTTAGCATTAGCGTGATGGCAAAACTCTACTCTGGCCTTTGTTTTCCCCATTTTAAAACTCCCAAATGCTGACAGATGACTTGAGTGAGTCCAGGGAGTCTCATGACAGAGAAAGACAGAATAGTCACTTGTCTAGAAGCTTGTTAGGACTTTGTGACATGACATCCCAGTGAGGACGACATGGTTTGTGCAAAGGAAATTCCTATTAAACAGCAAGTCACTGCTCTTCATAGCTCCCTTGATACACATGTCCAACCTCCATATCACTCCCAACCCAGTCCCGCTCCCAAACTGGAATGTAAGCATGTCTTAGGTTCAAGTACTTTATTTATTTCAACAACTATATTTAATTTGGCAGTGAGTTATTCATTCACACACACACATATGCATCTGAAAAAGTGACAACAGTGCAGAGCAGGTAAAAAGAACCAAAACCCCATACTTTAAAAATGTTTAATAGAACATGGGATGTTTATAATGACTATAGGGATTTCTATAAACAACTGTACATAATATTCTAATGCATGTAAATTAGGGATGTCAATTAATTGACTTACAATTAATTGTCGATCAAGACGTTGGCTGAACAAAATGCATTAATTGTAACTAATCGCTAGAGGAGAGGGCGCTACTCTGGAATGTGAACACGAGATGCGAACCCACTCACGAGAAGGACCATAGCGTTACATCTGCGGCCGGATCTAGAAGCTGTGCAAAATGTTCTCCTGCCCACCCAATTTTTGCTGCTTGGTTCGCTCCGTGTCCCGCTGTTTGCATGAACACGCACGCGGCAAAAAAAAGTGCAGTGTGAAAGTGCAATGGAAGCAGCCCGTTGTCCGGCCCGTGTGCTCCGGTTCTCGGTGTGAGTGTGTGTGTGAGTGTGCGTGTGTGAGTGAAATGTTTTCCCCAATCAATTCATTTTTTTATCATTTCATGTCACGGAGCTCTGCGTCAAGCCGCATGTACTACGCACCGCGCGCACATCCACCTCCACAATAAAAGCGCGAGTTTTGTTTTTCCAAAATAAAATGTGTTTTTTATTCTGTCTCATTCTGTGGAGTCTGAATCATCTCCACAAGTCACATCCACAAATGTTTTCCCCGATCAATTCATTTTTTATCATTTCATTTTTATTTCATCATCACTCCAAGGTCCTGGTTATTTGGTATTTGTAATTTTACTGATGTCATATAGAATGCTGGGCATAGTAATTGGTTAGTAGTAATAGCCTGGCCATACCTTTGATAGGTTAATGCTCTGTTGGCCATACATTAGAACAGCTTCTTAACCACAGGGCCGTGGCCCAAACTTAGGCTGTAAGTGCCACCTTGAGGGCCGCAAAAAACTTTCTGTTTTGCACTAGTGGGCTGCGAGGGCCGCTCTGCACTGGGAAAACTAGGCCTCAACGTCAAACAGGTTAAGAACCCCTGCATTAGAAGAAAAATGTTCCACATGAAACTCCACACTATCCCCCACCAAAATTTTGAAATGCCCCCCCAATCTGTGCCGTTTAGATCCGGGCCTGGTTACATCATGTAACCCTTTCCTCTCTGGATATTGCCATACAACTCACAGTAGAGCTGGACCTAGAACCATATATTTTTGAAATTATAAAAGCATGTAACTTACAAAAAATTCTTGACTGTTCTGGTTTGAGGCCCTGTAATGTTTTATGCTGTGTCCAGGGGCCCTGTGAAATGTATATTTTGTACTGTAACTCTTCACAGATTAAGGGAGAGAAATATTGTTGATACCTTAGTTCAAAATAAATGTTGAGAATGTCCTAAAAATAGCCTGGATTCACTGGTTCCATCATAATATGTAGACTAAATAACATTATTATTTAATTTCTTCTGTTCCTTTTAATTTCAAGATTTCCATGCTGCAAGTGCAACAACTGAGCCAGTCCTCAATTTATTTTCAATAAAGAATGTATTTTGTTATTCAGCATCAATACATTTGTGTGCTTTTTACTAAGGAATAATTAATTGAGGAATATACAATATAATAATACTATGATATATTTTTGACTCAGTGTTATGTATACTATAGCTTATATTCTTAAAGACCCTATTGAAACACTAAAATTCAGGTAAAAAACGCCGCTTATCAGTTAATCGTAAGTCGATCGATAAGGTCAATCAACTATAGATTAATGAATTAATTGATCATTTGAATCCCTAATGTAAATATCTAGAAGTAAGATAAAGACTTTATTGTTTAATTTAAGCTCTTCTGTTTGGTCACTTTGACTTAAAAGCATATTTTACTGAATACTGAATATGCGCTGGTCCGTTAACATCCATGACAATTCCAAAGGCTCTGTCTCCTGTCCCCAGCATGCACCACCCTGTTCTTCTTAGCTTGACCTGAACACTTGGCTTTTTATGTAATGTAGCAATATACAGAAATCAAGATGCCTATTTCATATTTCAAATAACACATAATGATTGTTGCTATGGTTATGACAGGTTGCAGCTACTGTTTAATTTCACCCATCATAGCACCATAAATGACAGGCATCTTGGTCATATTATAAAACTCTTTTGACTGTGTGAAATTGGATATTAAGTAATGAGAGCATCTGCAGCAGATGAGGGCCGGCCTGTAGGGACCACAGCGCTCTCCAACAATGCATCCTCAATCTCCATGTGCATTCAAGTGCAGCCTCATCCACCACTGGCCAGGCCAGTCCTAAGAGCCTGTCGGGAAATATAGCGCAGAAGCATCAATCTACAAAATGACTAGGCACAAATCTTTCTCTCGTCTTGTGTTTGAGACTGCCAACCATGACCGTAACACATCAACAAATACCATGTGAATAGCTGCCTCATGCACCATGTCCCAGCAGGGAGGACACACACTCGAAACCTGCAGCATCAGCCAGTGTCCAACACGACACCACCGGATGTAGTAAATGCAGAGTGGAAGTAACCAGTCTGCCAGATTGTTGTCCAACTTCTTCCCCAGACTTGTTCAGAGCGTGCCCACCCAAACAGCCCCTCCTGCCAGGGTTCTGCTCGTCACAGGCTTTCTGTGCATGAATGGTGAATGGACAGGGCAAAGTGCCAAGTTCCGAAACAAGAGTTGATGAAAAAGCACTAATTTATGTTTGTTCATGTTTGATGTAGGTGTATCAATCAAGTTTTAGAACATTTTGTCTTTGCACAATTAGTTGTAACTTGTGTTCATAATTAACAAATACATTCATGTACAACTTTTTCCATTTTGGTTTTTTGGTTAGAAAGAAATGAAGATGAAATTTATATAATTACAAGATATAATTCAGTCTACACCTTGTGCTCATTTCCCTTGAACACAGTGGTCAGTTTGCGATACTCTGTCATGAACATTGCAATTTGGCCGAAGTCTGCACTCTCCATTAACGTCCGGTCTAATAATAGAGGCTCTATTAACCGACAACACACACTAATGTAATAAGTCTGTCAATCACTCAGATCCTGGGGTTAAGGAGCTGTGGGAAAATACAATAGACAAATTAACCAAAGGGCAAGGAATAAAACTGTCTGCACAGCAAGTGTCCTCACACACAGAGTTCCACTTTTCTTTTACAGAAGCTCATCCCTGCCAGGAGCTTAATTAAATCATTCTGACTGAAGTGAAATTTCCCCATCATGTCTGGCTACAGTGGCTTTGGCTGTTTACAGGATATGAGCCTAGAAATGCAGCATGAAGCGAATTGGAAAGTGAGGAAGAGACAGTTTATGAACTAAAGAGCAGGCTTCAGAGGCTCTGAGACTGACTAAGGGCATACTGATCATGTCCCCCGCAGTGGAGAGGGCCATCTAAAACACTAGGCCCCTTGTGATGATGACCTTTTTACTAGTGTCTATACGGACCCCTGGATCTTCTGAATTTCCTCACGTAAGCTCCCCGTGACTGGACAGCTGGCATATCAAAGACTGCCTTCTCCCTGCGGTCAGTGGATCAGCACCACCTCTGCTACACACTTGTATCCCTGCAGCAGCGCTATAGGCAGCGGCTGGACTCTGGCCCTGGCTCGGGGACTATGGGGGAAGTGTGCAAGCTGGAGCAGGAAACGGGCAGCACAATGTAAAGAGAGGGAGGGCCGGGAAGGAAGGAAATCCTGCTTGAAAAAACTGAGACAAAAGCAGAGTAACTTTATCCAACATTATGGTCCCAAAAGGTTTAAGAGTGCCCCTAAAGTGGTTAAACTGAAAATAAATGAACTATTCAAAAAGTTAAGCAAAAGACATTCTGTGGCAGTCCAAAACCTACACTCCCACCAAACAGATGCCTGAACTAAAGTAAAAATGTTATAGCTATTTTCACAACAACAAACTACAATGTTAAAGCAGTAAGCATGTCAACTCAATACAAAACACGACATAACCACTCACCTATATAGCTCTATAACAAACTGAGCCTGTTTAATATCTGCTTACACTGCATTTTGATGTTGTGTCCTTGAGCAAAATACTTAATCTGCTTTGCCTCCACTGTGTCTGTACTAGAGGTAAGATCGGGCCTAAAAAATCCAGCCTGACCCGACCCGGCCCGCGGGTATTAAAGCTCGACTCAGCCCGAGCCCGACCAATTAACTTGATTTGCAGGCCCGAGCTGGAAGCAAACCCGAAATTTCATATTTTATTTGTGAGGACTCAGGAGGAGGAGGGGTGATTTATGATAACGGACTTGCGGAGGGGAAGATTAAGAGGGCGGCGTTCACGTGCGCAGAGCATGCTCTGGCTCTGCGGCTCCTGTTTAGTAGTTAAATAGCAATTACATTACAGTGCCTTCTCTGTTTTATCCAAATTATTTATTTTAAAACAAGTATTCCTTAGTTTAGTATCCACACATCGTTTTAGTATACATTTTTAGAAACATATATTTATTTTTAAAAAGTCAGCGAGAGAGAAGCCCGGCCCGACCCGACCTGAAGCAATGATTGACATTTTAGGCCCGACCCGACCCTTGGGCTTAAGATCTTACCTCTAGCCTGTACATCAGTGAATGTGTGTATAATGTGCAAATGGTTCCTTGAGACTATATCTAATTGAAATGTCAATTACTGAAGCTGAAAAAACTTATCTAAATCTGCAGTCTCTGTGGGGATAAAATATGATTCAGCTCTGGTTTTAATTGAAATTGGGTTAAAATGTAAAAAAAATAAAAACTGACTAATAGCAAATCCCTTCTACATAAACAATTATTTTAGGCTGTGACGCATACAGTGTTGCAAAATCATAGCTCAAAACAAACAGCCTGTTGGGAAAACAAATATCTTATAGTTCATGTTTCTTATATAAATCGGGGTAATGTGGAACGAACATTTTTATCCATGGAGACAGAGCATAAAGTCAGCTCCTGCAGATGTGGTGGGGGTGTGAAATTAAAATGTAAGCAAGACACTGCAGAGGGCTCCAGGGACAGTCAGACAAGAGGAGTCTCTTATTCCCAAGATGTCAAACACAGAAGACAACCAATTACAAATAGTCAAATAAATACAACTTACTTTTAGATTTTTCTGACTTCCTTCTTCTCTATTTATCTATTTATCTATGGCCGTATGTTCATAAAATGAAAAGGGGCATGGGCTACACTGAACCTATGGGAATGTAATATGCAATTACAGTACGTCGATGTATAAACATGCTTGAAATACAGCACAGTGTATGCTCAAAATGAACATGGTAATTACCGATAAAAACAGGACAAATTTGAAATTCTGATAAAACCTGAACCAGATATTAAGACTGTAAATTACATGATTAGACTTTTAAACTAAAATGGAAATCGGGCTTATCCCTTTTTATCTCACTTGGCAATTATGCTAATAAATAGAATAGAAAGCCTTTTATTGTCACTGTTCACATGTACAATTTACATTATACATACTCACAATGAGATTGAAAGCATCTCACTTCAGTGCAGACATTTAAGTATGATATATATATATACAACACAGCAGGATATTTACAACACAGTACAGAAGAAATAGTGCAAAAAATGTGTGCAAAAAAGTCCTAGGGGTGACACATACAGCCATATATAAACACATTTGAGAGTCTCTACATTGCAGAGAGAGATGTTTCACAGAACTCAGTTTAGCATACTGTACTTTATTAAATGTTGCCAACAAGCTATAGCACTGTGTGACCTGATGACGCTGTAGAAGCGAAACGCCTTGTTCGCTCTAAGCCCAATAAAGGAATAAGAGTAAAGTCAAGCGAATGTGTAGTAAATTTCTTCTTTTCTGGAATTATTCAATGTTCCTGTTGTTACCAGCACCTGGAAGCTGTGAATGGAGTTTTGAAATTTTAAGCTATAGCACTGTGTTAAGTATTGCACAACAGGATATTGCACTGTAAGTAGGTATTGCACAACAACAGGTGGATATTCTATAAAAACTCAGTTCAAGATATTACACAGTAATAAGACTGTATAACTCCATTACATAGTCCAAACATGCAATTTTTTTCTATATTCTCTTATTTACTTATTTTATTATATTACTTATCTTGTCTGCATGCACTTTCTTTTGCACTAAACTGCCTGGAGCTAATGTGGCAAGTGAATTTCTCCTCTGTGAGATCAATAAAGTCTTATCTTATCTTAATAAATATTGTCCAGGTGGATATGCTACAAATAACCATACTATTACTGTACACTTACTGCAGAAGTGAATTCGTATCTAAACTTAATATGGTGACAAACTATGGTGAATTAAAGACATTAAAAGTTAAGATAATAATTGTGCAATATAGACAAAATGAGTGTCCCTAAAGCAACCTGTATTTACTGCACAACACTACACGACTGCCTCTGCTTCTCAGAACCTGTTAATGGCCACTTCCACATCTGTTTTCTCTATTAGGCTCAACTTCCTGTAGCCAGTTTACTGAAACAACAGCTTTAAAAATGACCACCAACATTCATATTATCTCTGTCGAATAGTAAAACAAACCAGTGATGTATCGTGATTCGTGGGCGACAAATAAATACTACTTTAAACATATGGATCCAATTAAGTTGAATTGTCTCAACAGTTAAAAGTTGCATGTTTTGACTTACAATGCCTTACACTGTGGTTACTTCATAGTTCAACAGGCTTTTGTCTGGCAGAGGAAGTCAGCAGCTCGGGGACCACTTAATACACTGCTAAGCTCTTTGGAATATATTAAATTTACTTGTGGCTCAGATCTCCCTTTAGAATCAGTGCATCAAAGATTTCCTGCTTTGTGCCGCCTTCTATTCTTTCTTATCCGAATGACATTTTCAATCATTTTAAATCAACGGCAAACAATGGCAAAGTATTTCAGTCTACCAAATTGTGCAGAATTTCAGGAGCCATACAAAGCACTGTTTACTGAACTCATTGAGATACTTCTAAGGATAACTGTCAGTCCAATGCCTTATTGCTGTCCAAAATAAACATCAGTGTCCACCGCCGCCCACTATATCCAGCTATAATTGTTCATTACATAAGATTGGACAGATAGAGCAGACAGTTCCCCAAGGGCCTCTCCATCGCTGCCAGACAGCTATATAAGCTGTGAATTAAACCATGTACAGGAAGGGTAAGAGGTGAAGCATGGGGTATTCAGACTAGAAAAGTAAATACAAGTTAATTATGTCCTTGTTTACATCTCATAGAAAGCGTAAAGTGCATTGGATCTTAATAATATACGCACAGTTCAATTCAGGCTACCAAACACCCTATTGTTCTTAATCTCAAAGGAATTTCACCATCAGGAAATATCCATATACACGCCATATACAGCACCAAGCCCAGGCACTTCAGAATCGCCTTCCTAAAACACTATGGCCTACAGTGTAAAGAACATTTCAATGGGTAACAAGGGTGGAAGTAAACTGTATGTTTTCTGGATGCTGTGCCAATGCCAAGTGGATACATATTCAAGCTAATGGTATTTGTGAATAACTGTTGGTCCAACACCATCAGTTTCAGTGTACCAAGGTTAGTTTTAGGCGAATTACAGTCACTCAAATTCAATACTGGAAGCATAAAAACTTGCTTCCAGTAAAGACCAAGCGCATCCCCCGCGTTTGTACAAAAGACAGGCCTCTCCTGATGTGGAACTGATGGAGTAGAATCCCAGTGTCACCCATTGAAAACATCTGGCCTGTGGGTGGGGGTGTGGGCCTGAGCCTACATGTGGTTTTGGAGAGAGCACTCTCAATGACACACAACACACAATACACAATACACACACAATACACTCAAAAGCCTACAGTCACTCACAGTATCCATTCATGGTTTCCAACTAGCCTGGGCTTCTACGACTCCAATAGGCTGAATATACAGGGTGTCCATAAAGTCTCTTAACAATTTAAACCATTTATTACAAAGGCAGTTGTTGAGATATATTAACTAAATTTATTTTATTTGAATGAGTGTTTATTAAAGTTTTTTCACTTCATTTAACAGACCTCTATATGGGCACCATTAGTTGCACAAAGCACATCAAGTTTCTTGCCATGTTCGCTGTAGGATAGTCTCATTAATGGTGGCAATGGCTTCACATATCCTTTGCTTCAAGTCAGCAATGTCCCGTACCTTTGTTTGATACACAATATCCTTTACATAACCCCATAAAAAGAAGTCCAAAGAAGTGATATCAGGTGAACGCAGTGGCCATGGAATTGGCCCATTCCTACCAATCCATCGGTCTGGAAATGTTTGATTGAGGAAGTGACGAACATGCAGTCCCCAATGTGGTGGTTTAAAAAAGAATTTTAATGTGAATAAAAACTTTAATAAACACTGATTAAAATAAAAGAAATCTGGTTAAGATATCTCATCAACTGCCTTTTCAATCATTTCAATAAAGGGACTTTATGGACACCCTGTATTGCCAGGTTTGCCAACTACACAACCAAAGTAAAGTCCAAGCTGCTTTGCCATGTTCTATAGGAAGTGATCAGTTCTTACTCACCAGCATTACTTATTGATAAACTTATTTAAAAAAATAAAATTACATAAAAAATTAAATATTGCGTTCGTTAACATCATTTGTTATCATCTAGCTTTACAACAAGGATAACCATGTGTGTTTTGAGGGATATTTTAAGGGATGGAGTAACCATGAAAGAGCGTGCGTTAGATGGGATGTCCCGTGCATATTAATGACCCTTTTATGCGTGTGTTTACTATGGAGTTAGCGCTTGTTGGGTTATTCCCACACTTGTAGAGACTTGCCGAAAACTCACCGAGAGAAACTCTAGTGTCCCGACATAGTCCCGCTCGGTCTTTAAAAACTCGTTCAAGACGCACACGCGTAAACGGAGCTGTTTCTCCAAATCCTTCCCGCTTTCAGCCCGGTGCTCACTCCTGTTTTCCTCGGTCATTGTTGGGTCAGTGCACGCAGCAGCTCGGCGAGGTTTTACATCACAAACCGGGAGTCAATGCGCAAAGTTTTCAGCGTGGAGAGTGAGCGTGCAACCGGTGTTATCATGTGCTGCGTCCGCGAGGAAACAGTCTGTAGAAAAAAGCAGGAGGGCTAAAAGTTTCTCAAAGTGATGAGACACGGCTGCAGCGTGACGGAGGAGTACCGCACCGGCCCGACTCCAGTGGGAAAGTTGTCTCCATGTGACTTTCCTCATCCCTGATCCTGCCTTCCTCCGACATGGACCAGTTAAGTCACGTACACGTGCAGGAGTCAAACTGTATCCGGAAGCGCTCTTCAAAATAAAACCAACATGACGGCTTTGAACGGTATAAGTTTTAGTTTGAAACTTCAAATTCGTGCAATATTGTTTAATACATTTTTGTTAAAAGTGCACTATGTAACTTTTCTGATAACGGGCCCGCCACCTGCATGTCACCATGGAGATATTATTGCTTGAAATGTTACACTGTATGGCATTACACTTAGGCTAACTGCCTTTTCCTTTTTCAATATACAGTCTCTTTTACAGACTACATATGACTTTAATAGCACATTGAAAACTTGAATTCCAAGAAACTCAGTGATTTGTTCTTTAACTTTACAGGCTAGTTTTAAATGATTATCTTGATTTTAATATAAAATATAATCATCTGAGTCACTTTATTGTAGTGATATTATATATTACTATACTGGAGTCACTTTAACTGCTGTTTGTTCACTGCTCAGAATCAAAGATATTTATTGTGCAACGTTCCTGTGCCTTTTAACCTTACAGTGTTGTGTTTTTTAGTTGATTGTACATACTTATTATTATTATTTATCTTAATTTTGATGCATGCTCATATTTTCCTACTATTTCTGAAACTTGCATTGTGACACTGCAATTTCCCCATTGTGGGACAAATAAAGGATTATCTTATCTTATCTTAAAATGAAATGAATAGCGGAGGGGAGAATAATAATCCAATCTATTATCTTCTAACCTGAACATGAAGGGTGTTTCTTGTTTAATTACATAGTCCTCAAACCCAAAGTGCCACTGCAGCAGTTTGAGTAACCCTGTCTTGTTACTGTAACAGCTCCTCTTAGTAAGCACCCCTACACTTTCCACTTTTAAAACCTGCAGTGGCTGCCTAATGAAGCTGATGGATTTCTGCATAAAGCCTCAGCCCATGCAGCAGTAAACAGTAAATGGTTTTATGACAAGTATCGGTGCCCAGGAAGCTTAGACCCACCAAACACAGACAGATGTGAAAAGAGCCGCGCCTCATGCCAGTGGTAAATGGTGAGACTTAATGGGGAAATATTATGTCAGATCTACATTTATTAGCTTTTAACCATGTTATAACAGAGTTCACTCATAATTAACTTTCTCAAAGTGGAATTTTGATTGATTCACGCATGTTTGTTTAATCATGTATTGTCCTGCATGCCCTAAACATCTTCCCAGAACACCTCCCTAGAACACCACTTGGGGGCATCAAAGAGACATCACAAACAGAAGCCCAAGTCACTGCTGCTGTTTTTTTATTGATGTAGAGAAGCAGCGGCTCTACTCTGAGCTCTTCCATCCACTTGCCAGCATAAACAATAACTATAATAATAATAATTCATAGCATTTATATAGCACCTTTCATGACATCCAAAGCACTGTACAGTTCATTGACTCCACACTTGGTGGTGTTAAGCTACTTTCTGTAGCCACAGCTGCCCTGGGGCAGACTGACGGAAGCGAGGCTGCCAATCTGCGCCATCGGCCCCTCCGACCACCTCCAACACTCACGCTCACTCCACTAGGCAATGTGGGTGAAGTGTCTTGCCTAAGGACACAACGACAGTCTTTGCAACTGGCGCCCCCCTGTGGCACCTGGAATTCCCAGTGGTCTCCCATCCAAGTACTAACCAGGCCCTGCCTTGCTTAGCTTCTGAGATCTAATGGGATCAGGCTTTGGCAAGCAGGTATTATAACACTAAGAGATGTCAAAGTCAAGTCAAATCAGTGTTTTTATTGTCAATTCACTAGGCTCAAAACATGCTCCAGGTAAAATCCTCCAGCTCAGGTCCTGACCAAGCCGAGCAATAAGATCATGGAGATGGGTCCCCGGGCGCCTGAAAGACGAGCTGCCCACTGCTCCTGAAGGATGGGGTCAAATGCAGAGAAATAATTTCCCTACAGGGATGAATAAAGTGTCTTCTTCTTCTTCTTCTTCTTCTTCTTCTTCTTCTTCTTCTTCTTCTTCTTCTTCTATGTAACAGACATAACACAGAGGACTGAAATTGCATTTCACCAGACACCAAATGTGCACTTTAAACTAATACACACACACACACACACACACACACACACACACACACACACACACACACACACACACACACACACACACACACACACACACACACACACACACACACACACAGACATGAAGTGTATACAGACATTTTTTTTTTTAGTTGATTGTACATACTTATTATTATTTATCTTAATTTTGATGCTTGCTCATATTTTCCTACTGTTTCTGAAACTTGCGTTGTGACATTGTAATATCCTCATTGTGGGATAAATAAAGGATTATCTTATCTTATCTTCAATAAATAAATATGTATAAATGAAGATGTATGAATTAATTCAATTTGTAAAACTAGTGAAGAAATTACAACAAGACCTACTTGCTAAAAAAAAAATGAATGAAATGAAATGAATACATCTCCAGTGACGAATACTTTCATAAGGCAATATGCAGGCAGTAACCAATATTTAATCAACAAATAGATTTCAATACAATATAATTCAATTAATCAAAAGAACCACTAATTATAGAGACCCCAGTCAGAGAACGAGCTTGATTTGTGCGTTCAGCATTGACTTGTTGGTGGATTTTATTGCTAACAGAATTGGATAGAGGTGACATGAGGCCATTCAGGCAAGACCAAATTTGGACCCGTGCTGTTCCCTGCTGGTCATATGTGGTATTGCAACTTCTAATATACTGCAATGTCTTCATGTTACCATTAGAGGACGCTGCCGTTGCATGGATAAGAAGATAGGGGGAAATTTTTTTTTACTATGTCTGACGTTTACTAGCAGCTTTTATATTTTATCCTGTATCTTAAAAACTTCTGAACTGTATTAGTGGTTAACTCTCCCTTTGTGGTTTTAAATTAGGCATTGTGAAGCAGGTAAATCCCCACTGTGCATTTTTATTGCCAACGCTTCTGTCTGTGGAATTAAGTTAATTATTTGTGGTTTAGTGGCTGGCTGTGCTCTGCTGGGAAGCCTTGATCCTATTGGACAAGGAGTTTTAATTTCCATTGTACAAGCCAAAAGCAAAAGTGAATTTTTAAATAATAACAGCAATGGATTACATTTTTACCAGACGTACTCCAAGTTACTCGTGTTTATTTGAAAAAGAACAAAAGTAGTCATTAGATGAATTTGAGCACAGAACATTCTTAGAAACGATATACCCAAGTATGCAGAGGAGTTGAGGCACTTGGATTTTGCAGTACAGTATATATTTTACATTTTGCCTTGGGCCCTGCTAAAGAAAAATGCCTATTACAAATTTTGCAGACATAATGCAGGCACAGACTAAGGACTAGTACCTATAAACATTCAAGAAGGTTTAAATAAATAGTAAGTAATGGGTAAGGAGGATGCATTGTGCTGGCAGCAACATAGTGCCATGGCAACTGCTTGTAAAGTGAGCAAACACAGACAATGCCTATGACATATGAGTGCAATGAAAGAATAATATGACTCAAGCTAAATGCACACAAATAAAAGAGGCTAAAAGTTGTAATTTTCAAATATTTATGATCCTCTTCAATTATAGCATTGCCAGTTCAGCTCTGCATTCAGTTGCCAAATTCCTGTGTTAGAGATTTAGCCTAAAACATTGTGAATTCCGTTGCTATGTAATTGAGTTGTTCCTATTTTGTGGCCCGCAGGTATATATAACAATAATGGATTTTATTTTAACCACATTCTTGTTTTATGGCTTGCCACTTTTAAATCCCTCTTAAATCCTTATAGGCTGCTATGTGATACAAGTGTGAACGTTTCCGCTAAAGGCTTCATTGTCTTCTAAATGACCAGCCAACTTTAACCCCTCTGCATTAGTTCTCCCCTCCAGGGTCAAGGGTCAACTATGGGCACTCACTGTTTGATTTTGGAGCGGTTTGAACGTTCAGTTCTACACTTCGGAGACCACTTAACAATTTAGACATAGCAAAAGTCCATTTCTGCCAGTGCTTTATCTCGCACTGTACCAAATTCATTAATAAACACAATTTGTTTTCCCATGTACCATCTGATTTGTTCCTTGCAACTCAGACTAAATACTGATTTTGTGAAGAAAATGAAATAGAAAAATGCATCTTGTATAATGTATAATGTATCGCTTACTCTATATAGCTGGTATTGTACATCTTATTTGATATTGTATTTTATATTTTATTACTACTTACATGTATTATCATTATTTTTATGTATATAATTATGTCTCATCTGACACTAGTCTATTGCTCTTTGGTTTTTACCCTCTGTTATATATATCATATTTGATGAGTGAGCTACAGTACCCAAAACAACTTCGCTTGTAGATCAATAAAGTTTGTCTAAGCCTAAGTTATAATCTAACCACAAATGGCCAGTGTACTTGATGCACTGGTTCCAAGCTGACGTTCTTAACTTGCTAAATAGTGAGCGATACAGGACTGCATTCATACCCTACGCCATACAAGTGTACAACAACTCACCCTTAATATTAATCATAGATAACCCTCTGCCATGCCGATCTAAAATTTAAGTCTAAATGTGAGAGGGAAATGTGAAATGTGGCCTAATATACAATATAACTTTATCGCCCGTACCTTTTTGAGCTATATGCAAAATTCATCAGCAATAGCGAGGGGATTAAAACTACTCTAGTCCTTTTCCTGTCCTCTCAAAGGGCTCATTCACACCGCTCAGCCCTCAGAAATAAGATGATTTACTGGAGCATGGTGCTGCCCTGAGATCCTGCAGACTTTGGCTCTTTTGTGACAAGCACTGCCCCAAAAGTAGGCACAACCCACACACACACGCACGCACGCACACACACACACACCTCCTCTGCATTAAAACAACACCGGACCACTGCACCGTGTGTCCAATGCCAGCTCTCAGGTCTACAAATCCCAGCACACGATATACATAGAACGCAAAGGCAGCATTTTTACATGAATATGCTTCTGTACACTGAGGTTAAAAACACAGTGGTTAATGTTAGGCTCTTGAGAAAAACCACTGCCAGTAATTCCGCTTCATTTAATATTGCAGTGTTCGATTTAGATTTGACGGCATTTTCCACTAAAAGAGGTGGATTATGAAACGACTGCTGGACAAAGATGTAGTGAGGCTTTGAATTAACACGACAAGCTGAAAAGTGCTACTTACAGCTGTGGAGTGGATGAGAAATGACTCCCTGACACATTTTGTTTCTTTCATGATGTGAGTTGAGATTTCCACAAAACATAACAGCTTAGGAAAGACAAGAGAGTAAATGAGTTTGTAAAGTAAATGAAATTGTTTAAGTACACTTGACAATGGAACAGGAATGACAATGGCAATGGAATGGCAATGTGTATTAAATATATGATAATAATATGCATATGTGGTGCTAATTTTTAGTAACAGGGACAGTAGTGACAGATGTGTTTACAGCATGAGGTAGTTGGCTTGATAATGACTATATTAACTTATATTTTAAGACACTAGAGATGGGAATATAATTTTTTGATGCTCAGAACTGATTGTGGTACTTTTCCTGTGTACTAGCAAGGACATTTGGGGTATCTTTCTGTTCTATGATAAGATTTGAGCTGTAGAGGGTTGAATAAATAACTTCTATGAACTCATTGTAGATACAATCTAACTAATAAAGTGATTCATTCTATTATTTATGGCAGTTTGTGTTTTTTAACCTTATTGTACATTTAAAATAGTTGTGGGTATAATCCTGCTGTAGGTTTACTGTCTCAGTGGGATAAATTACTTTCAGTATTATTGTTTATCATCTGAATTTTCTTCAACAATATATCATACTTTAAAATCTGTGATTGTGACAAGCCTATGAGGTAGTAGCAGAACTACTAGTGGAGAAATACACTACTGGCAAAATGCCACATGATACATTTTTAATGCCACCCTAAATACTGATGTACAATAGAAATGGTATAAGCAGTAGTGGAACATAACAAAGTAAAAGTAGTAAAACACTGTATTTAAGTATACATTTTTATTTATTTATTTTTATTTTTATTTTTTTTTCAGTTTTTCTGATTTTACTACTTATAGGTACAGTATGTGTTTGGGGAAAAGGAATATTTTTGTTTGAGTCTATAAACTACTGACAACATTTCCCCCAAATCCAAATAAAAATATTATCGTTTAGAGCAGGGGTCTTCAACGTTTTTCAGGCCAGGGACCCCCAAACAGATGGCGAACTGGGCCAGGGACCCCCTACTATATATACGGCAAAATATATACGGCAAAATATAAAATTATATTATTTTAAAGTGAAATCAAAAGATTTCGCGACCCCCCTGAAGTATACATTTTAGGTGTCTGCACTTTACTTAAGTGTATTTTAATTTTAGTTTTTTCTACTTCATTACAAAGTTGTTGTTTTTTGTTTTTTTTTTATTGTCAATAGTTTCTGTTGAGCAAAATTCAGCACAAATCTTTATCAAAAGCGATACATTTGAAGCTGTATTCAAAATCTGCAACTTACTTTTGACTCTTTATGTACTTTAGGTACTTTAATACTTTTAATCAAGTAGATTTTTCATGTGACTTGTCAGTATTTTTTTGCTCCAGCATGTGTACTTTTACTTTTAAGTATCAACACTGAGTACTTCTTCCACCAATGAGTATAAGTTATGTGAAGAATGTAGAAAAAGAAGCCACACTTCCAAAAGTAATCATAAAAGTAACAGTAGAATAGGTTGTAACTGTATGCATTTTAGTAATCATTATAAATAGGCTAGTACTAGGCATATTTTAATTTTAAATGTAGTACTAATTGATTGTCTATAGCTGAGAAATAACTTATGTTAAACCAAAAAAGCACAGGGGCTCAGAACATGAAATCTCCATTGTGTCCCGTGTACTGTCCACACGGGAGTGTGGACAGTACACGGGACACGGGAGTTCAGAGTTAGTTGTTCTATATAAGTGCTGGGTATAAAACAGGTGGTGAGGCGTTGACACTGGGAAGAAGCATGTGAAAAATGTGCTGTTGCCAAGTGATCACAAAAGCAAGAGGGCTGCCAGTTGACTTAGACGTCTAATCACAGAGTTGGGTTATAAGTAAAGGATCAAACCCCGGCACGAAAAGGTGAGGAATAATAGAAATAATTATCTAATGTTTTATACAGGGCTTCCCCAAGCAGACCAAACAGATGCATAAGCGCATGACTCTGACATTTTTACTTATGAATGTGGTGAAACCCTTGAGTGATTTTCACTTTGGAGGCCCATTGACTAAGATGAAAGGGCAAAGTCACACTAAGGTGAGGCAGGATCTTTTTCTTTAAACTCTTGAAAAGGCTTCCTCTTCCTCATTGATGCAGCACAATTGAATACAAAAGTGCACAAAGTGGAGCCAGTGCGTGCCTGAGTTATGCCTTTATGCTCCGAGAATTTTTTTTAAAAAAAGCCTATGTACATAGTAGAGTTAATGGCCCTTATAGGAGAGATACAGCTCTGGAAAAAAAATCAGAGATCACTGCAAAATTATCAATTTTTCTGATTTTACGACTTATAGGTATGTGTTTGGGCAAAAGAAACATTTTTGTTTGAGTCTATAAACTACTGACAACATTTCCCTCAAACTGCAAATAAAAATATTATCATTTAGGGCATTTATTTGCGGAAAATGACAAATGGTCAAAATTTTTAAAAAGATACATGTTTTCAGGCCTCAAACAAGATCAAATTAATTTTAAAACAACATAATACTAATGTTTACATTTAAGAAGAATTCAGAAATCAATATTTGGTGCATTAACCGTTATTTTTCATCACAGCTTTCATGTGTCTTGGCATGCTCTTCACAAGTCTTTCACATTGTTCTTGGGTGACTTTATTCCACTCCTGGTGCACGAACTGAAGTAGCTCAGCTTTGTGTTTGTGGAATTCAACAGACGCTGGAATGGAATGGCTGTAATACATGTAGAGATGCTGATTTCAGAAAAAAATCCAGTGGTCTCTTATTTTTTTTCCAGAGCTGTAGTAGATTATGTTGTCAGGAAGGTGGTAGGTGTGAATCATAAGTCTCATAACCTGATGATTCAAATCCAGCTGTAGCCTGCCTGGTTGAAGTCATTATTGGAGGTCAGAGAGGTATTTGGCACAGAATGACACCCACACATTTATTAGTAAGCTCCAGGGCAGATGTGGCTGCAGAGGTAGCTTGACACCATGGAGACAATGAATAATAGTTTACAAGCTTGTAAAGTTCAAGCCACCACATAATTAGTTTTGAGGAAAACAAATTTGTCTGTCAAATGTAGCCTAATTATTACATCCTTCTTCTTCTTCTTCTTGAGGAAAGTACTCTAAACAGATTTTGGATTACCAGTTTCTAATTTCAACCAATTCAGACTACTTCAGCCTACGTCAGTGCATAGTTCCATCAGCATTGTCTATTACAGGATTATTGTAATAATATGCCGATCCAAAACAAGCGGTGGGGTTAAAGTATATTGAAAGCAAACACTTTAGATGAACTGGCCCATTCATAAAATGTGCTAGAGGTAAGTTACTTGATCTCTATCAACATGGGCGTGACATTACAATTAGTGAGCCACAGGTCACGCTGAGACACTGTTTGCTTATGTGCACTGTAGACAGACATACAACCCGGGCTGGATGTGCTACCTGCAGGCTGGATGTGAGCGCGCAGAGGTCCTTCACCGACTTCACCGACGATGATGAACCACGTGACCCGGGTCCTCCTCGCCTTTTAAAACGAGCTGCCCTAAACTCCCCTCCAAGGCTTCAAAGGGTCTGTAAACGCTTCCCCCATCGGTGCACACGGGGGTTCGCACCTTTTGCACCGTGAAGAACCCGAGACAGACACGCTGAGTAAAAGAGAAGCGAACTTTTGCCAATCTGCAGCTTGGGTGTTCCCCAACTGACCGCGCTCGCATCCTTCAGAAGAGTGCGCGGGGAAGAGTTAGATGCGCCGGTCAAGCATGGCGCGGACCGACCAAAGGAGCGTATTTCGCGCCTGGGTTTTACTGACATGTGCGATAATCTGCAGTCATGTGCTATGTCCCGTCGCTGGATATCTCTACAATAACCGCTACGCAGGGTAAGTAACGAGGCTGGGGCCACTGTGCAGAGCAGAGTTCATTCATGTCGAGAGGAGACTCTGAACGTCTGCACCAAAACGGAGGACATTATTAGAGACATTATCAGTGCGCTTTTCCACTTTCCAAAGGTGGAGAGTATCTACCTCGACTCGAGTTGACGAGTTTCTATGATAATCATCTGTAGGCTATAAATATAAGAATATAATATAAGAAATAAAGAATTGTAAAATAGCTTCACCCATGAATACCAAATAGCCTAACACTGTTTCCCAACCTTTTTTTGTCTTTTTCGTCATACCTCGAGTACCTCCTCACTCATACATGTTGATGATTCTCCAAAAGTAGAATGTGACACAACGGATTATTAAATGAAAATCGTTTTATTTCATCTCCTTAATTTGAAAATTTAATTCTCAGACATTTTCTCTCTTTTGTTTAACTCAAATTTACTCAAATTAGAATTAAACACTGCCGAGTACCCCCTGCAGTGTGCTCGAGTACCCCTAGGGGTACTTGTACCCCTGGTTGGGAAACACTGGCCTAACAGACCAAACTGCACCAACGTTGTGGAAGTCATTTTAGTTCAAACGGCTAATAAGCCTGTAATGGCAACATTTATTTATTTCAATTTTCAATCAGTTATTTTCAGTTATTCTCATCAATGTTTTATCTTTAACTATCCAGGATAGTCACACATTCTGAGCTCTGACCACTGAAAAACCATATTGTACATGCTTTTATGCACAAAATATTCAGTAGTTAAGAAGCCGCAGCAGTAAGACTATATATTTGTATGTGTATATTTATATTTATTAACTGTAAAAGTAAATTTGAATAGGCTACTTTCTAAATGCCATATCATTACTTCTGTTGGGACACGCTTTTGCATGAACAGTAGAGCCTATATAATTGCACTAGGCTGGCCTATAGACTCCAGTGTGTTGTTGTTATATTGAGACAGAAACAGTGAGCACAGTGGATTGGGAAACTAGTCTTTCATCAGCCCCAATTACATGTGTCCGAAAAGGGGCACATGCAGACTACATGTTTAGGTAATTACAGACAGGACATCCATGACAAGAGCGTAATCTATGTCTATAGACGCTGAGAGCAGGGCACACCCAGAGACATGTGGAAGAGACTTATTCATAAGCATATAATTTTAGTCATTTGGATACTTAAAAATAATTAGGTAAAATATGTACTTACCACTAAGCTCATGTTTAGACCGTTTGAATCCCAGCGCCCAAGTTTAGGCAATAATATTTCAACTGTGGTATCCAGAACAATGTAAATGGTCTTATGTAGATAATAACAACATTTTGAAAAGCTCTATATATGTCAGATGTATTATTATTATTATTAAAATGGCCGCTCAGCTGTTAAAGATATTGCACTGTTGGATTTAGAATAATATTGATTCAGAGACACTCAGAGATATTGTTCATTTTAAGAGCTATAAGCCATAGCTTGTGCTAAGATGAAGGGACTAAAACTAACAAAGACCTTTTATGTACATGAAACTGATTTTAAGATTAAAAAAGAGACAGGAATCAGAAAAACATATCATGTTTTGTCTTTTATATCAGGGATATGTTTTTTTAAATGTTTTGCAACCAGCTTGATTTGTTTCATTTTATTTTATGAAAAGCTTCTCTGCAATTCACCTTATGAATCAAATTCTCCTGAGATATGTGCTCAAACCTTTTATCTGTAATATTTACTGAACGTTTTCTGAGAGCTTTGTCAGATGCAAGGAACTGTTGTCATTTATTTACTTTCTGGCAATATGGATATTACATTGCCATTTTTTTTACATTTACATAAGAAAATCTAAGAACTTTGTGTACATATTTTATTCACAACACAACATTTACCTGTTTATTGGTTTACGATTCTTAAACACTACGGTAAAATGAGAAAATGATGGATGGCTTTACAAAATGAAAACGCGCACCAGATGCTGCCCCTGTGTCCTCTCCACTCCACCTGCAGCACGTGGAAATATAATAGTGCCATAATAGTGTGTGTCAGATTATTCGACTGTGGTTTGACCTTTTATCTGTTTGTCATGGAGAAGAGGAGCCACCCATGTCATTATCACACATCTGCTATTGTGAATGCCACCTTCAATTAGGACATAGAAGCTGGAGTTACTTGTGTCTTGTTTTCCTCATTTGAGAAAAGCTGTGCTGTACAACAAGCTTTCTTTAGGGAAACTTATACCTGATGTAACTAAATACTAACAGGAAATGTGTTTTTTTTTGCAGTGATCAGGTCTTCAGGATACACCCCAATACTGAGGAAGAAGTTGGAAGAGTCAAGAGTATCCTGGGACACATAAAGGTGTGGTCGGACAAATATTTTCATTTAGCAATTTCAAAAGGTGGCCATGATAATACACAGAAATAGAAGTTTGGTGCAATATTTTCAAAACTAAAGCAAATAAAATTTTATTAGAATGATATCAGTTTGAGTGAAACGAAATCTTACATTAAGACATCGGGCTTCTATGATTTGAAAAGTGCTAAAGTTTGTGTTATTTGGAGACCGCAAAGTAATGCCCCGAATACTCATGTTAACGGATACGCTACAACATAACTTTCACCAAACAGCTCCAAATGACACGAACGTGCTACGGGTGAGTCAAACGACTTGTTTTATTACCGAAAGAAGGCTCAGATTGTAAAATAACGTTACTTTTCCTTTAAGTATACAGAGGCAAAATTGTCTTGTGACAATTCTGGTAATTGGAAACCTATGCTACTCTATCTCTGCTAAGTTTCATTGGGACCACACCTTTTAAAGTCTCTCCCACCTGTCACCTGCACAGACAGAGAGTGAGGTATACCTCTGCCATGTGCTATGACTTTATAAAGAGAGATCTTCAAACTTCAAATAAACCACAGAAACACATTTGTGGCTACACTACTCAGTTACATGTGTTTCTCGGATTCTGCAATTAGGGGAAACCCCGGAAAACACAATCACTTAATGTTTTACATTTGGGAGCATTTAGCCATCAGCTTATGAAGTAAGGTCTAGTCTTTCTATGCACATGTATTTTTTTAATCAATAAAGTACTGATATACACCATTCTCATAAAGTCTGAAAAAGTATATTTGATGTGCTTATGAAATATCAAAGTATATTTGTGGTGAGATGCTGTAATAGCTAAAAGAACAAAGTTAGTCTGAACACATTTAGCTATGTCTAGTCTTGACGTGGCCAGTGCCTAAACTAAAGTAATTTCTAAACATAGAGAGTAAAACTGTAGCTAAAAGACCACTATGTAAATGTTTGTGATTGGAAGTGGACAGGCCAAGTTGCTGGTCAGTGTCTAGCCAGAGTTGTCATGCATGGACGAGCAGTGGACACAGGGCTGCGTGGTGAACCATAGGCATTAGCAGCTACTGTTTTGACAGCTGTGTGCAAGTGTTTGGAGTCTCCCAGATCTGTACCGAGTGCCAGAATCATAGAAATAGGACACAAATATGACGTGCCAATATATAAATCCTGGATAGTCTCTCCTATACAGAAAACCTGGACGCACAGTTTGATAGGCAGGTGTATTCCCAGTTGCACAGTGGTAGAATACTATACTAGGAAAAGGAAGTCTTTTTTTTTTTTTCCCCGCAAATATGCATATAAGACCAGTCATTCAATCCACTTCTGCCATTTTCACTCATCATCACTATATGGTCTGTATACATTGCATATGCAAGTGGTTGAAATGGTCACAGTTCAATGGTAGCAGCATGCTTCAAGACTTTTCCCTTCTTGAGTTCAACACTGCAGTTAGTCTTCTCAAAGCTTGCCATGATTACTGACTCTAGTCAGATGGTCTTCAAGACAAAACTCTTTATCGATGCAAATGATTGCCAGATGAGGTCTTTAGGATCAGATATTTGCACAATATAGTAATTTAAACATTATTATCAATCAAAACTAAACAATAACAGTTACAAGTAGATTGACCAATATGTTTTTTTGTATGACCAATATGTTTTTATGGCAGACTGATATGTTTTGGTCAATATGTAGTGCCAATTTAGATTTTACCCAAAAGAGATTATTTAATTGATTACAAACAGGTAGTCTCTTATAGTGCAGTGTTCTCTGTGTGTTCAAATTAAGCTTTATACAAGTTTTTAGCTGTTCAGCCCAAACCAGTATTGGTCTGTGATGGCTGATAGCTGATATGCTAAACAGTGCAAATATCAGCCCAATACATCATCCAAATGGGTTAAAAGTATCAAGATACGGGGATAAACATTTAAACAGCAGATGAAGCTTGTCTAAACCCGCTATAAACTTTACTTTCAGAGAGTTGTTTGTCTAACCTGATATTTAAGAGGAAATTTAAGTGTGTTTTCTGTGTTGGATTTGTTTGTGTTTGAACATTTACGGTGTTTAACCATTTGGAGACACCATAAACCAGTTTGGAGATGGTAGACTTTTCTGTTGACCTCTATGACCTGTAATGTTAAATAATTAGGAATATTTTCTGTAAACTATTAAAAGGTACTGACACATTAAGACACACGTGTGCCAGCCTGCTTGCCCAAACCGTACCAAATCAAAGCCAGATGGGACATGATAGCAAAACTACACTATACTATACTAAGTTTTCTCTCATTGTTTTTTCAGCCCAAGTTTATGTGTGGTACTTGGAGCCTGAATGACACTGGCTGATAACTAAGAGCTAAATGAGTGGATTTCACCTCCCACATAAGGTCAAAGTGAGCTATTAACTGTTGGTTGTTAAGAGGACACTTCACAGAGTGGTTTGGCCCGTTAACACTGCACTAGTTATTATCAACATTCAGACCCACCAGACTCACAAAACCATTTGGTAATTATCACAAAATGTTTGAGAAGTTTTAAGCACTCTGGCATCAGTTAATGCTTCATCTGGAAATGCTCACTCCTATTGTGCAACCATTATTTCAATTGACTGAATTTGTAATGAGTTTTTTCTTTAATTATGCCAAAACATTTAAGAAAAGTAATTTCAACTCAATCTGTTATAGAGGCCATTTTGAGGGCTTTTAACTGCTTTTTGAAAGATATAATATTTCATTTTGAATTATTAAATGCTATGGCAACAGTCTCTATTTGTCACTCTCAAATCCATGGATAGTAGTCTAGACAGGGAAAGTAGTATGTGCATGTTCATTGAGTGACACTGACATTGATAAGGATTTGAGATTTAACTTTGTTATGTGGTGTTTATTATGTAGTTGTGTGGACTTATTTGTTCAGATGGTTCAGTACAAGGCCAAGTCACTCTGAACAAAGTGTCTGAGACAGATGGAACTTCCATTTAGAGGTGGCATTTAACATCCCCTGATCTTGCGTGTGCCTCCTGGTTCACATTCCACCATTGATGACTGTGTAAGCCACTATAAAGGGTTTGCAGAGTGCAGGCCAACTACTTCAGTCCACAATTTACCCTCGCTTGCATGGAACAGCTGGGAAATAGAGAAAGGCAGAATACAGTTGTATGACACCAGTAATTTAACTGTTTTGAAATGACTATTTTGCCTTTAAATGTATGTTTGGCTTGTTTTTAGGTGGATTTCTGGCAGCCCAACAGCCTTTCTATGATCACCCACAATGCCACAGTGGATGTGCATGTGAGACACAATGATGCGCTCAGACTTCATAAATGTTTGAAGCAGGAGCACATCAGTTATGAGTAAGTGAAAGATGACAGATGACACATATGCTGAACATCCATCCATCCATCTTCTTCCATATGTAGCCAAAAACAGTCTGTACTTCTGATCTGATTCTAAATATATATATGTATAGAAATTTCCCAACTTTAATATGATTCCCACTTGCAGAGTAGGAAATAGTTTTATATAAAAGTCCTTTAAAGTTATGATACAGTGAACACAGCTGCAGTGCATCAGAGCGCTTCTCCAATCTGCTCCAGAAAACAGGCTTTCATGTCCCTGTCTCGTCCCAGCCCAGCCCTCATCAAAATTATCACTGAAATGATGGAAGTTTATCAAAGCACCCGCAGGACTAGCTTGAAAGAGTCCCGTTGTCATCTTTGTCCCGTGGGAGGAACTGCAGCTTTAGCTTTTGTTTTTGTGTTGATTGAGTGAGGCTTTTACATTTAAGTCATTTGTAGGCATTGTAGATGAATGATGACAAGCCGAAACCGAAAACATTTCCAGAAATAGAAAGATTCATATTCACTGGTCTTCAGTCTTAGCCCTTGCGGAAATTTCCCCAGTCACTTACAAAATCAATATGTGGATATAACATATGGGATATAACATATATCCCATATGTTAAAATTTTTGTCTAGTGGTATATTGTTTTAGAAAATGTGAATTTTCTACAAAAATGTATACATATATAAGCTATAACTGAACTTCTTTAAATTTGCATAATTTTGTTATTCAACAGGTTTATATTCTAAAATATAACTCTATATATCTGCAGAGTGTTTATCACAAATTTGCAAAAGGAAATAGAAAAACAGACTGGGTACCGCTCGTCCCGTAGGCGGAGGTCAGCTTCTCAGTATGACTATGAGGTTTACCACTCACTGGAAGAGGTACAGTACCACTCTGTATTTTGGCTCTCTGTATGCAAACACACAACTCTAAATGCTCCAGAACTTCCAATTACAAGGTTCAGTCTCACTCCAAACGCTCAGATAACGTTCATTTGCCAACACTTCTCACTGTTTATTTTTCCATGTTGATTATACCACATGAACTTGTCACTGTGTTTTGACACTGCACAGCTTGTACACATTTTTAACTTAGCAATTACGCTTATTACCAACATTGACACATGTTGACAGGTTTCAGTTTCCTGTTTATTGGTAGATAAAATAAAATGTACAAATTTGTCAACATTCTGAAAGCCAGAGATAAATTATGGCTGGACGGTATAGCAATACAATCGTGATCTCGTCTCTGTGATGATCTGCTATTTGCTAGAATAACGATCATGATATCCTGTATTTTTGTTTAATGCAGCTCTCTGGCCAAAAGCATACTTGACAACACCCGCTCTTTCTATTGTTCGGCTTCCATAATTTTCTGGAATTCTTTCATAAATAGATAAACAGCAGATAGCTTTAGTTTGTTATATTTTTGGCTCTGTCCTCCCCTAATGTAAATGCTGTTATTTTTAAATATTGTGATATAATATTTGGTGATTGCCTTATTTAATAATGTATTACTCTCTTCCCTTAAAGATCCAAAGCTGGATGTTTGAGATGAACCGAACTAACCCAGACCTTGTTGACATGTTTTCTGTGGGAAAATCATATGAAGGAAGGCCTCTTTATGTCCTTCAGGTAGTAATAATATTTGTTAGACATAAATTACAGCTCACCACAAATAAACTACAAAACATTGTGTGTATGCTGTCAGCTAGGAAAGAGAAGTCGGCCTCAGAAGAAAGCCGTGTGGATTGACTGTGGTGTCCATGCACGGGAATGGATTGGACCTGCTTTCTGTCAGTGGTTTGTGAAGGAGGTTTGTACTTTTCAAGTCAATCTATTGGACACATTTCTCAAACTCTTACGTACTTTACAGTCAGTTTAATGTAGTCTGCAGGCTGTAAACTTGCCTAATCTCCGGACATTTGTCCCTCGTGCTCATATAACAAAAGTAAAAGTTATTACTTCAGAAAACTATAAAAAATATATCACATAATATTTTTCGCAGGCCGTGCAGGTGTTCTTTTACGAGATCAGTGTCACATGTCTAAACCCATGTAAAAACCTGTCATCATTTATTCAGTTGAAAATTCAGGGCAACAGACAACATTATTATACAACATTATATAAAGTGCTTATAACTTATTATTGATGACGTTATTTGCGTTTATGTTTGTATACTGTATTACACGAGTTTCTTTTGTTGTGTAGTAACTAAAGTTGGCCACTGGAGGTCAGGGTCCAATTTGACTTAAAGCGAGGCATACTATTACAGGACAGATCCCAGCTAAGTTTGATTGAGCAGGTAGTTACACAGTGAACACTTTTCTGTCCAATCCTATTATTATTTACTATTATTAATTGTATTTGTATTAAAATAGTGTTATGTAACCGCAGGCGCTGTCCTCATATAAACATGATTCTGTGATGAGGAGGCTGTTCAACCAGCTCAACTTCTACATTATGCCAGTTTTCAATGTGGATGGATACCATTTCAGCTGGACCACAGTAAGGACCTTTAAATCTTAATCACAGTAAAAGTACTGGCGTGTGGTACTGTAATGTCTATACTTTTGTGTAGGATCGATTCTGGAGAAAAACTCGCTCCAAGAATCGCAAGTTTCACTGCAGGGGAGTGGATGCAAACCGGAACTGGAAAGTGAAATGGTGTGGTGAGTTTAAGGGCAGATTTAAACTAAACATACAATATCACTATTTACTTCCTGTTCTTTAATTGCTATGAGAACATGTTTTAGTGTAGCCATCATTATCCACAATATTTTGATAGTGACAAGTAATTTCAGAAACATGTAATTAAATTGAAGTTTCGGAACTGATATGTTGATTATGCATATTATGAAACAAATCAGACTTGCAAATGATAGCTGCTTTCTGTTTTCATTTATATTTTTCTCACTGTCCTATTTGGGTTGTAATTGAAATGTAAGCACTTCTCTTAGTTCAGAGCTTAATATTACCTTCTCTATTCAAATCTATGTTTCAATCTTCTTCTTCTATCTGTTGACTGCTTTCATGGCCATTGCAAAAGGATTACATTCAGATCATAAATAATTCAGACTGCAGTGGCATGGTCCTTTGATATTTACTTGTGATCTATCTATGATTTGTGATGTATAACCAAATTTTGGTTGGAGGAACAGACTGTCATTGCCTTATGTTCTATCACCTCCTTATGGTTTTCCCATGTCTTTCTTTCAGAGGAAGGCGCCTCCTCCCATCCCTGCGATGATACTTACTGTGGCCCTTATCCCGAGTCTGAACCTGAGGTAAAAGCTGTTGCCAAGTTTCTGCGCAAACACAAGAAACGTGTGAAAGCCTATATCTCCATCCACGCCTATGCCCAAATGCTGCTGTACCCCTATTCATACAAGTACGCCACCATCCCAAACTTCAGCTGTGTGGTAAGTAGTGAAGAACATCTGTATGTGACTTGTGCTAATTTGTATTTTAGTAACACAAATGTTGTAGTTTGTCAATAAGCCTAAGGGGATTTTTTTAATGTGGATTTTTTTTTTCAGGAGTCAGCAGCTCAGACTGCAGTGTCAGCTCTGTACTCTGCATATGGAGTAAAATACAGATATGGACCAGCATCCACCACTCTGTGTAAGTAACTCATCAAGCAAAAGTACCTAAGTGCTCCAATAGTTCTGCCTCAAACCTCTTAGAACACAATAGTAAAGAATAAACAAAAAAAAAGTAACATTTTTGTATAGATCAGTGGCTCTGAGTAACCCACAAACATTGTCCCCCTAACTTGTGTGTTGGCAAAGTAGGCCCATATACTGTAACATTTATTACTATGGCAGTTCTTCTTAGTATTATGTGTTCTTGTTCTACAAATTCTACAAATTATTTTACAAATCAAGTTTCAAATACTACTGAATTTCACTTTCTCTTTATTAATTAAATTATCAAGTAAGCCAAGTGACAAAGTGACAGATGTGTGATGTATTTATGTATTTCAGATGTTACGTCAGGCAGCTCCATAGACTGGGCCTACAGGAATGGGATCCCTTACACATTTGCATTTGAACTCAGAGACACGGGGTACTTTGGGTTTCTTCTGCCCGAATCTCTCATCAACCCGACCTGCACTGAGACCATGAGAGCCGTGAAGACCATCGCTACAGGACTGCTTAAGAAGTGTGAGATAGATAGTAACACATTTCCATATATATGAAGACCACATCACAACACATCCGTTCGTCTCCTGTTTGATTATACTCTAGTTCTTATCAGGTAAACAAAGGAAGTATGATGAACTAGTGGTTTTTCTTGGTTATATTTTGATTTTATTATCTGATAGGGCTGGAAGTCAATAATGCTAAAACAGCCAAGAGTCCACAAACATCTGTCATGCATCATGTCAAAGGTCATTGTCTAATCATAAGACCTTCATAACATTGTAATAAAGACTAGAGCAGCTATAATAACGTTTTTATATTGATTTTATTATCTGATAGGTCTGGAAGTCAATAATGCTAAAACCACCAGGACTTCACAAACATCTCACATGCAGATCATCAAAGGTCATTGCCTAGACATGAGAGGGTCATGACATCCTCAGTACATGCATATTCAGTGTACCAAGTTTAATATGGCCTAAGACCTTCATAGCATTATAATAACCAGATAGCAATAAGGCAGGTATCAACAAAATGTGCATGGTGGTTATACTGTATGAGCACTTGTCATAGCACTTTTAGAGACGGGAAATATTTTACTGAAGCATAATATGATTGGAAGCATGGTGGATGAAATCAACGTTAGGCCTTCTTAACTGCAACGCTCTTCTTGGTATATTTTCAATGATATGAAAATGAATAGTGGTCATTAGTACTCAGGTATAAATCAAAGGCAGCAGAGTCAAATGTAGTCTATATTAATTTGTACTGTACTGACATATTCATAGTAGTATATTGTGAGCAGGTGATTTTGAAACTGACTATATTAAAATATTGTTTATTACATTCAGAGCTTGCCATCTGTCTATAGCCTACTGTATTTAATAGTAATAAAGGGCCTGTAAGATAACATGTTTGTCATTCTCTTATATTACTTTGAATTTATTGAAAAAGACTTCTGCAACTGTGAAATGCCATCTTTGCATTTTGTAAATATTTTACTTTGATTTTTTTTTAACACATTTTAGCAAGCAATATTTCTTAATAAACATTTTGTAAACTGCTTCTGTCATTCCTGTATGTCCTCTTGCTAAGATCTGGCAATTGACTCCTAACACATTTCCAAATGCCATCTTATTTATGGATTCAGAAATGTTGGATGCAAATTGAACTGCGCTGCCTTCTGCTGCCAAAACAGTGCAGTCAGAAAGTCAGGTTATCTCTGGGTGTTTGCTCCCAAAGAAAAAATACAGATCATGCCCTTAATAGCCTACTTAATTGTAAGCCATTAATATATTTTTATTAATGATAATTCTTTTCTTGATTAATTAGCCATTATATGCCTATGAAGTAACCTTATTCAGCATATAATATACTTATTTTTAAATGCTCTGGAAAAAAATAAGAGACCCCACCAAAATCAGTTTTTCTGATTTTACTACTTATAGGTATGTGATCAATCAAGATCAAGATCAAAGTCAGCTTTATTGTCAATTCTGCCAAATGTGTTCAACATATTTCGTTTCTCTCTGGCCAGGTAGTGCAAAAAAGACAGTGTACAAGTACAATATAAAGACAAAACACAACAAAAACTATCTAAGACTAAAATCTAAAACTAAAATCTGAGATCTAAAATCTGAAAGCAGTGCAACATAATAAATAAATACCTATTCACAGATGTCCAAAAATGTGCAGTGTGCATCAAAAATGTGCAATGGAAGATACAGCAGTGAAATGGTAATGTGCAATAGAATGTGCATTGGAGTTAAGATAAAAATAAATGTGTAACAGTAGTAATTCCAGTGCAATAACAGTAGTAAACAACAGTAGTAAAATTCCAGTAGTAAATATAAATGTGCAATAGCAGTGGTAAACAACAGTACAACAGTAGTAAAATGTGTTTGGGCAAAAGGAACATTTTTGTTTGAGTCTATAAACTACTGACAACATTTCCCCCAAATTCCAAATAAAAATATTATCGTTTAGAGCATTTATTTGCAGGAAATGACAAATGGTCAAAATAACAAAAAAGATACATGTTTTCAGACCTCAAACAATGCAAAGAAACAAGATCAAATTCATTTTAAAACAACATAATACTAATGTTTACACTTAAGAAGAGTTCAGAAATCAATATTTGGTTCAATAACCCTTATTTTTATTCACAGCTTTCATGCGTCTTGACATGCTCTCCACAAGTCTTTCACATTGTTCTTGGGTGACTTTATTCCACTCATGGTGCAAGAACTGAAGTAGCTCAGCTTTGTGTTTGTGGAATTCAACAGATGCTGGAATGGAATGGCTGTAATACATGTAGAGATGCTGATTTCAGAAAAAAATGCAGTGGTCTCTTAATTTTTTTTTCCAGAGCTGTATAATTATATCCTCCTGAGACCCGGCCCATTCATGTGTGTCCTTTATAGTGGACATTGAGTTAACCAGTCTATCTTTTAATAGTTTTGAGATAGACTCTAGTTTGTGGCTGCACGATGATTAAAAAATAAAAAATGAAATAAATAAATAAGAAATTAAAAGGGTTTTGAGGTGACTGTAGATGGTTGTCAGAGATGTTGGTCATACAAAAAAAAAATGTTTTTGCTAGGTTGTTAACTTCACATGGATTTAACACTATTACAGTCCATTACAGAGGACATGTTGAATTATGACAACATTATGAATAAAAATTTAATTTGCAAAATGTAAATGCTAATCATTTACCTCCAAATAGAAAATCACAAAAAAAAAAAAAAAAATTGAAATTGAAATTGAAATACACTTTTTCTTCGGGTCCCAGGAGGATATAGCAAATAATTATACCTCTGTACGCTCCATAGAGATTTAGTTATTAATTAATATTTATTAAAGTAAATTACTTTCACACAAACAAACAACAGACAAGGTAAATGTTGAATCTAAATACACTAGGCAGTTGGTGTGTGCACACTCAGCTCTGTGAGGGAGGAGGCTCAGCTGGCACCTCTCCGTGCTGCCTCACTGCGGCCGAGCTTAAAACGTACGTGACGTCGTTTCCTCTCTCCAACATGGCGCAGGAGGCAGGTTGTTAATGGAAATCTGAGGGATTTACCCCACCTTCTGTGTTTATTTATGTTTGTGTGTTAGGGGCTGTGTGGCTGACATTTGAAAAGGAATATATTTCGGATCGAGGCGGCCGCAGCCCCCTTTGGGACCAGGTACTCCTCGCCCCAAATTCCTGTGCGACATGTATGAGGGCAAAAAGACGAAAAACATGTTTCTAACCAGAGCTTTGGAAAAGATCTTGGCTGACAAAGAGGTGAAAAAGGCTCACCACTCTCAGCTGCGTAAAGCCTGCGAGGTGGCATTAGGTAAGTTGTGTTGTTTTGCATCATATTTCATGCTATCTTTCACTCATTGATTTAGACACGTCATGCACCTCTTTACTTATTAACCCGGCTGTTTCTCCTCCCGGAACAATGTCGCAGACCGTAACAGCACAGGTTTTACTATAACAACATTATTTACATACGATAATCGGTCTCTTAGTGTTGCATTGAGGACACATTTGTATTTAATTGACGTGGCACGTATAAAACACGGAAATGGTGCAGGAGGGGTGGGTGTTACTGTTTGCTACGTGAAGACGATGCTGAAGCCAAGTAACGATACAAGAACAGGCCGATCCTTGAACAAAAAGTGTCAAGACATCAGCTTGACATATGTTTTAGTCATTTACCGACCACGTAAATACAGTGTGGTATGAGAGAGCAAAGTGTTTTTGTTTGTCACGTCAGGAACGTGCGATTGAGTCTCTTCCTGGTGATGTAGCCGTAGTGCTAGTAGCCTCTTTGGGAAACTATTTGGAGCATCTTCGGCTGTTTATTTATTGTCTGTTTGTTATCTGTGTGCAGTTGAATCACCGTGTATTGTGTAACTTAATAGGAAAAGGTGGAATACCAAAAGCACAAGGTGACAGCTGAGACAGTAGCACTTCTCTGACAAGTTCAGCAGCATCACTAAGACCTACTTCCGGCCAATACCAAAATAATGTTATAACCGAGCTTCAAATAAATCTGTTTTTGTGAACTGAGGAAGACGCCACACCTTTAAAAGGGCAAATTTCATAAATAACTGTGCAGTTATGCTGAAGTTCAAATATAACCTTTCTAAGTAGTTTATACCATTTATCGGTAGTAGGCTTTTATTATGATGGGTATGTTGAGCATTTCTTTTGTTTAGCATTTCGTGTGTTAGCTTTATGTAGCTATTTGCTAGCAGGTGTCTTTTGCAGAAGGGTGAGGTTTTTATTATTATTTTCTGATAACAACAGTGGTTTTATTGTCTTTAAAATTAACACCCTGATATGATCCACTTTATTTTCAGGGGGATCCACTGAATTTAATATAGATATCTATTTAAACAAGTATGACTATGAATAAACAAAAGATACCGCCATACCAAACATTAATAAACTAGTGTAAGTTTCAACCTGGTGCCCATAAATGCTGTCACTTCTGCATTTGGAGTAACACGACATTAAAGATCAACAATGCCCCCATGTAAACTGTAGGTCTATGTCCTACCCCTGTTTGTACTGCAGCAGGAGTAATTGAGACATTCATCTATGAGATTTTTGTATCATGGCACTGTAGGCAAAATAAGTCTAGACTTGTCTGTTTTGTATGACACTAAGGATAGGATCCAAGAGACTTGAACAAAGAATAACAAGGTTACTAGTCTTTTGAGGAAGCCTCTATATTGATATTGAAGATCTTTTTTACACAACAGTACATACATGGATGGTGGTTATTTGAGGTTTTTGTGGTGATGTATATCAATTATCATCTTATGGCAAAGACAAACTTGTGGTAAACAGTTGTGTCCCTGAAAAACATACTATTAATACGTTGGTCTAATGTTTACAGACTGTCTATAGTGGGTTGCTTTATAATTATAGTCTGTGTGCTGTTGACCTGCTGGAGGATTTTGAAGTGAAGAAATGCTGTGGAAGGCTCTGCTGTGGCCTTTGACAGTGCACTGTCCTGGTGCTCCTCCTGACCTTTCTTTTGGATTATCAAAATGTCAGTCCTCTGTTTCCCCCAAAGAACATTGTCTCAGAGTCTCACACACTCCAGATTGTGCTAGTAGATCCTGTTATGTGCTGGTTGTTGAACAGAGACATTAATGGGGTTTTTGAGTAGTTTGGAGCATATACTATATACTTAAATCTCTTGCTATAGTTGGTAACTTCACACAAAGTTGACAGTGAATCTAACGGTCGGACTAATTGAAACATGTCCTTAACACAAATCATTTGAACACACATGCATAGTGGTCATTGAAGCTAATCTACTGAAGAGGTGCATTCAGGGGGTGCCTGTTTTCTGGCTGGCGGCCTGCTGTGCACATGGCTCATTATCCTGTTCCTCGGGGTGTGGAGGCACAGGGTCAGATGAGAGGTCTCAACCACCTGCAAACATGGGGCTGTTAGTGTGATGTTTTGATGTTAACAGGTGTGATCGTATCTCATGAGCTTTTTGTTTCAAATGTGTTATTCTCCAAAGTGGTCCCTCTTCACCACCTCTTTGTGAAAAGGCAATGATGGATTTTCCATGCAGTTAACATAGCATCGGCTCAGAATAAATCCTAACCATTTTGCCATCCAACATTCATGATGTAGACTCACTAAAAAGGGGCAAACTTCTTTAATCCTTCAGTTTTCCACTCCAGTTGGCTGTGGTGGCATTGATACCAGTGGGATGTCTGATAATGAAGGATTGTGAACACATCTAAGAAGCTGCCACATGCGCTCCCATGATGAGGTATAAGTGATCATGCTTGTTAATTAGCTTTATGTTATGTCTAGCTGAAGACCCATCAACCAAGCCCTTCAGTGTAAAAAGTCACAAAAAACACTTCAGTTGACCAATAGTCCGCCTGAGCTGTCTCCTAGTGTAATTGACTACCCTTTTACCAGCAGCTGTCAGGATTTTCACAGAAAATATCAAACTTGAAGTGGAAATGTGTGGTTTTGGCTCAGAGGGCATTCCAGGTAACTACAGATCACAATGGCAGACTTAACAGGGATGCCAGAGTACAAAGGATTGATTGAGGAATATAAAGTCTTCTAACTTTATTTTAGTGCCCAGGGAGATTTTTAATATGTTATCAAAAGACTTTTGTGGTCTCCGACTTGAATCAAATGCATATTTATGTTACATTTCCATATCTTAAAATGGCCAAAAAACAGATGTGGGAAATAACAAGTGTAGATTTTGGGGCAAATGCAGATATGAAAGGAGGACCCTCATCTTGTTGTATATGAAGGAAAACATGTTTTACATACATGGTCATTTTGGCATTTTATCGAGGGCGTGTGTCCTCCCTAAACATCTGTTTTAAAATATTTATAAAATTTATACATTTCTTACTTAAATGGTTTCATTGATATAATATTTATTGAATCCCTGCTTCATTTAGTGGTCAATTTTCTGTTAAAATGCTTGAATAAAAAATGTAATCTTTTTCTCTAAATGGCCAGTTTTCCAGGAAAAATGAACTTAACGAATTATTTTCAATCTGGTCCCACTCTATTATGGCATCTATCTATATATCTATATATCTATATATCTATATATCTATATATCTATATCTATATCTATATCTATATATCTATATATCTATATATCTATATATCTATATATCTATATATCTATATATCTATATATCTATATATATATATATATATATATATATATATATATATATATATATATATATATATATATATATATATATTTGCACCCAGCTTTCTCAGTACTGTAAGTGTCAAACAGTAGACTTGAATATTTAGAGCAGGATTTTTGATGAGGCTGCTATTGGCTAACACTATAAGAGCAGACTAAGCTCTTGGTGCTTGCCCCAAAGGGTGACTGATATTGAGGTAATGAGCAGCAGAGCAGTGGACGTGGCAGGACCAGGCCTCTCTGGGTAAGCATAAATAATCCTTTTATCCAGGCTGAGGAGGAGGTTTACCCTCAGCTGTGATGAGTGAGCACTGCACCTCCAATCTTAAACCATTGTTTGTCGCCATTGTCTTTTGTTTGTTGTGGGAAAACGTATCCATTAATTATCACCCACACAGATAAGGCTTTCTTTTCTCTCCACAGGATGGCTGTAACTTATCGTTGTACAAGGTATTTTTGTCAATGTTATACAGAGGCAGACACTATAGGAAGTTTTGTTCTCGAAGGGCAGTGAACAACCTTGAAAAGCAGCCAACTATGTGTTCTGTCCACTTTATTTATAAAACGGTCTTCTCGGCAATCTCTGGGCTTGAACTGAATACCTTACAGTTCAGGGGAAAGTGCTTTTTTTAATAGATCCCCCACAGTAATTTAATATAAAACGACATGTAGTTAGTTGCACTTTTTGATATTAAAATATTAAAAATCTATATTAAATATTAAAATCTATTACAGATAGCATAAGTTTTAAATAATGCTAACCAGTTAGCAGGCTAGCACTTTTAAGTTCTGTTTAGTTCTTTTTTCTCCATTCAGTACTTAAGAATCATTGGCTTACACCAAACAAAATGTTCACATCCAATCACATTTTAATCCAGATTCAAAACATATCCCCATAGTAAATTCCACAAAGGCAGAGTTAACGCCTGATATTGTGTTAGGCCTCATCCACACAAACATAAGCATGGTATCCTGGACAACCTCCTCAGATGTAATTACTGCTGGGCAACCTTTCCTTTCAGTGCAGACAATAGAAATGTCAGGGGGCTGATTCTTCTCATGCTCTTGGTGGTGGTCTCAGCTGTTTATCTGTATCGAGTTTGGAGGTGGGTACCTGCTCACGATTTATCCCAAGATTAACTACAGAGCAACTTTACTGTGGCAGTCTTTTTATCCACTCTCAGTGCTGTAGTGCTCGATTAATGAATACACCAGAGACGTAATGAGTATTTTTGCTCTGGATAATATGCTCAATGTTGGGCTCTGAATGAAAATAAAACTTTATCTTTTACATCTTGTGTTGTTATCAAATAATTTTGGCATGTGAGCGATGCATTTGTCAGCTACACACTCACCCCTCGGCTGTCTCTATGGCCACCAGAGCATCATGGGGGCAACCAGAGGATGGAGATGGAGAGGCTGGTGCCAGTCGTCAGATCTGAACTAGACACAGATGGGTCTTTGAAATGTTAATTCAGTGGGAGGGTCTTTCTGATGTCCGGCTTCCTGCTCAGGGGATGGCTACTGACCTATTATTAAGCCTTTTAGAGTTTGTAAACAACAGAACTGGTAACTGGTACCATACATTAGCCAGTACACTATATTGCCAAAGTATTCGCTCACCTGCCTTGACTCGCACATGAACTTAAATGACATCCCATTCTTAATCCATATGATGTAATATGATGTTGGTCCACCCTTTGCATCTACAACAGCTTCAATTCTTCTGGGGAGACTGTCCACAAGGTTTAGGAGTGTGTTTATAGGAATTTTTGACCACTCTTCCAGAAGCGCATTTGTGAGGTCACACACTGATGTTGGACGAGAAGGCCTGGCTCTCAGTCTCTGCTCTAATTCATCCCAAAGGTGTTCTATCAGGTTGAGGTCAGGACTCTCTGAAGGGCGGTCAAGTTCATCCACACAAAACTCTCTCATCCATGCATTTATGGACCTTGCTTTGTGCACTGCTGCACAGTCATGTTGAAGGGGAAGGGGACATCTCCAAACTGTTCCCACAAAGTTGGGGCCATGGAATTGTCCAAAATCTCTTGGTATGCTGAAGCATTCAGAGTTCCTTTTACTGGAACTAAGGGACCTAGCCCAGCTTCTGAAAAACAACCCCACACTATAATCCCCCTCCACCAAACCTTACACTTGGCACAAAGCAGTCAGACAAGTACCGTTCTCCTGGCAACCACCAAACCCAGTCTCGTCCATCAGATTGCCATATAGAGAAGCACAATTCGTCACTCCAGAGAACGCGTCTCCACTGCTCTTGAGTCCAGTGGCGGCATGCTTTAAACCACTGCATTACACTTGGTGATGTATGGCTCGGATGCAGCTGCTCGGCCAAATCCAAAATGGAAAAAAGAAAAACATAATTGTAAGCTGTGTTTATTGATCACCTGGGGGGTATTCCACGAAAGCTACTAAGCGCAAAGCCCGGCTTTATTCGTCAGTTGGCGCTAGTTTAAGTGAGAGTTCGGTTCCACGACGCTCGCTAAACTTAGTTCCCGCTGAGTTACTGGGGCAACATGGTCTTAGCAGATAGTCTGGTCGCGGCAAGGCTAAAGTTCTGTCTTACTTAGGCCGTGTCGCAGAGAATATGTACCTGACGTAAACAGAGTGTCAAACACACCGTTCCGCACACCTCCCCGCATGAGTATCTGTGTTGTCCAAAAACAACATCAGCAAAAAAACAAATTACCTTACGTTCTCGGTTCTTGACAATTCTCCGGTAATCTAAACATATGCTTTTCAACCGCTGCCTTTACGACATTAACATATAGAAGAATGCCAGGAGTATTTAAAAGAATATCTGTGGTCGAGTGGATTTGTGCTTTGACTCTCGTGTGGGCGGGCCGGGTTCGATTCCCGCTATTGACCTATTGATGCCCACGTCAAATTTCAGTTAAATTTTCACGCATTTATATTTGCAACATATTACAGAAATGGAAATGAATTTAACCTACAATTACTCTTATCATCACATCAAATTATATCAGCTGGGCCTAACATCACTCTCACTTGACGACATTGACGCTTTATATTTTATGTGACATCTCTATCAAAGAATAAAGTTACAGGTAAACCTTTACTTTTAAAACAAAATGTAGCCAAATAACAGGCACGCTCCATGATGCAACATTTCAATGATTCAACAAATTTGCTTCAGAGATGCTGTGCAAGCCTTTTTAATGAAATCCTATTTATCAATTTCCATCAATAGGCATAAAACAATAAAAGACATTAGGTATGACATTCTGGTGTGAGGCCACTGCTGGAGGACTGCTGAGGGTCAGGCAAGGCACTGCTGGAGGACTGCTGAGGGTCAGGCAAGGCACTGCTGGAGGACTGCTGAGGAGGGTCCAAGTGTACGCCATCTTCAGTAACTTGAATATACTCTTCAGGAGAACTCGCAGGAAGGATCTTTGATGGGGTCCCTCCTTCAGTTACCTCCACCAGTGGGTGACCCTGGTTTAGGGCCAGTGCCAGCTCCTCTGCAGGTGAAAGATTTTGAGGGGGGCTCCCACCTCCTGTGGCTTGGTAGCTACTGTTCATTTTAAATTAAATTAAGGTACCATTTCAACAGTATTACTAATTTCACTGAATAATAATATTAATATTATCTTACTTAGCACTCTGCAAAATGTTATTATGCTTTGTCTTTACCTGCAAAACAGTCCTCTTCACATTATTCCTGCTCAAAGACAAGATAACACAATTTAACGTATTAGTTGGAGCAAATACTTTTACATGGTAAAAATAAATTAGAACTGACAAGACTGCTATACAAATGTATAATAATTATGCCATCAACTGCCTACCATGAGTATCGAACTCACAATCTCCCACTCTCCAGACGGTAACTTTACCCCTGCGCCACAGATCAGCGTTGACGTCAATGGTGAAAAACAGACTTAAAAAACTCAATGTCCAGCACTGTTATGGGACTTACGTATTTAAGCGTTCGGCGAACTTCTGCCACGCCATGTCTCTGGTCTTGGTTATTGCAAATGTGTTGTAGAGTTCCAAAAGCAACTTCTGTTCTGATGCGCTGAAATAATCGGCCCGAATCTTCCACATGATCGCGCTTTCGACAGTCGCTTGTTCAGGGCTTCTTACCTTCCCCGTGCACGCGTCTAGGCCCGGCCTGATTAGGCCAGACTGAGCTTAGCTCTGACTAGGCGCAGCTGAAACGCGTTAGTGGAACGGGTTCAAGCTTTTGTCTAAGTTGTGTCTCAGCCAGGCGAGAACTTAGCACTTAGTCGCGGCTAAGTTTAGCGACGTTCGTGGAATACCCCCCTGGTTCAGATGTTGAAATTTTCAATGAGTGGATGGAGAAACTGTTTTCCACTGTGAACCACAAAACATTATTTATCTATGGAGATTTTAACATTGACCTACTAAATCCAGCTAAACTAAAAATAATAGATGACTTCTCAGATCCAATGTTCACTATGTCCCTCTATCCCACGATAACCAAACCAAGTAAAATAACCTCACACAGTGCTACAATTATTGATAATATCTTTACCAACATTATGGGAAATCAAATAACCAGTGGCCTCTTTATATGTGATATTTCTGACCATCTGCCTGTCTTCATTGTTATTGACTCTGATCTCCAAAAAATCGAGAAGGGAAAAAAATTAATCTATAAACGAACAAAAACTGAAGAAGCTATTAACTCTTTCAACAAGAGTCTAATGCTTCAGGATTGGAGTACAATCTATAGAGAAACAGACATGGACCAAGCATATAATAACTTTTTAGATATATTCCTGAATTACAAAAGAATTACAAAAATAAATTAACAGACATAACTCGAGTGAGCACGCAATTTTAAGAAAATATTGTATGAAAATGGAAACGATATAAAAATAACTTGGGAAATGCTGAATAAACTAATCAAACAAGGGTACAAAAAGGTACAAAGGTAACATCCCAACGAATTCATTGACAAAAAATATGAAATTCAAAATACAAAAGATGTAGCAAATCATTTCAATATTTTTTTTGTAAATGTTGGCCCAGAGTTGGCTGCAAAAAATCCAGATCAGGTAACTTGTCATCAAAATGTTGAAAGAAATCCACATTCTATCTTTATAGCCTGTCTGCAACAAATGTACAGGAGGTGACTAACATTGTTCTCAAGTGTAAAAGTAAACTATCCAAAGATTATCATGGGATAGACATGGTACTATTTTAAAAAAGTAATAAAAAAAACATTGTTAAGCCCTTTACCCATATCTGCAACATAACCTTTCAGTCCCGCATTTCCCGAATAAAATGAAAACTGCATAAGTAATGCTAATATGCAAGAGTGAGAACAAACATAATTTCACAAACTACAGACCAATTTCCCTACTGCCACAGTTTTCAAAATTCCTTGTAAAACTCTTCAACTCGTGTCTCGAAATGTTTCTTGACAAACATCAAATAATAAAGGAAGGGCAATACGGGTTTAGGACACAAAGAACCACCTCAATGGCAATAATTGATGCAATAGAGGGAATCACAAATGCACTAGATGACAATAAATATGCTGCCGGTATTTTTATTGACCTTAAGATAGAGAAGAAGCCTTTGATACTATCAATCACTCAATATTACTACATAAACTCGAACAATATGGTATTAGAGGGGTAGCAGGAAACTGGTTGAAAAGTTATCTTACGGAAAAGGTGCAATATGTTCAGATGGGGAAGTATACATTGAAAAACCTTTACATTGCTTGTGGTGTCCCCCAGGGGTCTGTTTTGGGACCAAAACTGTTCAATATATACATAAATTATATATTTATTGTATCTCAATCACTAAAATGTATACTCTTTGCAGATGACACCAGCATATTTTATAGTAGTCACTATTATAATTAACTCATAAGTATTCTAAATGAGGAGCTAAGCAAAATAAAAAAGTGGATGGATATTAATACATTGTCATTAAACTTGAATAAGACCAAGGCAATGATGTTTGGCAATCACAAGATTAACACAGAGCTACCCATTCTGATTGACGGTGTCCTAATTGAAAATGTAAATGAGAATAAATTCCTCTGAGTTATAATAGACAGTAAATTATCATGGAAAGCCCACATTAGACATATAAAAACTAAAATTTCCAAAAGTCTTCCAAAAGTATTGCTATAGAAAACAAAGTGATCTCGATTAAAATGCCCTTCGTACATTATACTGTTCATTGGTTCTCCTTTATTTCAAGTGTGGGGGAACACTGACCAATGTACAGTTAATGTCCATTGATTATATTACAAGATTCAACATTGTTTATTTGTCATATGCAGGATCAACACAAGGTCAACAATCCAATGAAATGCCTAGGATCAGAAAATCCGTTGACTCGCTAAGATAGTCAAGAAGTACTAATAGCATGCAATAAAAATACAAGGGAAAAAGTATAACGATATAATAAAAAAATATGTAATAAAATATAATAAAAGGTACAGGCAGGATTAAATAAGGTGTAATTAGAGTATTTCACAGGTGGTAATACTGCTCAAATGAATTTTGCATTGCACATAATATAGTATAAGTATTGCACATAGGTTATGAAGCAGGTTATTGCACAGGTAACCGTAGCATTTACCGTGAGGTAGTGACATACATGAGACATGCATGACATACAAAAGCGAGTTTTGCGAATCATCCATAAAGTTTTTAGAACACACCCATAATCTTTTCAACCCAAGCTCCTAAAGATTCCTGATCTTGTAAAATATTATACACTGATAATATTATTTAAAGCATTCAACAATTTACTACCAAGTAATCTACAAAACTTGTTCAAAATGAGAGAGAACTTCTATTGAATTGTTGATGTGTTTGTGCACATTGAATCAACATTAAATATTTTACACAAATCAACTTACTTTATGTATTTTGTTTTTATTGCAAAAGATTTCTACTTTACCTCCATTGACTGGAATTTCTGTTTAACCAGTAATGTCACTGCCAAAAGTAGAGCAGGTTAGTAACAGTATGAAGTCAAAGTGGTAAGCAGTTGCTTACCTTCTAACTTATTGTGATGTACACTTTCACTTTTGCATCACTTTAATTTGTCACATGATCATAGATTCTGTCTGAACCCAAGATGTCTGGAGAAGAGGTGGGGCACTGTACTGTCTGGCTCATGCTCTCCCTGTAGTGGACCCTCCCTCCTTGGGCTGCTGCCTCAGGAATGCTTGGTCACGGTGTTGTGGCCTGTATCTCTGTAGTGGTTTGTCTGTTAGCAGTGATAGGGCCAGAGGTCCTTTTGTCACTCCAGCCTAAGGAGAGTGTGGACTTTTGTGTGATTTAGAATAAAACAGATTGTTTTTGCAATGTGCAGGCTGGGATTTGTCAAAATGCACCATCATGATCTGCCCCCAGCACAGTTCAGCCCCTTTTTATAGTGTTTATTTATTCAGTGATGACAGCTCAGTGAATATGCATGCAGGTCCTTTAGTAGAGCCATTTACTGCAAGTCTTGTACAAGTTCATTGGAAACAGACTGCAGGAAAAACAACTGTGTGACAGAATTACATTTGGATGAAAGTTGTGTCTCAGAAAAATGTAAACATCAAAAAGAGTTATTGTACAACGTAAGGAGGACACAAGCTTCTAACCTTGAAAAAAATTGAGAGGATTATACTGAGACAGGGATTTTTAAAGGTACAGTGTGTAGGATTCGTGGCGCACAGGTGGATGGTGGCTATTGCACTTCCTGTTTTAGCTACGCAGACCTCGAGGGTCACCCGGGCGCGCTGTAACGCGGACAGCTCGCGTACCAGCGCACGAAAGCGTGAAGCGCACCCGGCGCTGTGTGAGCCCTCGCCAACAACTACGGTATAAATAAAACGCGGTCCCGTTCACTGTTTTTTTTTTTCGCATGAAAGCACACATTCCCGATCGTGTACCATGACAATCTACACATCAAATTAAACCTTACAGTCTCCTCTTTTTGACTATACAATTCATTTCCCGGCACAACAATCACACCCCGAGCACATGGGGCTTTTATAAGGAAAAGCACAAAACAAGGTTTGTTACTTAGCTTACCTTTTGAAGGCTCTGGACAGGTCAAACTCAGTATTTCACCATAAACTTGGTCTCAGTCTGTCCGTAAGGATCCAGCGAATAAATTCCAGTAAAACAATTTAGTCCAAAACACGTGTTAGATCCATTACGACGTGTGATCCGGCAACATGCTTGTTGTTGTTTACCCAAAACTACGAGCCTTGCCGAAGGCGGAGCCCAAATGTCCTTCTGCGGCTCTCGTAATCAAAATGGCTGCCTCTATATGGGGACGATCCCCATTTTATGCAGGTATATCCAAGTCCAACAGAATACAGAATACAGAATATAATGATTTCATGATGGAAGTGAAAAGGCTTGGAAAACACTGTATTTTTGAATGGGTGTCTTCAATTTCTGTGATTAACAGGTAAAAATCTTACACACTGTCCCTTTAAACATTTTGAATCTGGGGACAGCTTTTTAGTGTTGTTGTTTCCATGTAAACCTTCAAACATTAGGATTGTATATACTAAATAATTGCAGTATGTAATTATCACAATTTTTTAAATAGCCAGGAGTCCCAGACAGGATCCCAGTTTGATAATGGTGGTACCTAACTAATCAAAGAATGATTCATTGCAGAGGTGGATGGTTGGTCTTTGTGCTAGTCCCTATAACAGCAGTAAGCGGTACAAACTGCTATACTGTTGTGTTTGTAGGATTTGGTGCAAACAAAGCAGTGTTCAATTTGAATATTAAGCCAGGAATTGAATCCTTCTATTATCTCATTTGTGTATTGTAAACCCACGTTACTTTGGCTTTGCATAACTTTCAAAAAACATAAACCTTCTTGCAAAACAATGAGTAACAGATGCGGAGAATGAGTACATCGTAACCTGCTAAATGTTTAGGTGGGCACAGTGTATTTAAATGTGCTGTGAGTTATCCCCCATTTTAAACCATGACTGACTGCCTCATCCTCCTCATATTATAGTAGCACTTTAAGACTCTCTTGTCTAAGTCAGGATCAGTTTGCCTTGCATCTCATGTGATAGAAGGATCGCTATTCAAACATGTGTTGCAAAAGGTGTGCTGACGCTGCCTCTGCTTCTCCTCCAGGGATCCAGTGTCTGAGTGGAGCTCATTCTTTTGTTTTCAGACTCAAGTCACTTGATGCAGAAAGGTTAACAGAAAGGTTATTTGAGCTTTTTAAACTGCCTTAGATTTAGCCATTGAAATGTGTTTATCTGAAATGCCAGTAGTAGAAGGTACAAGGCCTCTATCTGCTGGTACACTGAAGAGGGAAGCAGTTTGTTTCAAATTAAAATCACATGAGCTGTAGTCGACTAAAGATATCCTGCCGATTAATTAGTTAAATAAAAGAGGAAGATACGCAAACTATTGGCTATCTCTATGTATATGACGGCACTCACAAGACTACACCTGCACGGGAGTTTATGCAGAGTAATGTAGTAGAAAAAAATTCTTTATCTTTAGCTAATTCGGTCACTAACCTCTCCATTCTGCTGTTGTCCCATAAATCCTTTTAATCCAAACTAAACAGTTAGTCGACTAATCCAAATTATGGCCGACTAAGACACTATTGACCACTCAACTAAGTGGCTAAAGGCCTACAGCCCTACTGGGCCAAAAATAAGTCAGTCTTTTTCACATATTGATTGTGTTTTTTGTGTTTGATGTGTCTTTTTTTAATTAAAAGCAATTGCAATTAGCTTTCAGTATTTATTATCCTGCTTATAAATGATGCAAACTCTCTCTCAAAAAAAAGGTCAAATTTATTCTTCCGAAACTAAGGCTGACCTCTCCAAACAATGTGCTTTTACTGAGATGATTAAAAAGACCCAGGGCAGGCATATCACTAACAATTAGAAATGACTGAAATCTAATTCTAATTAAATCTAAATCTAATTATTAGATACACTGCCCCACAGTCAAAGTTGCAAAGCTGCATGACAATGTGATCTTGGACATAATGAAAATAAGAAAGATGGACTTTAAAAACAAAGAAGAGCTCCATAGATTATACGGGTGTATATGGACCACGACAGAAAGGAGAAAACATGGAGTGAGTTAGCTGGAGTTTTTTGCAGTAGCTGGACTGTTTAATCTGCTGTTCCACTTATGAAGACGCTGTACTTCTCTTGTGAACTTTTGCCTGTGCCATGCCACGCTGCACCCCTTTTAGTCAATTAACTGACTAAATTCATTGCACATGTCTTACTACAGCCCTATAAATTGCACAGAACTCCATACGTTTTTGACAAAGAGACATTACAACATGTTTTAATGGCTCCAAAAAAGTCAAATTTGCAAAACGATCCCCTTTTTTCCTACAGTGTTGAGGGACTTGTAAATTGTGCGTGATCTGACTCGTGGCCCATTGAGGCACATTGGCTCTCTCCTGTCGTCAGCGGCTCATGTATTTTTCACTGCGGCTGTGTTCTTTCGGTGTTGTGTATCGGAGTCTGTGGTCACCAAAGGCTATTATGTTTCTATAATACGGCTGGCATCATGGTGAGCATATATTTTCACAACGCACAACATGATAAGTTTCAGACCTGGAAAATAAAGTGAATTTGTAACAATTTTCTGACGATGTTTACTTGTGTCTCTTGAATTTGAGTGTGAGGACAAAACTAGGTATAACCATGATTGCAGTCTAATGTAGTTGCGCTCTAGCATAGTAGTACCTGCAGCAATAGAAGTAATAGGAGTACTATGCTGGAAACATGACATAGGCCTACTTAATCTAACTTGATTATTTGCTTGATACCTTCCATAGTATTTATTTTGAAGTAACTGTTCCTTGTATACTTTGATTGATTGCATTCTTCTGTACTTGTTCTGTGTCTGACTGACTCATTTTGTATTTCCTCATCATGACAACAAAGGAAAGTAATACTCATAGGTAGGCTATTTTGCAGTACTAACTGAAGTAGTTTCTGCTGGCATTGTTGTTTGTTTCATCCATGTGGAGGTCTTCTAGCAACTGCTTACCACAACATAAGCTAGCTTCTCACTGGCCCCTTTTTGCTTTATTGGCCCCTTGAAATATAACCTTTTATCGTATTTAAGATGATCATATCAGGAGTAGAGACAGTGGCTGGAGCGGTTTATGCAGTTTCTTATGTAACACGGAGAAATGGGACAGTTGTATGACCCACTTGTTTCTTGATGAGGGAACAATGGAGGATGAGATAATTAAGACATCAGTGTCAGTTTAATAGTATTCCACATTGTTTCACATTCTAAAAAGTTCTTGTTGTATTTTGAAATATTTTGACCCAAAGTCTACACTCATGAGTTGTCTTATATTAAAGAGGGGTATTTTACTTGTATGGTGTATCAACTGCTAAGATATACCATAATTAGATCATTGTGTTACCTTTTATTAAAGGGATAGTGCGTTTTTTTTATGTTAATCTGTATGGGTTTCCTTCTAAAAGTTACGTGTGTTGACACCGGCTTACCTCTGACAGTCTCAGCTGATCCCGGTTCGGCTCACTTTCTGGAGCCCACATAAGTAGGTCCGGTAACTTCCCTGGAACATGAAATAAAGTTTGTTTTTCTTCTCAAAACAAAACATTTGTTAGAAAGGTGATATATTTGCATCCGAAACAGTTGTCCACGAAACATCCAGCAGCGTATTTCGCATTCGCGTATTGTCTCTCTCCACTCGTATCACTACGCCCATGTTAACTCTATCAGCCTGTTCACTTGTAAACTTTGGCGTAGACATCCGCTGAAGGTGAACAGGCTGATAGAGTTAACATGGGCGTAGTGATACGAGTGGAGAGAGACAATACGCAAATGCGAAATACGCTGCTGGATGTTTCGTGGACAACTGTTTCGGACGCAAATATATCACCTTTCTAACAAATGTTTTGTTTTGAGAGGAAAAACAAGCTTTATTTCATGTTCCAGGGAAGTTACCAGACCTACTTATGTGGGCTCCAGAAAGTGAGCCGAACCGGGATCAGCTGAGACTGTCAGAGGTAAGCCGTGTCAACACACGTAACTTTTAGAAGGAAACCCATACAGATTAACATTTAAAAAAACAAAAAAACGCACTATCCCTTTAAGTCTGCATTTACTCTCTGTGCTAAGTCACTGCACCTTCAGGGCACTATCACAACACATCTACCTCTAATGAAAATCACTACTATCACATCAGGTTTGTCAAGTTGTTGTGTACCATTTTGTATCGTGCTTTTGTATGTTTATGGAGAATTGTTACATGGAAGTATGTATTGTATAACATAGGTTTGTGGGCTGAGAATTCCACAGAATCTTGCAGCTCATCATAAAGAGGTTTCGAATAGGGCTCAGGAGAGATTGCTAAATTGTAATTGCAACATCCATGGATGACCTCTAAAACCTCTTCAAAGATGTTTTTGATGAGGGAACAACTTTATAACAAGGTAGAAAGCTAAAAAACAAAAGGAACTTAACTAAGAAATTTGCCTGCTTTAAAAGATTTGGCAGTCACTCTGCTCTTAGGCATTATGCAGCTCTTTGTGGCTGTGTGAGGCCGGTCGGTTCAGGAAGTCTCTAATGTGTTTTAATGCCCATAATGCTTCACTGGTGAGCAGGAGTACTATACTGTGCTTTAGCCTGTGCTGCTTAGACAGTGTCCTATTTCTATTTGAATTACAGAACAATCTCGACCAGGTACAAAATGATATAAATTTGTACCATTACTATCACATACAGTTCAAGCCAAGACCACATTCATAACTTATTGCGTCCCATTACTGTCTGTAGTACAATTTCACACTATGCAAGTTACTTTGTGCTCAGATTTCTCAGTATGGGGTACACAGGGCTCTAGTGGGCCCCTGGTCTTTTCAGTCTCTACATTAAAGTATGGGGGCCTCTCTGTGGGACTCTCTCTCGGTCCCATAGAGCTACAGTCTCTGGTGAGTTTTGTGTTCGCTGCAATTCAAGGACAGAGCACAAAACAGTCAGCACTGTTTTCTGTGACATTCAGATAGTGTGGAGGAGAGCAGGTTAATGTGTAAATGTAGATTGTACTGAGGAAACCCAAAAACAGTTTGCAGAGGTTGTATTTCCTGTAAATCTCCAGTTTGAAATGCATACAAATATACCATATGGACTGCAACTGTGATGGTTTTTACTATACAGCAAATGAACATGCCTGAACTGAAACGGGCACAGTTACCATAGGTTTATTTATTATTTCATCTGTTCATATTACACAGAAACAGACATTTATATTGCAAATTATACTCTTGAATGAATTGAACTGAAATGTCCGATATTTGCACTATATATCAATCTCTACCAGATCTGTTCTATTTCTCACTATTTCATCTTTGTACTGTTTCGCCTCATGACCTCTTGTATATAGCTGAGATATATTTGTATTACTATATATCTATTATTTTTACTTGTACACATACATTTATATAACTGTGCTTTATTTCAAACCAGTCTCTTGTTATTTTTGCTTCTTATTTTGAATTTATTATTACCATTTATATTTTTGCTCTTTGTTATTATAATATATTGTGATGTGGGAGCTACTCCAAATAATTTCCCTTGTGTATTGATAAAGTTTGTCTTTGTCTGAGTCTAAGTGCAAGTCAGATCTAATAAAGTATAGCCTGTCCCACCAGTGTACCCTTCAAACCCTTGTCTGGTAGTAGTCCACCATTGCAACTGACGTTTGCTATGGTTTCTTAATTCAAATCCTGCGTGACTCTTCTTCATCAACACCCCTGACACACTGGGATAATTATGTGACACCCCATCTCTATCCCGCCTGTCGTCTCCTAACATTAGAATTAGCATACAAGTATTGGCCACAACAGTGTCAGAGATGGCGATACGTGAGGCTAATGTTAAGAGGAACGGGACCTGGGGTTACAGCCGGTTTGTAATTTCACACATCTTTGAAAGAAAGTGTTCAGATTCTTCTTGTCCGTTCTGGACTGGTGCACTGGGCAGAGCTGGGGACAGATTGGAAAGTTATGTATAGCCCTTGGAGAAAGAGTCTTACAAGACTTTGAAAACCAAGAACAAATCAATACAAAATGATGTAGACTCTGAAATTTAAATGTTTTTTAAATTTTATTTTTTCAACAGATTAGTACAATACACTTTTGAAGAATAAGTTAACATTGAGCGTAGTACATGGGACTTTTGAGTTATAGAATTGTCATTGTTTTGTTTTGACTAGCAGCCTATTACTCTAAATATAGCATGATATTTTTTATTGCGCAAACTTGCTTAATTTTTGTTTAGTCTTTTGCTATTTCAATTAATGATACAAAACAAAGCAAACAGTCTCAAATTGAAAAACTGCATGTTCACTTTTCCCATTTTCTCCAAAAGCCCAGACATCTTGTGCTGTAAAGAGGAAAGACATAATTGTGTTTGTTCAATATTGGCATCTGGCCTCCTCCATCACATGCTTTATCTGCCTCTGTGTTCTGTCCCTATGTTTTCCTCCCCTTTCTCTTTTTCTTTCTTTTTCTCTTTCTGTTGTGCTTGATGCGCTCTCTGGTTGCATCACACTGCCACTTCTATTCATTCCTCTTGAATCCTGGCCTGGTTCCTGCTACAGCCACCAAAAGTGCATTTCAGTTCAACATCCACACGCTGGAGATGGATCAATTTCCTGTGCCATTTGGCTTTCTGCAAGGACTTAACATCTAGTGATTTATTAGAAAAAAAATATAACATTGTAGCTATATTTTTTGCACAATATTGGAAAATATTGTTATATACAATATATACATTTAAATACAACTATAGAAAATAATTGTAAAAATGTATAAAGTTTGTTGTATTTTTATAAAGTTTGTTGTGATATTTACTGCATTAGCCAGTATTGCAATGTCAATCATTATATTGGCCATGTTTAGCCATATATTAAAGGTCCCATGACATGGTACTTCTTGATGCTTTTATATGGCGCCTTAATGGTTCCCTAATACTGTAAATAAATCCTTCTTCAAAATCAAGACTCAGTGCATGAGAAAGCCCCATGAACACAGTCGGAGTCAAAAATATGTCTCTGGAACACTTTATTATGGGCGTTGTTGCTTGAATACAAATGAGGAGGACAGAGATAGGCCATTGCAGCGGGTGGGGGCGTGGCCAAACTCTCCGCTCTTTCCTCTTTAGCGGTGCGATGTGCGCTGGCCCCACTTCTGCGCAAAAACGCAGAGATGAGACGATTTCCATTGAAAAATAAACACATTTCCACAGAAAATAAAATTAAACCACTGCTGTTTCAGAGGTTCGGCGGGTCAGATAAAACATCCGAGCCTGGAAACATTCTCACGTGCCACCAGGCAAATAAAAAAACGCATCTCGCATTGTGTAGCTCGTTCGCGGTCCAAACTCCCCGGGGCGTGAGTTCCAGAGAGTGTGGGTAGAAATACAGACGGGCGGTGGAACTGCATTTGCATTTTTCCAGGAGTGTGACGTTAGAAACGAGCCTTGTTCAGAATTGCCCGTTTGGGCTGTCTTTTTTTCAAACGCAGAAAGGACCGCAAATGCTCAGTTTACGCATTTCACAACTTTTAGCCATGGGGGGGGGGGGGGCCCTAAACAGGGTAGGGGAGCTCACATTAACGTTCAAAAAAAAATTTCATGCCATGGGACCTTTAAAGTGTGGTGACTGAAACGGACTCAGGGACTGTGGATGGAAATTAGTCTGGTACAAAGCATCTTTTCTTTTTTTGTGATTAATGCTCCTGTACATTGTCCCTGTCAAAAACATTAAATAAACTAAACTAACGTATGTTTTTCTTGAGAGGTTGGTTTTATATTGTGATACTTTGTGATTTGACTTTTGTATTGATTGTGTTGGCTGCTATCTTGGCCAGGTCTCTCTTGGAAAAAGAGAGAAAAAGAGATTCTGAATCTCAATGGGACCTCCTGGTTAAAACAGGTGAAATAAATAATTAAAAAATATTGTGCAGCCCTAATGGCATCCAAATTGCCTGCCTATAATGAAACAAAAAGGATTTTTCTGTTTCTAGCCATTATGCATTTGTATTACTTAATATAACAGCATATTTTTATGCATATTCCTTTTCATTTCTTTGTCTCCTAGTAATAAAAAACTAGTTGAAATGGGTACCCTCAAATTGCCTATTATAGGGAAATGTCTTCTGTATTTGACTCATCCCTCAGATGTAGTGCGCATGCAAATGAAAATCAAACCCTCAACCCCTGTGGCTCAAATTCCAGCGGTTGGCATAACCTTCAATTTTCCATTCTTCTTTGTTTTAAACTTTATGCAGTTCACCAAAAGAGTCAGACTTGGCTACAGTTAAATGTGTCCGATGTTGCCTGGTTTACTTCAGTAAAATAGTCCTAAACCAGTTCTGTAATACCTCCACTGAGTATAAAGTGTTAAATATTCTCTCTGAGTGCATTACTTTGAGCCTTCCAGTGGTGAAATAATTGAGCTGTCATTGCTTTTAGTGGGTTTTCCCCAACTATAGCAGTCAGCTCTTTCACTCAAGACTGTTTTTAAATGCCTAGTACAAATTCTGCCCTCCCTTCCTCCTTCTTGCCTTCCTCTTGCTCTATTTCTGTCTCTGTCATCCCTCCTTCTGAGTCTGTCACACTCTCTTCCTCTCTCAACTCTGCCAGCTCTCAGCAAGTTCATACAACTGCTTTCATGCCCAGAGATCTGTGAAATAAACAGGGAATTTAGCCTGCAGTGAATGATTGTTCTCTGGATGGAAGTTAAGGCAACACAGTGGTGAAGTCCCTATAGGATATAAGTACGAAAATTACCACTCAAAACTCACAATTTTTTCATAAACATGACCAAACAGTGTTCTCACATATGAAGTAATAATTTTGAAATGATTTGACTGATGACAATGTTAATTTTTTTTTTATTTCACATAATTTACAAAAACATTTTCTTTGATACAAATGCTCATCACTTTAAATTACCAGGTCTAAAGCATCTTTGCAATTATGGATACCACAATATTTATTTTAGTGTTACGATTAGTGTGAATGTGAGAAGAAACATACTTTTCTCAAAGCATGACCAACTATATTATATAAAATTAACTCTTGTGAGTTTTAATGTTAGAACAATGTTAATGTTAGAAATGTTAGAATGTTCATTCTCACATGTTTGAGTAACCTTTTTTTATTAGTCTGTCAACATCTCCAAAACTCAATGCTCTGTCCCACCTTGTGACATCACCAGGTGGAACAGAGTGTTTTCTGTTGAGAGAAGAATACAGCCTAAATATGCAGGTTGAGGTGCAGGTATATTTGTGATAAGGAAATAACGTTATAACTAGGGATGTCAACAATTAATCGACTTAAGATTAATTGTCGATCAAGACGTTGGTCGAACAAAATGCGCGGACAAAATGCGCGGACAAAATGCGCGGACACGCGCACCCGCGTGGTCACGAAACAAGGCAACCGCGCACCGCGCTCACTCAACGGCACTGTACTGTACACGCGGGCCACAAACCAGCCGCACGAAACCAGCAGCGGCACGCGGTGGTTTAATCCTGGTTTAGTCCAGGTCTAGACCTGGTCCAGTCCTGGTTTAGTCCAGGCCCAGTCCAGGTTTAGACCTGGTTTAGACCTGGTCTAGACCTGGTTTAGTTCTGGTCTAGACCTGGTTTAGTCCACGTTTAGTCCTGGTCTTGTCTCTTAGCCAATCAGGACGCAGAACACAATGTTACACTATAAAAAAAAAGTTACACTATAAAAAAAAATTTGAAAAAAAAAAAAAAATCCGCGAACTGCGATAGAGCGAGGGATTACTGTATTTTGTTATTCAGCATCAATACATTTGTCTGCTTTTTACTAAGGAATAATTAATTGAGGAATATACAATATAATAATACTATGATATATTTTTGACTCAGTGTTATGTATACTATAGCTTATATTCTTAAAGACCCTATTGAAACACTAAAATTCAGGTGAAAAACGCTTTTATTTTATTTATTTATTTATTCTTTTTTTTTACCTGAACATTTGATTAAGTTATTTTTCTTGGCATCCCTATTTGCAATATACCCAAAAGTGCTCTCTGTGATATGTGTCCACAGAGAGCTAAGTGCAGTTGTGGTTGTTTTAAACCAGTAGAAGCATATGTTGTTACCTTAAACATGTATTCTCTTTCAGTTTTAGTCTTCTTGTGTAATAATATACCCATTGTTTTGGATGTATAGAGGCTGGTTCTCATCTTAGCTGCAGAGCCTTATAATGTGACAGATAAATCGTTTTGCTTGTTGGCCATTTCCTGAGAAAAATGTCCTTCATAAAAGCGTCATAATCCACTATGTTGGTTTATAAATCTGTCTTCAGTCCCTGCGGTCTCATTAGCAGAATAAAATACAGGATATTCAACATTCTCAAGACTCATCACAATACTAATAAATGTAATCTCTCCCTTCTTTTTTGTTTCAGAGGAAATCAAAGAGGAATCCGAAAAATTGAGGTAAGAATGATTTGATTATTTTAAACTATGAGTGTGTTTTTTTTTTACTACTATTGCTTTATTTTTCTGGGCGTTTTTTTGTGTCACAAAGTACTGTCTAATGCTCTTCCTGAAATTGCTGTTGCTGATGTATTTGCTACTAAGAAACTCCAGGCTCACAGTAATATGCGCTTTAAGTGCACTGCTTCCTCATCTTCTCCCTGCTGTCTCATTTTAACTTTCAAGATGGCAAACAAAGCTATTATTTCTATTTCTACCTTGCCGAATTTCTCTCCAAATTAGCTTGACCCGTTTCACACTCAAAAGCTGGAAACTTTTAGATCAAAGATTGGTGGGGACTAAAACGTAGTTTGGACCCCAGCTGAAGATTTTGCATTCAACCTGAGTACTGCTAGAAATAACGAGGTTTTGTCTGGGGAATAAAAAAACACCTTATCCATTTTAATCTAGAATTGGCTATAAAATGAAATTTACTCAACAGCATCCTTATTACAAGTAAGGAGTAGGAATGTCACAGTAACATTTTAGTGTGGCAATTATGTGGCAATTTATGATAATTTATACAGCTGATGTCATCAGCATTCTAACTTTAGGCTCTGCTCTGTCTGAAGCTCTGTTAAAGTTATACTTTAATCTGAGCTTTGTTTTAACACAATCTGACCAGAAAGAGCTGATTTAGCTGAAATTATAGCAGGTGATCTGATCTGTGCTGTTTAACAAATCCCACTCAAATAACATTAGTCACAAGCTAGCTTGCATTAGATGATAATATTATTATTAGTATTATTATTATTATTATTATTATTATTATTATTAATGACAATAATTATAATAATGATAAAATAATAATAATAATAATAATAATATTAATATTGTATTTTTTTTTTCATGGCAAAAGGAGAAATACAATTTGTCAGCTGGACAAAAGTTTATTTGGTCATATACGTTTCGCAGCTCATCCAAGCTGCTTCTTCAGTTCTGGTCAGACACTGGTGGACACTGCCTATATCTGCCTGAAGGGAGGAGTTAACTACAATGACATTACTCTGAGACTACCACACCTACTTGTTGACAGTTTCTGTTCTGTTGGATAGGCCTATTAAATATGCAGTAGGAGTGGAATGTGGGGTCTTGTTAGCAGAACCATTCAGAACCATAATGGGTGTTTTCACACCTCTGGACCTGACCTATTGTTTTCTTTGTTTGTTTTGATTTAGGTTTGAGGTAGGGATGCAAATTATCGATTAATTCATTAATCTATAGTTGATTGACCTTATCGATCGATTAACTGATAAGCGGCGTTTTTCACCTGAATTTTAGTGTTTCAATAGGGTCTTTATAGGGACAGTGTGTAAGATTTTTACCTGTTAATTACTGAAATTGAAGATACCCATTCAAAAATACATTGTTTTCCAAGCCTTTTCACTTCCATCATGAAATCAAAGTATTCTTTTGGACTTAGATATAGTCACATAAAAGGGAGATCTTCCCCATATAGAGGCAGCCATTTTGAATACGAGAGCCGCAGAAGGACATTTGGGCTCATCCTTCGCCTCGGCTCCTGCTAGCAGCTGCTCAGCCTCTCTCCTTCGCTCCTCCGCTCCCAAATGCAGCGCGCATTTGGGAGCGGAGGAGCGAAGGAGAGAAGGGGAAGGGGAGGGGGGGAGGGGGGAGCCTCGTGGAGAGAAGGGGAAGGGGAGGGGGGAAGGGGGGAGCCTCGTGTAAACAAAGCATGCTGCTGTATCTGCTGTATCACACATCGTAATGGATATAACACGTATTTTGGACTAAATTGTTTTACTGGATTTTATTCGCTGGATCCTTATGGACAGATTGAGACCAAGTTTATGGTGAAATACAGAGTTTGACCTGTGCAGAGCCTTCAAAGGTAAGCTAAGTAAGCTAAGTTTTGTGCTTTTCTGTATAAAAGCCCCATGTGCTCGGGGAGTGATTGTTTTGCAGGGAAATGAATTGCATAGTCAAAAAGAGGAGACTGTAAGGTTTCATTTGATGTGTAGATTGTCATGAATCATGATCGGGATTGTGTGTTTTCATGCGAAAAGAAAAAAAAAAGTGAAGGGGGACCGCGTTTTATGTATACAGCAGTGCGCGGATCGTGCGCGGGCACGCACTGTCGGCGCTACGACGCGCCCGGGTGACCCTCGAGGTCTGCCGTAGCCAAAAGAGGAAGTGGAATAGCTACTAACCACCTATGCGCCACGAATCCTACACACTGTACCTTTAAGAATATAAACTATAGTATACATAACACTGAGTCAAAAATATATCATAGTATTATTGTATATTCCTCTATTAATTATTCCTTAGTAAAAAGCAGACAAATGTATTGATGCTGAATAACAAAATACATTCTTTATTGAAAATAAATTGAGGACTGGCTCAGTTGTTGCACTTGCAGCATGGAAATCTTGAAATTAAAAGGAACAGAAGAAATTAAATAACAGAATGTTATTTAGTCTACATATTGTGTTGAAACCAGTGAATCCAGGCTATTTTTAGGACATTCTCAACATTTATTTTGAACTAAGGCATCAACAATATTTCTCTCCCTTAATCTGTGAAGGGTTACAGTACAAAATATAAATTTCGCTGGGCCCCTGGACGCCGCATAAAACATTACAGGGCCTCAAACCAGAACAATCAAAAAATTATAAAAACATGTAACTTACATGTTTTTATAATTTAATAAATATACGTTTCTAGGTCCAGCTCTACTGTGAGTTGTTGCTATGGTCTTTCTCGCGAGTGGGTTCGCATCTCGTGTTCACATTCCAGAGTAGCGCCCTCTAGCGATTAGTTACAATTAATGCATTATGTTCGGCAAACATCTTGATCGACAATTAATTGTAAGTCGATTCATTGTTGACATCCCTAGTTTGAGGATAGAGTTATAAATGGGATAAATTATGTCTGAGACCTCCATTTCTGTTCCAGGAAGGATTCTCTTTCTTGACAAAAATAGTCTTTTTAAATCCTCTCTCAAACCAGTTCTTTTCTCTGGCCAAGATGTGTACCTCACTGTCCTCAAAGGAGTGACCCGTGGCTTTTAGGTGGAGATGTACTGCAGATGAAGGTCCACTCTGGCTCTCTCGTCTGTGTTGGTACATCCTCTTGTGAAGTGGCTGTTTTATTTCTCCAATGTAGCACTCACTGCAGTCTTCACTACACTGAAGGGAGTAGACCACATTGCTTTGTTTGTGGCTCGGTGTTTTGTTCTTTGGGTGGACCAGTTTCTGTCTTAAAGGGTTTGTGGGTTTGAAATAGACTGGGATTTCATGTTTTCTGATAATCCTCTGTAGTTTTTCAGAAAAGCCAGCCAGATAAGGAATAGTTGCACCCTTCCTCCTGGGTTCTGATTCTCTGTTGTCTTGTTTCTTGGCTCTTAGTTTTATTGAAAGCCCATTTAAGATATCCACAAACAAAAAGGGCTTTCTGCACATGTTGTTCTTCCTTTCCCTCTGTGCTTGTAGGAACCACTTGGGCCCTGTGTTGTAATTAGGGATGCACCGATCCACATTTTTTCACTTCCGATCCCGATACCTGAATTTGGATGTCGACCAATACCGATACTATACCAAAACTGTTTTCAATATAATCATCATTATTGTTAAACTACAAATAAACTCATCTCTACAGGCAAGTAGGCCTATGATATGAACAACTGTATGCATGTGTGTCCCAAAAGGCAACTTGAGGTACGTATAGGTCTTGCATTGTCCCGTAGAATTACACTGCCTGACAAAAGTATTGGGAAGAATGTGTATTTTTGAACTTTCATAAATAATGATAACAAGACGTATTGGTAATGACAACAAATCAATTTATTTATATATTAAAGCAAATTTCATCATGTGTAAAGGCATACTATTTCAAAAATGGGGACTCATCGCAATTTAGGTCTAACTCAGGTCTAAACCAGGACTAGACTAGGACTATCGTCCTAATACTTTTGTCAGGCAGTGTACATGCAGTAGCAGGATCTCCCCGTGGTTTAACATCTGCACTTTTTTTACCTGGAGCACCGCACAACAAAGCCCATGTGAATCGCGGTCAGTCCAGTGCACAGTGAGGCTTATCACTGACATTGGGCAGACATCCGATGTCCAAATATCTGTAGTAAAGCTCAGATCTGGAACTCTTTTTAGCTTCTCAGCTAACTTGTTGACACTCGGTTGTAGAGTTCGGGTAGCGCTAGCGCAGTCTCTGATAAATAGCTTCCGCCTCTCGGTACAACGGCTTTGCAAACATTGCACATTGCTGTCTTGCTTTGAGGTGTTTCTAGTAAAAAGTATTTCCACACAGCGGACATGTTGTGATGAAAATTTGGTTAACTGCCTTGTGCTGCTCAGGACTAGACTAGCTCAGCGTTCGGCTGCTCGCTGCTGCTAGTTTGCTAGCTGGCTGCAAACTGTGGAATGGATTTGCTGAACAGAGGCGTGTCTCATCATTACTCTGTCTCATTGAGATACGCCTCCGTTAAGGAAATCCATTCCACATTTTGCAGCAGGAGTAGAGCAGGCGACAGGGAATCACTCGTGGAGTAATTTCAGCAGATAATGTGTACATACAGACATGGCTCATGGATCAGAAATTTTTGCAGGTTGGATCGGAATTTCCGATCTGTGAATTACCTTGATATCGGAACCCAATACCGATACTGGATCAGATCGGCCCCATCCCTAGTTGTAATGTCCGAATAACTCCAAATTTGTGCTGCAGTGGGTGGTGTGAATCAAAAAGCAGGTATTGGTCAGTGTGTGTGAGCTTCCTGAAGACCTTGAGTTGCCGGTCTTCTCCTATTGTTACGGCACAATCTAAGAAAGCCAATGTGTTATCCTTGGCATCATCACAAGTGAATTTGATGCTCAGATCTACAGAATTGATATGTGCAGTAAAAGGTTCCAAATCTTGAATTTTGATTTTTGAAAAATTATCAACAAAGCGATACCAATGTGTGGGTGGAGTGCCTGGATATGAGGCCAAGGTACTCTGTTCAAATTGTTCCATGTATAAGTTAGCAGTGATAGGGGAGACCATAGGGATGGCTGTCTTGAACCAGGCGATTCGGCACTGTGTCGAAGCCCCAACGCGCATGCGCTTCAAAACACTGATTCAAAACATGATTCGAAACCTCTATGTCACGTGACCAGTGTTTTATGAACCCTCGTTGTTTCACATGTGCTTCACTAGGGGATGACGTGTTGAAGCTGGGTTTGATTGACAGAGGTTTCAACGAACCACTGAACTGAAGTTTAAAAGAGGTGCTTGTGCTTCTGTCCTTTGTGGGTTTTGTGAGAGGAGAGACACAACGACAATTTTGTGACATTGACGTATTTTGAGACAGGCGAGTTATTTAGGTGACAGACAGAATCTTCAACTTAGTTAGGATATAGACATTACATTGACACCTAGTTAGCGTAGTGACACATTCAAAAATACGCTCACACATAGGCTACTACACATTTAGGTAGAGTTTTTAGAATTTAGAGTTTTTTCAAAAGCAGTAGAAGTGATAAGAAAAGAAATAGGTTAAATCCATCCACAGTTGACAAAATTATATTTTTGAATAATCTTGAATTGTTAATACAAAAAGGACTCTTTATTGTTTTATTTAATTAAAAACTAATTACAAATATAGCAATGTGGGGGCCAAGCACCGTTTGACAAGGTCTAACAAGGTCTGACAGGATCTAACAGAGTATGACAGGGTCTGACAGGGTCAGGGTCTAACTCTGTCAGAACAGACACATCAAAGACAGATCAAAGGTTGCTAGGTGCGTTGCTAGGCAATTGACAAATTTCTGCAACTTTGACCTGCTGGTGCCGCTAGACGGTTGGGGATGGGGGGCCTATACATCGCTGTGGGTAATGAGGAGACTGGCTGGAATGTGCATGCCAAATTTCACAACTTTTTACCAGACGGTTCTAGGGGATGCCATAGACTCCCATTGAAGAAAGAATAAAGTATAATAATAATCATGAGACCAGAACATCAAAGGAAAGATCAAAGGGTTACTAGGCAACTTGCTAGGCAACGCAAAGCAATTCCTATAGGGTGCCAAAGCACCTTCGGTGCTTGGCCCCCTAACAATCAGGTGACCAGAACATCAAAGGAAAGATCAAAGGGTTGCTAGGCAACTTTGCTAGGCAACTTCGCTAGGCAACACTATAGGGTGCCTAGTACCTTCGGTGCTTGGCCCCCTTATAATAACACACATACACATTTTTATTTAACCTTTATTTAACTAGGAAAGTCCAATGAGATTAAAAACTTCTTTTTCCAAGGGAGTCCAAGCGAAGAGGCAGCAAAAAGGTATATATATATATTTTTTATTAACAAAAAGGTTGCAATACAATTCATGGCCGTTATTTACAGACATTGCACATAAATACAAAAAGTTACATTTACACATACAATCAACCTTTAAAATGAGGTACAAATCATGTAAAACAGTTACAAGTTAAGGAGGCTGTCTCAAATGTTCTCAGTGTGGATTTAAAGTCATTCAATGATTAGAGTTTAGATTCTAGATCGAGAGGATCCAGCTGAGGTGGATCGGGCATCTGTTCCGGATGCCTCCTGGGCACCTCCCTCAGGAGGAGTTCCGGGCATGTCCCACCAGAAGGAGGCCCTGGAGAAGACCCGGGATACGCTGGTTGTCTCGCGGTTGGCCTGGGAACGCCTTGGGGTCCCCCCGGAGGAGCTGGAGGAAGTGTCCTGGGTGAAGGAGGTCTGGGCGTCCCTGCTTAGACTGTTGCCCCCGCGACCCGGCCCCAGATAAGCGGAAGAAAATGGATGGATGGATGGATTTTAGATTTTTGTCTTAGTTTTTTTATTTGTTTCGTCTTTATATTGTATTTTGTACACTGTCTTTTTGCACTACCTGGCCAGAGAGAAACGAAATTTCGATTCACTTTATGTTGAACACATATGGCAGAATTGACAATAAAGCTGACTTTGATCTTTGATCATTGAAACAGGTTAACGTGGGATGGGCGTTGAAACATCCTGGATCTTGTAGTTCTAACATATGGCCACTAGATGTCACTGTGGAGAAAGTTTCGAACTGTGTTTCAGTCCTCTGGCACAATCGCTTTAACTACTTCGGTGTTTCATGAAGCCTCACTTTGCCCATCCCTAGGAGACCGGTGAGCCCATCGCACAGCTGTGGATTTGCCTGTAGAAGTTTCCTTTGAACTGGAAATAGGTGGTCCATAGATGCAAGGGATGGAGACACCAGGATACAGTCTGTAATACAGCTGTCGATCAATGACTTCTTCCTTCTGCTAGCAATCAATGATGTTTTTGTACCCATTGGTGGGGTCTCGTTTTATTCATAATTCATTCATAATTCATAGGTTGCGATGTCAGAGTAGACTGTTCATCTCATAATGCCTCATAATCAGCTGAGTTCAAGATCACTGTGCATCTCCCTTTGTCCGCAGGCAGGATGTTGATGCTGTGATTCTTCTCTGGAGCAACGATGGCCTTCCTTTTCTCTGGTGTTACATTGGAGAGTGGAGGTTTGGCATTGCTCAGTGCAGCTGTTAATTTTAGTCTAAGGTCTCCAGCTTCTGTCTCTGTGAGCTTGTTGTTCCTAATGGTGGGTTCTGCTGCTGTGATGTAGTCCACCGTGGGGATGCGGTTAGAAGTTACAAAGAAATTCAGTCCTTTGGAAAGTACTTCTTTCTCTGCCTGAGTGAGCACCCGGTTGGAATGATTTTTCAACCAGCGTTCTTTGTGCACCGATCGGCTAGGTTTATACTCCTTCCTTTTGTCACTCCGATCCTTGGGGTTAGTTTGATATTGATTTTGGAGTTGCGTAAACTTCCTTATGTGCCGCTCTTTGGTTTTGTTGTCGTGTCTCATCTGACCCGTGGCTATGAAGTTCTTGATCCTTTGAAACATTTGGGACTAGAAATGTTATCTTATTTAGTAAGCTGTCTACTGTATTTCAAATTTTAAGTTTTCAGTGTCATAATTGAGACTGCTGATTCTAAGGCTGAGTGTCCCTCACATCCCCTTTTTGAAAATCAAACACCTAAATGGGACCGTGGAGGCTGGTATTGATCACAGGTTCCTGAAAATCTGTGGTTTAAATCCATTTTGTATTTTTTCAGTATTTTATAAACTTTTGGGCAGTGTTTCAAAAAATTAGCATTCTGTCACCATCCTAACTGCTAAACATTGTGCCATAGACATAGTACATGTAGAAAACCCCCAGCATGATGTCGCTGCAAATTATCAGTTTACTGATAATTAAATCGGTAAACTGACAGTTTACTGATTTACAATTTACAATTTACAATTACTGACATCATGACCAAACAGTGAATTTCTTTACTTCTTTATAAAGTCCTATTCACTGTTATTGTTATTCTTCTATGGGAACAACTTTATGAAATCAAACTTTTGAATAATAAAGTAAAGTTAATGTGGTACAAAAATAATATCAAACCAAATAATCTTGACATCCTGACATTATATATTATGCATCTTTTACAGTATTTTTGGGAGCATTTAAAAGAAAATTTAAATTATGTACTTCCAGTAACAGTAACAACTATTTGGAACTGTGCACTGCCTCTGAATCGCAGCTGTTAACACAAGGGACAATAAAACAGGAAATTCTTGAGAGATCTGTTGTGCTTTGTTAAATGTTAAATGGCTATTTGTGTTTTTTAACACCTGTAGATTTACCATTACAAAAAGGAAAATGGCTTAATTCTATAACACACCAGCGCATAGCCATTATCCTTGTTGTTCTTAAGATGCGTGAAGAGTCCCTCAGTCGTCCAGGTAGAATCCATGATAAAAGGAGAAATTTAATTTGTCAACTGGACAAAGTTTGTTTGGTCGAAAACGTTTCGCCACTCATCCGAGAGCCTTCGTCAGCTCCGAATTATAGATGTCTTGTCTCCCATCTATAATTCGATTCTCAAACCAAGTCAAAAACAGACAAAGAAACATTAGGACAGACAAGCCATTGCAGAGGGGTGGAGAGGGTCGTTTGGTCTTGAATAGGGAGACGAAAATGGACGCCAGAGAAATTTGAAATACAAAGAGACAGATTAGTTGATAGTTTCAGAGCTATTTCAGTGTAGTGAGCGCCTCCTAGGGCGTATAGATATGCTAATACTAGATGCCAGAGGAATTCGTAAAACAAAAGAGACAGAGGAGCTGGGATAGTTTTCAGAGCTTTTTTTCAGTGTAGGTAGCTCCTCCCTGCAGCTAGATATAAACAGGGTCTAACCAGCATGAGAACCAGAGCTGACGAAGCCTCTCGGATGAGCGGCGAAACGTTTTCGACCAAACAAACTTTGTCCAGTTGACAAATTGAATTTCTCCTTTTATCATTATCCTTGTTGTATTTTCTATATATATATTTTATTATTTTAAAATGAACTACCTCCAAATCTTGTTTTAATTGCCAGCCTCCATTAAAATTGTGCTGATGTCATTATTAATTTAGTACATTTGAGACTTCATGTAAGTGGATCTGCATATGATGATAATAAGCTGCTTAACAGTGAGTGGAGGATGGGCCGATCAGTGCTCCCTGTAGACTTTTAACACAATGGACAAGAAGACCACTGTACAAGAATACAGATCAGCTCAGTCACTACACAAAACTTGTCATCTTAAATACAATAAATGTATCATTGCATCATTCCTCCCTAGTGTAATTTCATCTTTTCATATTTAAACACTTGCATGGCGTGCTTCCATCTTGGCTAACATTTTTGCATAAATACCTGCCTTATGTTGTGTTCATCTGGCATTGAGGTCATCCCCTTGAAAAAGCTGAAGTCATGCCTTTCTATTGCCAAGATATAAACAATGAAACCTCTCCCTTTCTGTGTGAGAGCGTGTGTCGCTTCCACCTTCTCCTCTGCCCTCCCCCCTCCACACTCCCATCTCTGTCTCATCCCAGCGCAGTTTGGGTGTGGTTAGAGATGCTGCTGCTACATGTCTGCTAAAATCAATGGTCCAGCTCCGCTCTGACCGTAAGCTTTTACGGCTTAATATGAGTTTCTCTTTATGATTTGTTGAAGAGGCTTTGTCAGCAGGGATGCATCAAGTCTGGGTTTTAAATAGCACATTTCTGGAATTACTAAGCCTCCAAGGACAGATCAAATACAACTTTTGAAGTGTCCAGGCAATATGTTTACTCCACTGTCATAAAATGTGGTGTTATTTGCCTTGAGAAACACGGCTAGAGAAATCTCATAAGTCTTGAGCACAATGTTGTTCTGTTTATTAGTGTAATATGCAGCTCTGAGCACAGACTATTCATGTGTTAGTCATACTTCTTCTGTATCAATGGCAGGGTGAGTATTTAGGGCTGAAATGATTAATTGGGACATTTTTGAATGATCAACTACTGAAATAATTGTTGACTGTTTTTATAATAATCTTGAATACAAACAGACTATACATGCACCATTTTGCTGCTATATTAAATTGGATGAATATGTATTTTTTCACTTGGCTTGTAAATATTTTTCACCATGAAGCCCACACATACCATATTTTAAGCTTAACCTTGTTAAATTTGATGAAAACATTCTCCAATTACAGCATTATTAATCATTTGACTAGTTGACTATTCAAAAAAAAGCTGACTAGGTGACCATTAAAATAATAGTGAGTGTGTTAGCCTAATTCTAAACTGTGTCTCCTATGTTCAGTCCACTGCTTGAGGTTGTCACTCATACTTCTGTATTTCTTCCCTAGTCCGCCCACTGGAGACAACAAATCAGGCTCCAGCACTTTACCCCCGATCAAATCCAAGACCAACTTCATCGAGGCCGACAAGTACTTCTTGCCGTTCGAGCTGGCATGTCAGTCCAAATGTCCCCGCATCGTCATCACCTCGCTAGACTGTTTACAGGTCAGTGCAGAGTCGCTCCACACACCCTCCAGTGTTTTAGTCAGTGGGTCAAAAGGTCACAGGGTAAAGATGTCACAACATGGCTATATTATAATACGACATTTGCTTGTGCTCTGTTTTGCTTTGCTTGTGTAGAAGCTGATCGCATACGGCCACCTGACTGGCAGTGCCCCCGACAGCACCGCCCCGGGAAAGAAGCTCATTGACCGCATCATCGAAACCATCTGCGCCTGCTTCCAGGGCCCTCAGACCGATGAAGGAGTGCAACTCCAGATCATCAAGGTGGGGCTTGTATTTATATCAGATGCAATCACAAACAAATCTCACAGTTGTTTTTATATTAATATTTATATTTTTTAATTAAAAGGATTGGGTTAAGTTCCATCATAACAATTGTAATAAATGACACAAAAGACACAAAACATAGCTTGGTGACTTTGGTTTAGTCATTTTTTATTTTTATCAATCTTTAAAAATGACCACATTGAACGTTATTAGGTCTGAGAGGTAACCAAATGTCTGTTTTTTTATGGTTATTGTGAATAAAGGAAAGACAAAGTAGAACATAAATATTATGATTAATTGTATGTATGATGATGTCTGTAGATTTATTACAGTATTTAAATATATAGTGGCTCCATCTCAGGTTGTGTGTCTTGTGTCCAGGCGTTGTTGACAGCAGTCACCTCTCAGCACATAGAGATCCATGAGGGGACTGTCCTGCAGGCCGTGCGCACCTGTTACAACATCTACCTGGCCAGCAAAAACCTCATCAACCAGACCACCGCCAAGGCAACGCTCACACAAATGCTCAACGTCATCTTCGCACGCATGGAAAACCAAGCAGTATGTTCAACACAATCACATATTTACTTAACACATGCTGAAGAAGAGTCAACGGCAGATCCTCAAAACCACAGTCAGGGACCTATCGTTAAGACTCTCTGAAGTCAGTCAGTTTCTCGTGTTAAGTGTTTGTGCCAAATATCTGTTGCAAATGCAATAGATATACTACATATTCTGTATGTGTACTGTACCTTTCAGTCAAATTTATGTTTGTTTTTGTATTTCGTAAGGGACAATTAGAAGATGATTTGACCCAACAAAACTGCTCTAATGTCCTTTTTTTCTTTTTGAATGACACTTTCCCCTTTACCTGCCTACCTCCCTTCGTTTGGACACATAGCTTACAAATCACAAGATATCTTGGTCTCTGGCCTCCCGAAAGCGTGACCGCCAGGTAAAGCTTGCAGGACTGCTGTAATTTGCCTGATTGGACTGAACACTGTGTCTGTGTTTGCATCACGCTTCTGTCATCCTGCATTCATTTCTCTGGCTCCTGCGCACTCCAGAGCAGGTGCTTCTGTGTACTTTTCTTCCATTGTGTGCTTGCTGTAGCTTGTTGACATGTCTTCAAATCATCTTGCTCTCCCACACCTTGGCACATTATAGTTCACATGAACTTTTGGGGATTGCTAAATGTTATGGCAAAGATGACTCCAGCTAACTCGCTGCTGTTTTCTGATACGGTTATTTCAGATTTTTACCTGAACGTAAACACTGAAATGGGGCAGAGAAGTAGAAACATGGCAGACTCTGAAATATAAAGGTGGTATTATGACCACACACATGCAACCTAAGAGCCTGTCTCGAGCTCTAACACTCAGCTCAGCCTTCATTATCCCACTGAGGTGGCATTTAAATAATGAGCTTAGTTTGTTTGCTCTGCTTGGGCTGCTTCTCCTTAAGCTCTGCTTGTCTACCCTTGTTGCCATCACTTATATTCAATACTAATTGTTTCCTTTAAGAATGCTGTCTCATTGAATGTGACATATTATGTGACATGCAGCACAGAAAACCTAATCAACAAAAAGGCTTTGAGAGACGTTCGTTTTTGAACATCTGTGTGGTTAGGGCTACAGCGTACACACATGCTGGGATACTTGCTCCAATCAGCCCCATTTTCTTCAGTCCTGACCTGTGGATAAAAAACGTTAATTTGTTAATTTCTTTATTTTTTTTCACTCATCATAGATAATATACAGTTTATTTAAAATACTAATAATTATGTGCCCAATGGTTTAATTCTTTCTTATCAAATGCAAAGCTAATTACAGTGTTTATTGAAACACTTCTTCAGAGGGGGGCGATCACCATCTATCAGCATTATTTTTCTACATCTGTCACTGATGTTATTTACCATTTAGTGCTTCTGTTTCTATCTAGTCAGTAACCATGCGTTGTCTTCACAATTCTTTTAGATTATTTTTGACACTACAAACACGTCCTACATTCTTGTAATTCCACTTGTGAAAACATTTCACTGTACAGTTTTCCATATCAGTATCCAGCACATAGACCATGATCTGCAGGTGTTGCTCAGCAAATACAACTGTGAATAATACCATGATCAGGCTTCAGCACTGTTTTAATGTTTTCTGAGCCAATTTTGGCTCATGACCTATCTTCACCAAAGTATAGTCACACTCAGATCCCATATCAGGGGAAGTGGTTACTTATGTCAGTCAAGCCAAGCATTTATTTTCCAGAGGAAATGCTGCCTTCTATCACTGGGCTTAAACTTTGTATATATAAGCATGAAACATATTTACTTTTATCATTTCATTACTACAGACTTCATAGTTCATTCAGCAACTTGCATTTATCAGGTATAACATTATATACAGTGGTCTCTGATTATTATGACTCAATGTAATATTAAGCTAGGTGTGAAATGAGTTGTGGTTTAGACAAACCAGTCAGGGGTAATAGTGTTATGCCTGATTTGTATATTTACTTTCTTTCAATTTGGAAACTCCTCTTTTTGTACCTTCACTGGGGGTAGAGACCCTATCCACTGTTACTGCTTTGTATTCACTGAGTACATGTTGCGTTTGTGGCTTGCAGCTGCAGGAGGCAAAGCAGCAAGAGAGAGAGCGCCATCGACAACACTCCCCGGTCACTCCTCAGAACGAGTCCAAGGGCCCGATCCAAGAGGCCAACGGTCCCACCACGCCCCCCACCCCAACCATCAACATTCCCTCTGCCCCCTCCACGCCTTCCACAGCCCCCTCCACCCCTGCCCCTGAGGGGAGCAGCCGGTCTGTGTCAGAGCAGGGGCCCGCCTACGAGAATCCAGACCCGGAGAACGGTACTGAATTTTGTGAGGCAGAAAATGAAGAGACAGAGGCTGACCAGGCAACAGCAGCGGCACAGAGTAAGCAATAACTCTGGATTTAACATAGTCATAGTTCTGACAATGTACTTGGCTAGTTCTGGAGTATACAACCAAGAAATGCATTTGATCATAAAATATTTGATTTATTATAAGGGTCTATGTGAATGCATTTATGTATTCATTTATTTTAGATGCAGAAGTTCAAGAGCATACAGAGGCCAATGAGGATGGAGACGCTCCCAACTATGAGGAGAAAGCCCAGGAAATTGTCCAGAGTATACTTCAAGAAGTGGTCAATACTGTAGCTGGAGGTAAAGGTAGCACTACTTTGATGTACTGGGAAATGTTAGATGTTAGTTGATTTTGCATATTATTGTCTCCATTTATTCTATACTCACAGGGCACTGTCTAGACCCTGCAAACCTGTGCTCTGAGGCGAAGGATTCGGGAGAACCAGCCGAGTCCGAGCCTGCTGAAGCCGTCACCGAAGGCAACCAGAGCTCTCTGGAGGATGAGGGGACCGCGGGCAGCGACACTGAGCACATCCACGCCAACGGCATCCCAGGAACACCAATCTCTGCCACCTTCACCCCCTCTCTTCCCGATGACCGTCTTTCTGTCTCCTCCACTGACACTCAGGTAAAGCACACTTATGAATATTCTGTGTGCTTGTTGTGTGAATTGATGACTTTAATATTTTTAAGTATTAAATTATTCAATGATCTGGCAGGAATCTGGTGCTGCTCCGGGCCAGCCTCCAGGAGCTAAATTCTCTCACATCCTCCAGAAAGATGCCTTCCTCGTCTTTCGATCGCTTTGTAAACTGTCAATGAAGCCGCTGTCTGATGGACCACCAGATCCCAAGTGAGTCCTTCTTTGGCTTTGTTTCATTACACCCTACACGATGTGCCTGTTTTAGTTGGCTCAAGAATAACATTTATTTCTTCTATTATAAAATTATTAATATTAGAAATCTACTTGCAGTGGCATTTGCTTAGTTAGAAACCGTGTTTCCATCTCTTTTATTTGAGAGGGCACTGTGTGTAGGAAAATATTTGAGTCATGTTTCTAAATTAGACTCTGATAAACTACTCTGCTTTTATGTTATCACAAAATAAAGATACGTGTTCCACGAATTTTGAATGCCTATTTTGATGAATTTCAAAAGAAGGATATTTTGTTTTTCCCACAAATGTCCTCTGCCCTTTGGAGATAAAAGGAATCCCTGAAGAGGAACCAGTAACAGCATATAAAGTAGGGTAGTATGAGTTAGCTGAGAAACACTTCTCTGATTATTTGTTTGACATATTATTATGTGTTTTAGTGTTACAGTTGTCCTTATTTTAGCACAGGAAATAACAAACCTACTTAATAATATCTTGTCTTCTTTAGGTCTCATGAGTTGCGGTCAAAGGTCTTGTCTCTGCAACTGCTGCTGTCTATTCTGCAGAACGCTGGGCCCATTTTTAAAACCAATGAAATGTTCATAAACGCCATCAAGCAGTACCTGTGTGTGGCTTTGTCTAAGAACGGAGTCTCCTCTGTGCCCGAGGTCTTTGAACTCTCTCTGTCCATTTTCCTCACTCTGCTGTCACACTTCAAGACTCATCTCAAGATGCAAATTGAGGTAATCTGCACTGTGCTGAAGGCATGCTCTCCATCCTTTCACTTTAATCCACAGAACCAGCTAGAATGTTTGGAAATTGAAAAGGTGTATATTTTTAAATGTCGATGTGACTAAATAATAAAATTGCTTGGCTACCCAGAGCCAACACTTTTTCCAGCTAACACTGTCTTGATGAAAAAGTGTCCTGGTTTCAAACTATATTTCAAGGAAATGCTAGAAAATAGATTTGCTGAAATACAGTGTTCTGCAGATTTTATTTTCAGTGTGTGAAGCCTGTAGTGTTTCCCTTTTGTTAATCACATATGGTCATGTCTCTTTTTCAGGTCTTCTTCAAAGAGATTTTTCTTTACATCCTTGAGACCTCAACAAGCTCCTATGACCACAAGTGGATGGTGATCCAGACCCTGACCAGAATATGTGCAGGTCTGTTGGGCTGTATATGACAGTTAAAAACTGTCACTGAACACAGTGCTGAACATAATGTGCTTTTACAGATGCCCAGAGTGTGGTGGACATCTATGTCAATTATGATTGTGACTTGAATGCTGCCAATATTTTTGAACGCTTGGTCAATGACCTGTCGAAAATTGCACAGGGCCGTGGTGGCCATGAGCTCGGCACAACACCATTACAGGTACAACTTTAATATGGTTTAAATAATTGTAAACACTTGGCAGAGTGATTAACCTATAATATTCCTAAAGGAGCTGACTCTACGGAAGAAGGGCCTTGAATGTCTAGTGTCCATTTTGAAATGTATGGTAGAATGGAGTAAAGACCAGTATGTGAACCCCAACTCCCAAACCAGCCTTGGTAAGGCCTGTCTACATGTTTGTCTAAATGGTAAATTTTTGTTTGTTAGTTAGTTTTAGTGCTCCGTTTTAATTATAATTGTCATACAGTGCAACAGAGTACAATGCCTTGGGCCAAGCCAGCATCAAATGCCTTTATACGACCTGCAAAACATTACTCAAGGGAAAAAAACAGCAACTGGCTCTCTTCTTACTGGAGTCTCTTAGCCAAAGGAACAGCTCAAGGTGCAGAGAAAGTGCAACTTTAGGAACTGACTGTGAAATCAATCCCACAGGCCACTGACATGGTACAAGAGCCGCCCTTAGGCTAAGCTGTCATAACTATCCTGCTCAGAAAAGACGTGTTAGCGACAGATAAACTGATCTCAAGGCTAAGTTAGTGTTTTCACATTCTGGTGCAATTTAACGAAGAATTACGAATTAAACACAATGCATTCAATTGTCTCTTTTCAAATATCTTTCATTATGTTGGAAAAACTCCAAAGCACGAGCAGGTAACTGTACTTTTGTCTGCAGTGGTTGCTAGAACTGTGTTGCTGTGAGAGAGTTGTTCTAACTTTAGATCTTGCTCCAACAGACTTCCTTGTGTTGTGTATTTTTCTGATCCTTTACAGCTTAATATTACTAAATCCTCCCCCATTTTTAACTATTTCTGCTGTGTTTAACTGATAATGTGCCCAGTTTGTCCCTTTCCCTGTAACAATAGACACACAGAAGACACGCAACCAACTTAAATAGCTCCTCCAATATCTTAAATGTTTTAGAGAGTTTCCAATGAGTAATAAGACCCAGGGTTGGTAGCACTGGCCACACTCCAACAGGCATCATTCTTGTAAGGCTTAAAAAACTGCCTTTTCTAGCCCCTAGTTCTAACTGCACCTCCTGAAGCTTTTAGATAATCCACCTCTTACAATGCCCTTGCCTCTCTCTCTCTCGTGCTCTGCTTGCACCTGCTCTTTGTAAATAAACATGGGCCAGTGCAGTTTTAGTGAGAGCAAACAGCAGCGCGTGTAATCTTTCTGTCTGCAATAATTCTTAAACCAGCCCCAGGGTAATTTTGCCCCCTTTTTGTTGCAGTTTCTCATTTCATTTGCTGCGTTCGTTCTTGCTTGTGTCAGTCCATTTTCAAAACCTCTTAGTTGAGCTTCTGCCTTACTGAGAAAAGACTCCTTCCTACCTTTGTGATTTCAATAGAATATGGATGTAAATGCCTGGAGCTTAGATAGCGTTCTCTTCTTCCTTTTTTACTATTACTTAAAATCAGGCGATATGCCAAAAACAAATCACATGTTTTTTAGATGTTACCAAAGTCTGCTATTGGCTTATTCTCCCAACTCAATCTGATGGTTAAATCTGCCGATCACTTCCTCAGAGCAAGATGGAGGCAGATCGGTATAAGGGGTGGGTGGGGGCAGTAAAATTGAATCATGATTCAATTTTACTCTTAATTGTCATATCATACACCCTCTACTCTGGTGATATCACTCCATTAAAAGGGTAGTCATGATTTTAGACATTATAATGTAATTTTCTGCACAAATGAATAGAAGTTTCTTTTCATATTTACATGTGATAGATTAAGATCATTCCAAAATTATTCAGGAAAGGTTGAATTTTGTCCTATTTGTGCATTTCACTATTAATACTTCAAATCTGTATCTAGATTTAGTATTGATTAGTATCTAGGTATTGCTACTTTTGATAACCCTTTCCAACAATACTATTCTATTACTTCTATTGTATAATTTTGCATGTGCTTTCCCTTAGGTCAAGAGAAACCATCGGAGCAGGACAACACAGAGACGAAGGCCCCGGAAACTATAAACCGCTATGGGAGCATTAACTCTTTGGACTCCACAGCGTCCTCTGGCATCGGGAGCTACAGCACGCAAATGTCCGGCACTGACAACCCGGAGCAGTTTGAGGTCTTAAAACAGCAGAAGGAAATTATCGAGCAAGGCATAGACCTGTACGTTTGCACCGCACACATTTCAAGTATTCAGCATGTTGTAGCTGTAAAGGGGTTTGCTATACTAACACTATTGTTCTATGTAATGTATAGATTTAACAAGAAGCCAAAGAGAGGAATCCAGTACCTGCAGGAGCAAGGCATGCTGGGAACCACGCCGGAGGACCTTGCACAGTTTTTGCACCAAGAAGAAAGGCTTGATTCAGTAAATTCTTTTGCTAGTTTGTTGTTATGCATGAAAAAAAACAAAACAAGTATTCAACCAAATCATTCTTCAACTGCCTTTAGCTCATAACCGAAGCACCATAGATCTTAGAATACAGTGCTATAAAAATCAATAAAACCACTGACGAATTTTTGCCTCAAATAGACTTTTTGAAATGATTAACTTTTTATGTTAATACGTCATATAAAGGTTGTATATATATATAATCAGTCAAGACTTTGGAAACCACAGATGCACTGGAGAGCATTTATGTGTTCTGAGACTTAAAGGGATAGTGCGTTGTTGTTTTTTTAAATGTTAATCTGTATGGGTTTCCTTCTAAAAGTTACGTGTGTTGACACCGGCTTACCTCTGACAGTCTCAGCTGATCCTGGTTCGGCTCGCTTTCTGGAGCCCACGTAAGTAGGTCCGGTAAGTTCCCTGGAACATGAAATAAAGCTTGTTTTTCTTCTCAAAACAAAACATTTGTTAGAAAGGTGATATATTTGCGTCTGAAACAGTTGTCCACGAAACATCCAGCAGCGCATTTCGCATTCACCTGTTCACCTTCAGCGGATGTTTACGCCGAAGTTTACAAGTGAACAGGCTGATAGAGCTAACATGGGCGTAGTGATACGAGTGGAGAGAGACAATACGCGAATGCGAAATACGCTGCTGGATGTTTCGCGGACAACTGTTTCGGATGCAAATATATCACCTTTCTAACAAATGTTTTGTTTTGAGAAGAAAAACAAGCTTTATTTCATGTTCCAGGGAAGTTACTGGACCTACTTACGTGGGCTCCAGAAAGCGAGCCGAACCGGGATCAGCTGAGACTGTCAGAGGTAAGCCGGTGTCAACACATGTAACTTTTAGAAGGAAACCCATACAGACTAACATTTTAAAAAAAACACTATCCCTTTAATGACCTAATCAGTTATCACAGTCATTTTTTTTTCTTGAATACACTCATTCACTGTTTTTATTGCTTTGTCAGACTCAGGTTGGAGAGTTCTTAGGGGACAATGACCGGTTCAATAAAGAGGTGATGTATGCCTATGTGGATCAGATGGACTTCCAAGGAAAAGACTTTGTGTCTGCACTGAGGATGTTCTTGGAGGGCTTTCGACTCCCGGGAGAGGCCCAGAAGATTGACCGACTCATGGAGAAATTTGCAGCTAGATATCTTGAATGCAATCAGGGGTGAGAATGTACACCTAATGCTAACTCGCTAACTTCTAATCTGGCATATGAATTGTCTAATGTAGAATCCGCCTTATGCCTGTCTCCACGGAGATGTATTACTTGTTTCACAGTGTGGCATTAAACTTATTCATCTTCTCTTCATTCTATTATGGTCAAAAAATATGCATACCTAGAGTCATAGGGCCATCCTCTGCACAGATCTGACCACTACCTTTGTCTGGCGGCATCTCCTGCTTGTTTCCATGGAGATAGTTAAGTTTAATAGCAAACTGTAAAACATTCCAAGCAAAGCAATTACATCATTGTGAAGACAAAAATATAGGTAGACCCTCCACCATAAAAGTTCCATAGTGCATCTTTAACGTTATGGTCAATTTTTAGGCAAACACTCTTCGCGAGTGCTGACACAGCGTACGTCCTGGCCTATTCCATCATTATGCTGACGACAGACCTCCACAGTCCACAGGTGAGCACTGCAGTAGTCATTCTGTGGGAAGTGTTTTTGGTCACATCTTGACACAAATCACTGAAAACGCACAGATAGCTTTTGACACATTTGGTTGTTTTCTGTCTCTCAAGGTGAAGAATAAAATGTCCAAAGAGCAATACATCAAGATGAACCGGGGGATTAACGACAGCAAAGACCTGCCGGAGGAGTATCTGTCCGCCATCTATGACGAGATCGCAGGGAAGAAGATTGCCATGAAGGAGACCAAGGAGCTCACCATGAAATCTAACAAACAGAGTAAGTGCACTGCTCTCTGTTGTTTTCTATCAGGCCTAAACCTTTTTGTTGATAATCTCACTTGATATATAACCCACTTTAAATTTGAATTGTTGATTATTTTTAGTTGCACATGCATTGCTGACTGTGGCGATAGTACACAAATATCCGTAATGCTAATTAATAATAATATAACAATGTTTACAGTTGGCAGAGGAGGATATTGAACTTTTGTGTCACGATTACCATAGCCAAAATAATTACAAATACCAATAATTCTACAAGAATCATTCAAATGTACAGTTTAAAATGTGTATAAATACAAATATTTTATCATTTTAACATTATGAATGAATGCTCCACGTTTAAACTATTATGGAATTATACTACTACTTGTAAGTGAAAACAGAAATGATCTAGAAGAGAAGTATTTTTTCTGCACAGTCTGATGGTGTAATGGTTATTATCTTGTTTGGTGATTAGCACAATGATACACTAACGATTATTGTCTGCTCTTTTTATTGCTTTAATTTGATGATTGTTCCCATCTCATCCCTAGTTTAGAGTTAATAGATACTCCATTGTGTACAGTTCATTTTTTTATTGTGACTTTACATTCTTGTCCTTGAAGATCTTTGTTGAATGTGTGTTTTAGACTTTACTGTTTTAGATAAGACACTTGTGTTATAGCTTTCATTGCGAACCACAAAGGAATCCATTCTTTGTATCACCAGTTGCCTTATTGTGCGTACTACAATAACATCACTGAGGCTCGAACAATGTGCGTGTTTGATGTTTAATCCCTCAGGTGTAGCCAGTGAGAAGCAGCGGCGCCTGTTGTACAATGTGGAAATGGAGCAAATGGCAAAAACGGCCAAAGCTTTGATGGAGGCTGTGAGCCACGTCCAGGCTCCTTTCACCAGCGCCACACATCTGGAACACGTTAGACCCATGTTCAAGGTAACACGCCCTCACCCCTCCATTCACGCCTCTCGCACAACTCATCCACACACAGGGCACAGTGTACGGGACACAGGGGACTAACAGTTTGGACTTTTCCAGCTGGCGTGGACTCCCTTCCTGGCTGCATTCAGCGTGGGTCTGCAGGACTGTGATGACACTGAGGTGGCCTCTCTGTGTCTAGAGGGCATCCGCTGTGCCATTCGGATAGCATGCATCTTCTCAATACAAGTATGGCTCCCTAACAGCAGTGTAAATGACCTTGAACTGAACTGTATGTAATAAGTGTCTCTCTCTGTAACAGTTGGAACGGGATGCCTATGTCCAGGCTCTCGCACGGTTCACTTTGTTGACAGCAAGTTCTGGCATCTCTGAAATGAAACAGAAAAACATAGACACGATCAAGACCCTCATCACTGTGGCTCACACTGACGGAAACTACCTGGGCAACTCCTGGCTTGAGGTCAGTCCTGCAACAGTACTCCGGTGACAGTTATTGTAGCCTGCTATTTTGGTGTATCACTCCCACTCTTAAGATCTTTGCAAAAATGCTACTCATAAAGCACTAAAAGCTCAGTATTTGCTGTGATGAAAACAGAAGAGACAACAAAAAATATGAACATTTTAAGGAGAAACTTGCAACGTAAACCGATATTAAATAGCATAACAATAACAATAACTTCTTGCCTGCAGCTGTAGCTTTCTGAAAAGTATTGCTTACATTGTAATATGAATAAGCTTTTCAGTGCTTTCTATGTAATGAATGTATGAATGAAGTGAATATAGAAGCCTTTGTTTTCCGATTTCCCCTGGTGCTCAGTGTGTGCTGCTCTTGTATTATTATTCAGATCCTGAAGTGCATCAGTCAGCTGGAGTTGGCTCAGCTCATCGGTACAGGGGTGAAAGCCCGCTACATCTCAGGGACGGTACGCGGCAAAGAGGGCTTCATCACAAGCACCAAGGAACAGACCAATGATGAGTATCTTGGACTAGGTGAGGGCCTTTTTGAGTGTACAGAAATATGATCATATGTGCTTATATCGTACACCTTTTTAAAATAACTTCAAATTCTGCAGCTGGTGGGACAGTGGATCGAAAACAGATTGCTAGTATCCAGGAGTCAATTGGAGAGACCAGTTCCCAGAGTGTGGTGGTGGCTGTAGACAGGTAATTTTCACTAGATCACACTTTTTTTTAACTTGGAAATTATAAAGTAAAAGGTTTGTCTTGTGTGCTGCAGGATATTCACAGGCTCCACCAGACTGGATGGTAATGCGATAGGTGAGTTGAAATAACTTTTCGCTCAAGGATGAGCCTTTTCTGGCTTGATTAAGATGACTCAGTCCACTCCAAGGCACAAAGGAACCATTTATTCTCTCGTCCTTTGTTTTTGTCAGTGGATTTCGTGCGCTGGCTGTGCGCTGTGTCCATGGATGAGCTGGCCTCGCCCACACACCCGCGAATGTTCAGCCTGCAGAAAATAGTGGAGATCTCCTACTACAACATGGGCCGCATCAGGCTTCAGTGGTCCAGAATATGGGAGGTCATTGGAGATCATTTTAACAAGGTAAAACACAACAACAGAGGGCCTCAAAAAGCCTGAAAAATTAAAAGGCTGTTACTGTGAAGTATGGCTAATTTATTTGTAATAGCATTTCATTGATATCTTGATACCTCGCTATGGCCATGTCCACTCCACACACGTACTACATCAAAATAGGGACTAAACTTAATTCACTTTGTGCAAGTACAAAAAAAAATAGGATTAGAACTGGACCAAGGCTGAACACAGCCACTGTTTAAACACTTCTTTTAATAAAAGTGTTTTTATTGTACAGGTCGGCTGTAACACCAATGAGGACGTTGCAATCTTTGCTGTGGATTCTCTTCGGCAGCTGTCAATGAAGTTTTTGGAGAAGGGCGAATTGGCTAACTTCAGATTCCAGAAAGATTTCCTTCGGCCGTTTGAGCACATCATGAAAAAGAACAGGTAAAGGGGCTCATGTTTTGGAGGAAAGCACAAAGCCTGTATTTTGTGGCGACCGGTTAATATTTCTGCTCTGGCTACAGACAATCTGTGATTCACCGCAGCAGTCACTCTGGCCTCCTCAGTCTCTGTCTCCTTCTGTTTATTTCACTGTTTGGCTGTTCTTTTTCTCTGCTCCTTTGAGGATCTCTGCTGCTCGCTTGTTTACTGCACATCAACATTGAAACTGACTAAGTAGTGCTTTTGACTGTTCCTTTCTGTAGCTTTCTGGTCCTATTTCATTTAAAAGTGCACTCTGGAACTTTTCTGGTGGAGGTTTCCTTCACTTTCTTCATCTCCATAGAGATGTATTGCGTTTCCTGGAATTTTTCACAGATGGCATTAAACATTCAAGATTCAAAGCTTTTTATTGTCATATGCACAGTAAAGAAATACGTTTCCCTGTACAATGAAATTCTTACTTTGCTGCCCACCCTGAATTTTTTGCATGCCAAGAGAATGCAAAAAATTAAAATAGATAAATAAGATAAAGAGAACCATGTAAAAAAATAAATAAATAAATAAATAAAATAAAATAGAAACAGTCTTTACAGAATATACACTATGAAAAATATAGGCTAGGTGCTATGTGGTTGGTGCTACATGTGTCTCACATCTGTGGTGTCACCAGCTTAGACAAACTTAATTCCATACTGTAGCACAATGTTTCTCAAACTGTGGTAGGTGTACTTCTGATGGCAGGCAGGTTGCTTCGTATGTGGGGACCTCTGCAGTTTGAGTATTTCTTTAATTACTAGATTATATTTTTTATATCTTTATTAGGGCTGTCAGTTTAATACATTAATTAGATGAATTAATTACACTGTAAATTAATGCGTTATAAAAATTAAAGCAATTAATTATGAGCAGCAATTCAATGCGTGCGCATTTTAAATTTGGCGTGTGGTGAGCGAATCATTGCCAGGTTTATTTATAAAAAGAACGAAGACGGGACTATCAACGCAGGAATTTGTTTGTCAAAAATAATTTTCCGATCACCGAAGCTGCTCCAGCCTGACGGATCACCAAACAAACCACCAAACCACGTTCGCAGAATTTGGGAAACAAATGTGACCACATGAAAACTGACGAACTCAATCGCAAAGTGGGTTGCTCGCTCACTCGCTCACAATCCCTCTCTCTATCTCTCCCTCCCTCAATCTCTCGCACTATCTCTCTCTCTCACACTCTTAAAATGCGATTAATTAGATGAATTAATTACAAATTCTGTAATTAATTAGATTTTTTTTTTTTTTTTTTTGCCTGACAGCACTAATCTTTATATCTTTTTTGTTGTTGTTTGTTGCTCACGGTAGCAGGCAGCACGGTAGCAGAGTGGTTAGCGCTCTTGCTTCACAGCAAGAAGGTTCCGGGTTCGATCCCCGGGTCGCCCAGACCTTTCCGTGTGTGTTCTGTGTGGAGTTTGCATGCATGGTCTGGGTTCGATCCCCGGGTCGCCCGAGCCTTTCTGTGTGGAGTTTGCATGTTTTGCATGTGCTGCCCACTGCTCCTAATATATGTGTATATATATATATAGGATGGGTTAAAATGCAGAGAAGAATTTCTCCAGTGTGAGATCAATAAAGTTCACTTCACTTCTTCTTCATTGTTTAGAACTAACCTATGCATGGTTTAGATTCATTTTTGACCTTGTTCACCTCTAATTTAGATCTGGTGGTACTCTGAAAACCAAATATTCTCTGAGGTACTTTGTGTGAAAAGTTTGAGAACCACTGTTCTAGAACATCCTGCTGTTAGTATTATCACAAAACATGTTTGACAGGAACTTTTATTGACGTGAATGAGAGTAGCAGCATGTGAGTCCACCCACTGAGTATACTGAGGAGGAGATGGCAAAGGGCCACGTAACAACCTCTGCAGCTCTGGCCCATTAGACTAACTGTGTCCTCCTCCGGGCGGATGAGCAGCTGTGTGTGTGATTGTGAGTGTGCTTGTGTGTGTTCTTCCTCATTCATAACTACAGAGCCATTAGGAGAGCTCTTCACTATGGCAACTGTTGCTGTAAAACCCATTTTGCCAAGACGACTGGAGTAATGCTTACTCTTGTACTGAGAATGTTAGCAGAAGCTTTTAAAGTTAATCAACACAGCTTCCCTCAATAAATGAACATTTCTTTTTGTACTTAAGCCTCATATTTTTGTGCTATCTTTAGTCAGAGGAGGGAAGAGTAGCTATTATTTGTACTGGAGCAAGAGTAACTTCACTTTAGAAGTAAAAGGTAGAGTAAAAATATTTTAGAGGGTATTTTGGAGAAATTATAATGAAATTAATTAAAACCACTGAACTCCAAAAGTTTAGTTTCTGTGGCTCCCACTGAATGTAGCATTGGGCTTTTTAATTAACAAAATTAATCAAAACAACTGAACTCACTAAAATGTTTAGCAAGTCCAGTGTTTTGATTAATTTGGTGATAATATCTTATTCCTGGACCGCTCAAGAAGTTGCCTGGTTTACACCTGACCATATCACAAGTGATATATGGTCTGGGAGCCACCTTCGAAATATCTTGTAGTGGAGGTGTGGTTTACAATCGCCAAAGGCTGTTTATTGGGGTTACGAATGTCTATCATTTAGCGTATACGTAGCCCATAGCCAATCATGTCAGTTGTCAGTTCAAACTACAAGTTTCCGTTTGTCACGTAGTACGCGTCACCGTCTTGCCACCCCTCCCCGCTCTCTGATTGGCTCCCAGAATCGGGAGAGCTCGCTTGCCATAGTCGCCAGGCTGTCTTTCAGATTGGAACGAACGAAAGCAGCCTGGGATTTCCCAGGTTACTCAAGAAGTGCTTCAATTCATTTTGGAGAAACTACTTTTTGAGTACAGTTTGGATGTAAAATGTATTTAAAGTGAACTGTAATTGAATCTGATATTTCCAAAAAAATCCAATAATATTTAAGGTAAGGTGTAATGTTATTCGAAGAATGTTGCTCGAATTTTGCTCACACACAGCTTTTGTCACTTGTACTTACTCCCAGTGAGACTAGTAACCAAATTTTTACTCACGTTATTTGTTGTTTTTGTTACTCTTGAGCAGTGTAAAGAAATGATGTCAGCAAATTTGACTTGAGTAGCGTTTTGAAGTAATTTGAGTAAATGAAACTCCCTGAGTACTACCAACCTCTCCCTCTCCCTCCCCAGGTCCCCCACCATCAGAGACATGGTCGTGCGATGTATAGCTCAGATGGTGAACTCACAGGCAGCAAACATCCGCTCTGGTTGGAAGAATATCTTTTCAGTCTTCCATTTGGCCGCTTCTGACCAGGACGAAAGCATTGTGGAGTTGGCCTTCCAAACCACTGGTCATATCGTCAGTAAGTGAAAGAACTACTCTCTAATTTGTGGCTTTAGATTTCACTTTGGACATGTTTTAGTAAAATCTGAATGTTTTTTTTTTATTCCAGCGAATGTATTTGAGAAGCACTTTGCGGCCACCATAGACTCCTTCCAAGATGCTGTCAAGTGTCTGTCAGAGTTTGCCTGTAATGCCTCGTTTCCAGACACCAGCATGGAGGCCATCCGGCTCATCCGACACTGCGCCAAATACGTGTCTGAAAGGCCGCAGGTTAGTACCACACCAACACTTATTTTTGTACAATATGTCTTAACTTATGAAGGTTTACATACACCAAATTAATTAGTAGATCATTTATTCCACAAGAGTTATACAAGTTGAAACTGGTTGGTCACAATTGGCAAATCATCTATGTAGCACTTTGTAACAATTAACATCTTTGTGAGCTCTCAAATGTGCAATCTGAGCATAATCATGACTTTAAACAGTAAATGAAATTGCAATGAAAAATTATGCTTGTTAGATATTAGATATTCTACTCAAATCGTTTTTTTTTGCACATAACACTGGTGAAAATGTTGAACTCCTCTTGTGGGTGGGTGCCTTCAGGGAACCATCCAAGTCCTTATCGTATTGCTCGTTCAGATACACGTGACGAAAAACGTGTATTGTGTGGGAGGAATAATTGTCTACATTGAGCCGTGCAGTGAAAATGTCCTTCTTTTCTTCCAGGCCTTCAAAGACTATACGAGTGATGACATGAATGTAGCACCAGAGGACCGCGTGTGGGTGCGTGGCTGGTTCCCCATTCTTTTCGAGCTCTCGTGCATCATCAACAGGTGTAAACTGGATGTGAGGACCAGGTAGGCGGAGGTCGACTGTAGCTTTCTATTACTGAGCCACTCAGACAATGCATTCATATTGTTTTACACTGAATATTGTTAGACTTTTTTGTATATTTAGTCTAAACTCAGCTGAAGTCTATTTAAAAAGTTTGTTTTCCCAGGGGACTAACAGTAATGTTTGAAGTGATGAAGACGTACGGCCACACCTTCGAAAAACACTGGTGGCAAGATTTGTTCAGAATTGTATTTAGGATCTTTGACAATATGAAGTTGCCAGAGCAGCAGACCGAGGTACATACAATTTGAAACAAGATACTTTTTGTATAGTTGGCAGTGGTGGATGAAGTACTCAATTTTTACTTAAGTGAAAGTACAGATACACGGGCAAAGGTTTAAGTAAAAGTACCACATGAAAAAATCTGCTTAAAGGAAAAGTAACGTTTTTTTTACAATTTGAGCCTTATTTCGGTAATAAAACAAGTTGTTTTACTCACAGATAGCACTGTGGTGTCATATGGAGCACTTCCGGAGATGTTTTAGATTTGCGTTAGGCTAACGCCGTTAGCCTAGCGCGACTTATAGCCATAGCTCGGGGCATTCCCCGAGCATGTAATATGCCCCGTGCGGGCTCCAAATAACACAAACTTTAGCACTTTTCAAATCATAGAAGCTCGATGTCTTTGCCTACGATTTCGTTTGGTCAAAAGCAGCCTGTAATCCGAGATTTAGCCATAGTTTCGAGTAGATGAGGACGCCAGTGCGCATGTGCGGAGTGTGCTCTCAGCTCCTGGGACCCAAACATGGAGCGCAAAGCTGTAAACTATGGCTAAATCTCGGATTACAGGCCACTTTTGATTCAAACGAAATCGTAGACTAAGACATCGAGCTTCTATGATTTGAAAAGTGCTAAAGTTTGTGTTATTTGGAGCCCGCACGGGGCATATTACATGCTCGGGGAATGCCCCGAGCTATGGCTATAAGTCGCGCTAGGCTAACGGCGTTAGCCTAACGCTAATCTAAAACATCTCCGGAAGTGCTCCATATGACACCACAGTGCTATGGGTGAGTAAAACAACTTGTTTTATTACCGAAATAAGGCTCAAATTGTAAAAACGTTACTTTTCCTTTAAGTTAAACTACTGAAGTACCTGTTTAAAATTGAACTTTAAGAGAAAAAAAGTAAAAGTATTTTGCAGTGATTTTTTTTTTTTTTTTTTACAATTAAAACATCAAATGTAGTGATTTTGAGTAATTTAGCTGTTTTTAAGTCATTCAGTTGATTTCTTAAGTTTTCCCGCTGTTTTTGTGTATGTGATTTGCTCACAGTTTGGACATTCACTCAAATTAAAGTTAATGTTAAAAATACCAGTATCAGCCATTTCAGCAGGTCTCACACCATAAAGTAAAGTACTTTATGTACTTTTGTCCAGGACTAAAATGTAGTGGAGTAGAAAGTACAGATGCCTGCCCTCAAATGTAGTGAAATAAAAGTAAATATTGTAAAATTTGAAGTACAGATACTTAAAAATTGTACTTTTAATTTTGTACTTTGTTACCTTCCACCACTGATAGTTGGTACTCTTAATAATATGTAACACTTGTATTGATTGTATTTGACAGAAAGCAGAGTGGATGACGACCACTTGTAACCATGCACTTTATGCCATTTGTGACGTTTTCACCCAATACTTCGAGTCCCTTAACGATGTGCTATTGGACGACATCCTGGCTCAGCTGTACTGGTGTGTGCAGCAGGGTAAGTATAGAGCAAACACACATTGTTTTCAGCAGGTTGTAGACTTCTTCTTCACCCTGTTTGTTTTCCTCTGAGCAGATAATGAGCAGCTGGCCCGCTCAGGCACCAACTGTTTAGAGAATGTAGTTATTTTGAATGGAGAGAAGTTCTCCCTGGAGACCTGGGACAAGACGTGTAACTGCATGTTGGACATCTTCAAGACAACCATTCCTCATGCGTAAGAATACTTAATCAAAACAGCAAAACAGATTGGATATTAATCTGGGAAGGCTGGTTTATTCTAATGCAATGTTTCTCAAACTGTGGTACTTGTGCCTTTTGTTGTTAAGCAAGCTGCCTCTGGTGGAACGCAAGGCTCTATGCAGCATTTCTTTTATTTAAAGATGTTTTTGTCTCATTTTGGCTGGACAAAATACGAATACGTCAAATATGTTTCGTAGCTCATCCAAGCTGCTTCTTCATTTCTGGTCAGACGATGGTGGACACTGCCTATATCTGCCTGGAGGGAGGAGCAAACTACAATGAAATTGAGACTGCCACACCTATGTGTTAACAGTTTCTGTTAGTTATTTGGGCCTATTAGATATGCAGTGGGAGTGGAGTGTGGGTCTTGTTAGCAGAACCATTCAGGGCCATAATGGGTGTTTTCACACCTCTGGACCTGACCTGCTGCCCTATTGTTTTCTTTGTTTGTTTTCATTTAGGTTTGAGGATAGAGTTAATGGGAGACAAATGATGTCTGAGACCTCAGAGTAACTTCATTGTAGTTAGCTCCTCCCTTCAGGCAGATATAGGCAGTGTCCACCTGTATCTGACAAGAACTGAAGAAGCAGCCTGGATGAGCTGTGAAACGTATTCGACCAAATAAACTTTTGTCCAGTTGACAGATTGAATTTCTCCTTTTTGTTCATTATGGAGTAATTATTATTAGAAGCACTTTATCCATGGTTTAGTTTTTGGCTTGATACACTGTAAGTCAGTGTTTGGTACTCAGAAAGCAAATCATTTTTGGTGGTACTTGTGAACCGCGGTGTGAACCGCTGTTCTATAATAATAATAATGATAATGTCTTTTTATTCTAATATAAGTGATGGCGATTTGTGTTCTCAGCTTGTTAACATGGAGACCAGCAGGAGCAGAAGTAGAGCCGTTTGCTTCACTGAATCTGTCTGAAAAACAACTGGTGAGAGAATTGCGCAGATCATCAAACTATATCATCTTTGTCCAAACATCTTAAATCTGAGTGCATTTATCTTCATAGCAGTTTCACATTATTTTATTGAGTTTTGGCAACTTTGTCAATTTGCTTTCAGGACACTGTTTCCCAGAAGTCCGTGGATATCCAGTCGCGCTCTGATGACCAGCTCTCCCTCAGCAGTGCGGACCGCGTTGCCATGGAGATCTGTCGTCAGAGCCAGTACAGTTCGGGTGTGGCAGAGACCAGGAACTCAACCAGTAAGTCCTAATTTCACTCGGGGCCCCTGACACTTTGTGTATTTATATTATGTGTGTATTTACAAATGTGTCCTGCAGAAGCCCAGGAGCAGCGGCTGTTCTCGGCTCTGCTCATTAAGTGCGTGGTGCAGTTGGAACTCATCCAGACCATCGACAACATCGTCTTCTTTCCAGCCACCAGTAAGAAGGAGGATGCTGAGAACTTTGCAGCTGCTCAGGTACAAAGAGATTAAATGTTTTTTTTTTTATAATAAGACAATATATTTGATCACAATACCAGGCCTAGTTTATTTTGAATCTTTAAAGGCCTGTACCTGATGTCAAACCATGACTTGGGAATATGTTTTAATTTGAACTTTTAGCCACGCCCACTTAGACAAAATAATTGTTATATTTATCATGACCAAACTGATATTGCAACATTCCACATAGTAATTGAATCCTTTTGTGACGTTGTACAGCGATAGTAGGAAATGCATTCCAAATGTCCAAAAACCGTAGTATAATTATTGGTCTTGTATGTGCAGAGAGATGCCTTGTATGCAGCAGATGTCCCAGTGGAGACCCAGGACCAGGGCATGTACCGGTACCTGACTTCACAGCAGCTCTTTAAGCTGCTGGACTGTCTCCTTGAGTCGCACCATTTTGCTAAAGCCTTCAACTCCAACAATGAGCAGAGGACTCTGCTCTGGAAAGCTGGTGAGACTAAATGAAAATGGATTCTCTTTTTTGTCAAAAAAGAGAATCCGTCGTTAAACAGAAATGGGGGAGTTAGACACAACTTGTCTCCCATCTATAATTCGATTCTCAAACCAAAGTCCAAAAAACAAAGTCAAAAAACAAAGACAAGAAACATTAGGACAGACAAGCCATTGCAGAGGGGTGGAGAGGGTCGTTGTCTTGAATAGGGAATTGGACGCCAGAGAAATTTGAAATACAAAGAGACAGATTAGTTGATAGTTTCAGAGCTATTTCAGTGTAGTGAGCGCCGCCTAGGGCTTATAGATATGCTAATACAAGACGCCAGAGGAATTCGTAAAACAAAAGAGAGTAGCTGGGATAGGTTCAGAGCTTTGTTCAGGGTAGGTAGCTCCTCCCTTGCAGCTAGCAGCTAGATATAAACAGGGTCTAACCAGCATGAGGGCCAGAGCTGACGAAGCCTCTCGGATGAGCGGCGAAACGTTTTCAACCAAACAAACTTTGTCCAGTTGACAAATTGAACTTCTCCTTGTATCATGGATTCTACCTGGACGACTGAGGGACTTTTCACGCCTCTAAATATAAGATTTAAATTGATTTGCTTTAGTGCATTTCTGTTTAATTCAGGTGTATGATCAAACACATACTAGTTTTCCCTGCTCATTTCTCCTCTCTGCCAGCTTTGTCTTGCTCTGAGTGAATGAATCATAGACAGTTTTAACCAATCACAGTGAGGAATGAACTGTCAGATGATGATTAGATGAGGTGTAGATTATGTCTTAATTCAATTCTACCTGTGTAAGAGCATTTTGTGCATTAGTGTCTCTATATGACTGTGATTGTGTTATGAAGGCTTCAAGGGGAAGTCCAAGCCCAACCTGTTGAAGCAGGAGACCAGCAGCTTGGCGTGTGGCCTGAGGATCCTCTTTCGGATGTACACTGACGAGACCCGACAGGATGCCTGGGAGGAAGTGCAGAGGCGACTGCTCAAGTGAGGACCTATGGAAGATAATTTATTTCATTAGATTTTGAATTTTAAATACCACTGAATTTCTCACTTTGAATTTTTTTAACTCTGAAAAAAGATGTTTGAATAATTTTTATTCAGACTTTTAAGTATACTTTTTTATGGTTTCAAATTCAAAATAAAAATTTCACCTGTTAAATATTCAGCACATATATTTTCTATCAATCCATTTTCTTCCACTCATGGGGCGCAGGGGCAACAGTCTAAGCAGGAATTCCCAGACTTCCTTCACCCCGGACACTTCCTCCAGCTCCTCCGGGGGGACCCCAAGACGTTCCCAGGCCAGCCGGGAGACATAGTCCCTCCAGCGTGTCCTGGGTCTTCCCCGGGGCCTCCTCCCAGTGGGACATGCCTGGAACACCTCCCGAGGGAGGCGTCCAGGAGGCATCCGAAACAGATGCCCAAGCCATCTCAGCTGGCTCCTCTCGACGTGGAGGAGCAGTGGCTCTACTCCGAGCTCCTCCCGTGTGACTGAGCTCCTCACCCTATCTCTAAGAATGCGCCCAGCCACTCTGCGGAGGAAACTCATTTCGGCCGCTTGTATCCGCGATCTTGTCCTTTCGGTCATTACCCAGAGCTCATGACCATAGGTGAGAGTAGGAACGTAGATTGACCGGTAAATTGAGAGCTTTGCCTTTTGGCTCAGCTCCCTCTTCACCACAACAGTCCGGTATATTTATACATATATTTATATTATATAGATTTTTTTTTTCAAGCCCATAAATTCAACAGTCACAATTCATAGTGTAAAATTTCCAGTGAAAAATTTCACAAGACCCAGGATGCCAAGGCAGAAACAATCGATCCTGTGTGAGGAGGACAGAGGCTGTTTCCTATTGGCCGTTCTCATCTGTGGGCGGGGTTTAAGCTTAAGAAAAAAGAGATGAGGTTTTGATGAGGCTAATTCTGACCGATCAGATTGGTTCACTGCACCACTTCCTGCTTGTTACGAAGTTAGTTCAGATGGATTGATTGCTTCTGCCTTGGCGTCTTGGATCTTTGCTGCAAATTTTTTTTCACTGCGAATTTACACTCTGAATTTTGATTGTTGAATTTGAGGGCTTGAAAATATTTGTGCTGAATATTTAAAATATTATTTTTTATATTTAATTTTGAACACATGCACACATATTAGTACACGTATCAAATTCAAAGTGAGAAATTCAGCAGCATTTAAAATTCAAAATCTAATGAAACAAATTATCTTCCATAAACACCAGCACAATAGCACTTTCCATATATGCACACGTACACACACACATACACACTCAAACTCAATCACCTAAATCTGTAGGCTTGTCTATGCACGTCTATTGGCTTTTATATAGGCTATATAACTCCATGTATTATTTATTTTTTAGGGATGCTTGAACCTGTTTGTTGATGCACTGATCCAGCTTTTTCAGTCCCAGTATCTTTTAAGTATCTGATGACAACCGATATAAACCGATACCAGTGCAGAGAATGAAAACAGCATTTTTTTCCTGAAAACAAAACTGATCCAGATGTGTTATGTAGCTGTTATTTATCCCTTAAGCAGCTCCTGAACAATTTTGTGTAAATAAAAGTTCAAATATTGTGAGATTTTCTGAGCCTACTACGACCAGTAAATAGTCTTATTACATCATTGTATATGCCCAGTCAGGATATTGGATGAACCGATATTTGGAAGCTGATATCCGATCCAGCATGTATTTTCAGTGTCCAGTACCAGTATCGTATCTGTGTATCCGTATATTTAAATTAACTAAGCGTATACTATTGTTGGTGTCTTTTGTGTGGCATTGGCAGACTGACCACTTACATCGTCTCTCATCCAATAATAATCATGGTTGCACTTCCTGACAAAACCCGTAGTTTTTTCAGCGTTAAACACTGCGATGACACATGTGCTTGTTAGTCTGGAACAATACATTTAAGTGGACTCTGGAAAATGTGTTCTAAATTAGAGAGTATTGAAAAGGTAATGGTTGCTGAAGTCCTGTGTAGGTTGTAATTGGAACGTAATGGGTACGTTCAAAATGGTCTTTCCGCAGTGTTCCATCAGTGCTGTTGTTTAGAGAGAAGTGAATATGCATTATTTATCTGTGTAGCTTTTCTAACCCGCACTAGATCCAGTCACATTTTTATGTAAATTACAGGAGTAGAATTAAAGATATGTAACATTTCTTTTACAGGCTTAACTGCTTGTCTCCATGGAAAATGTATTGCTTAGCATGGCTTTAAACTAGTCTATGTTGCATCCATAGACTATATAGATATATATATCTCTGGATCCATCTGTTCAATTTCTAGATGTTTTTACTGCTACAAAATCCTTGAAAAACATATTATACAGGCTTACATCCAGTGGAGTCACCTCGTCACAGACCTGACCTTTAACTTTGCCTGCTTGCATAATATGCTTGTCTACATTCCAGAACATTCCAAGCAAAGCTATACCATTTTCAAGGTGACAAGCAGGCCAACGACCAGAAAAGTTACATAGTGCACCTTTAAATTAAACATGGAAATGCTGTGTTAGTGTAAAATAGTAGGTTATGGTGAAAGTAGTGCTTATGAACAAGAATTCCTTTTTACACCGTCTGATTATTGCTATTCCTGCAAGTGTCTGTAGTAAATCTATCCGCACAGGGTTTTGATGTGACTGTAGAATAGATTTCAGACAGCACAAAGAGCTGCAGCGCTCTGATAGTTCTGTAAGCAGAAGTATGTACACTGTCAAAGGACTTTGCTTTTGATCAGTCAGTCAGCTTCACTGTCATGTCTGTGTCAACAGCTGCCACGCTCCTCTTTGCCTCTCTTGCTTTCTTCAACTGAGCACAAGAGTGATCTATGTTCACTGTATTTTTATTGTTTTCAATCGTATATAAAGGCTTGAACGCTTTAATATAAAAACTAAAACTGTAAACTGTGGGCATACCTAACAATGAGAGCCACAAAAAATCTCTGCCTTTTTTCTGTATAATGAGCTATTTTTCCTTTGTTAAATAAACAAACTATGTCTTGTGTTGCAGTGTGTGTAGCGAGGCTGTAGCGTACTTCTTGGCTCTGACTTCAGAGAGCCACAGAGAGGCTTGGACAAACCTACTGCTGCTCTTCCTCACTAAAGTGCTAAAAATCAGTGATGAAAGGGTATGTAACTTTTACACTCCTTGTCCTAACAGCTCAAGTTGGGCAATACTAAAAGACTTTCACTTTTTTTGTTTCTCAGAAGTAGGCGTGTCAACATCACAATATCAGATTTTAGTCTTACAGATATGATTATTGTGATTCATGACTATTGGCATTGTAAACAAATGAAAATGTAAATGAGACACAGGACATTTTGATGAATATGTCCTGTTTAGGTGTTTGATTTTCAACTAAAAGGTGAGAGTGGTTAACAGACAAACTGTTGGCTAATGCTAACTAGGTTGTCGTAATGTTATTAGAGAAGGACTTGTTTAACAGCTGAGCTCACCTGTTGTACTTCCAGCTAAGTCAGTTCTTTATGATCAAATTGTGTTAAAATAAAGCTGAGATTAAAGTCTAATTTGAGTAACAGCTTCAGACAGACCATTGTCTACAGTTAGCATCACACTTCCAGGGAATGTTGATGACATCAACTGCAAAGTATCAATATCACCCATCTCTACCAGTAACACTATATTATGTGTGTATTTTCACCCTGGCCAATTCCCTCTCTCCGCCTTCAGTTCAAAGCCCATGCATCCAGATACTACCCCCTACTATGCGAGATCATGCAGTTCGACCTGATCCCAGAGCTACGGGCTGTACTGAGGAAGTTTTACCTCCGCATCGGTTTGGTTTTCCACATCGCGCAGCTGCCAGAGCCTGAGCCCTCACCGGACCCCCAGCCCTCACAGGAGACAGACACTGAGTTGGCGGAGGAGGCGGGGGAGGAGGCCCAGTGACGCTCCCAAAAACACTCGTACCTCCATGTTTTATGCTGATCACACTTGACTACCACCACCTCTCAGCTCCTGTCACCACTCAACCATATGTGTTTCGAAAAGGAGTCCGCGGTGAAATCTTGTGTAGCGCTGCCCCTGGAGAAACTACTGATTCACAAAATAGACAGTAATCCATATCTTTTGAATTGAAGGAAAATATAATCCAAAATGTGTGCTTCTTACTGTATCTTTAACATGTAACAAATGAGTGGTTTCAACAACATGCAAAAATCTGGATGAAGTGTGGCTTTAAGTCGCACAGCTGATGCTAACATTAGTAATGGACATTTTGAGTGAAACTAGTTGTACAGATCTGCCTCTGTAATGTAATATAAAGTTATAATAACACTAGATTTCATTTATTTTTGTTTATCGTTTGTCTGGATTTGCTGCACTTGATCTCTTTTTGAATGCACTGGAGATTTTACTTTTGTGATAATTTATTTGACCTCACCCAGTCTTGAAAATGAAAATGATCATGGAACGTGAAGGCTTAAATTATTCCATTTTATATTTGTTCTTAGTTTTTTAACACAACACTTCTTAAACTGGAAGATGTTTAATTTGAACGGATGTTGGCTGCTTTTCAATCACCAATAGGTTTTCATGTTTGACTTTAGTTTTCACACTTGTGTACAAAATCAAAAGTTAATAATATATTTAATGTTTTTCCTTTGGTTTGGGGGAAAGATGTATAGAGAACATTAAATAGTTAGCTGTGCTTTAAGTATGACTGGGATGCATTCCTGCTCATGGATGTAGAAAACAAAATGTATATGACAGCACTGTAAAGTTTTCTATGTGGCAAAAGACTATGTACAACTTTCTGTACTATACATCATCTGGCATTCTAATCAGGTTCTAGGTCAATAAAGTTTTTGAACTTGGTTGATTTTAAAGATTTCATACCCTTATTTTTTCTTACATTAGGTCCACAACTTTGCACTTAGAAATGATATTATAGCAGGCATATATACATTAATTAGGTATTTTTTTTTAAATGGCAAACAGGTCCCAATGAAAAACAAAGTGCTGATTATCTTATGGTAAAGAGCTAAAGGTGTATTGTATAAATCAGATGTGCGCCCGCGGTCTCCTGCCTGGTCTCCTATAGCCCGAGTGCTCTAGTTCTGATGTTGTCCAGGGCTCCGTGGCAACAGTAACACGGAGACGGCGCTCTCCCAGGGAAAGCAGGAGGAGCACACAGATATCACACAGAGGTCTTCGTCATCACCACACTGGTGTTCTGTGGAGCACACGTGTTTTCTTCAAGGATCTTGTGCAAATTTCTCAATTCTGTGATGACCTGTTGATCACCTGGAGAAACCACAATGAAGTAGCAACAAGTATTGAGAAAGCTATATGAAATGAACATTAGCAAGTTACACACCAAGTACTAACAAGGTAGTTATGACTATCTTTATAATGCTATAGTACTGCAGCACATGATACATGATACATGGCAGCTGCTGTGTCTTTACCAGGACCTGCTCCGGGTGTTTATGTGGTGCTGCCTCCAAGTGGTCCTTCTAAAAAAGTGTAATTCCATAAGTGTATGAATACATTATGGATACATTAGCATCAGTTAATGTATGGTGACTTACAGTCTTGGAGGAAAGCTGGCATGTCACAACACGAGGACTGGGCACATTTGTGTTGGTGGGTTTATGCTGGAGAGCAGTAATCAGGGGTAAGGGGCCATTCCCTGTTATGTTCTTTTCCTGATCACCAACTTTGCCATCATATGTCTGCTGTTTGTAATCTTGTTTATTCTGTAAATAGGAATACATTTAAGTCTATTGAATACAGTAGTGCATCAATTATTATTGTGTTACCTGCATCTTCCCCCTGTTCCTCTGCTTCTCTTCCTCATACTTCTTTTGGATCTGAGCTTTCTCTTCCATTAGCCTCTTCTCCTCCTTCTCTTCAAGTATTTTTGTCTTTCCTTCTCTTCAGCCTGCTTTCTCCTGTTTTCCTCTATCTGGAAAACATTAAATCAAAGGTGATAAATGTTAAATGGATTTCTGATTTTAGCAGCTGTGACTTTTCACTGACACTTTACCTGCTGCTTAGTGACTTTTAAGCGACTCTTTTCTTTTTCTTCAATCTGCTTTTGCTTATTTTCCTCTACCTGTAAAAAAAACAGCACAAAGGTTTTCAGTGATAAATGTATTTCTGATTTTTTACCTGCATCTTCCTCTTGTTCCTCTGAACCTCTTCCATGTACTCCTTTTGGATACGATCTCTCTGCTCCTTCTCTTCAAGTATTTTTTGTCTTTCCTTCTTTTCAGCTTGCTTTCTCCTGTTTTCCTCTATCTGGAAAGCGTTAAATCGAAGGTGTTAACTGTTGAATGGATTTCTGATTTTAACAGCTGTGACTTTTCACTGACACTTTACCTGCTGCTTAAGTGACTCTTTGTAACGGTCATGTCGCTGTAAATGCTCTGGTTCTTTGTAACCTATAAGGACTTGACGTTAGGCACAAGGCAAAATCCCTCACTCATAAATAGTCATTATTCCTAATTGTTCCAGTCCAGGGAGAGACTTGACTTGAGGAGAACTGGCCCTACTCAACCCACAGATATTCACATTACAGTTCCTATAGATCTTTTTGTTGAGTTTGTGCATTTGATCCAGGTCAGCTACAATAGATGATTCACTTTTGTTAATAAGGCATAAAAAATAATAATATACTGCATAATTAAACTTAAGGGGACTCATTAGGGCAAGACTCAAAGCCAACTTACTAATAAGGTTTCCACTCTGGTCTATAAGACGCGCTCCTCCTCCAACTCTGCCCCAGGGGTTATAATCCATCATCTCAGACACTTTTTTTGGCCTCACGCTCTTTTTCTCTTCTTCTATACTCTGCTTTGTCTTTGACCTGGACACAAGTGTATACAGTTCAACACCCAATTACTGATTGGGAACAGTATTAACAAAAAACAGGTTGCCCCAGCAGCAGCTGAAATCAAAAAGAGGACAAATGTTCCAATGGGGATAATGAAGTGTATCTTCACTTTAACAATAAAGATGAGTGATTGGTGATGTACCTGCTTCCTGAGTGCTTCCTGATAGTTTTGTTTTCTCTGGCTTTCACTTTCTAAGGATGGATTTCTGAGAGGTATTACTGTGATTTCTGAGAGGTATTACTGTGATTTCTGAGAGGTATTACTGTGATTTTCTGTCCAAAATGAGGAAAAAGACAACGTCAGACCAAGAATAAAAAAGATGGGTAAGTTGTGTGAACATTTACTGGCCAAGGGAGCCCTCTTGTGGAGGAAAGGAAACATTCAACATAAAGATTGTCTAGTAAATGACGCGCACGCACTGGGTAGGCCGTGTGGGCCTCTGCTGAGGAGGAGTACTTCCCTCAAACTCCTGAGGCCCTTCGGGGTTATCTAATGTAAGGAAAAACTTGATAGGTGAAGAAAAATAAACTGGTTCATACGAGAATGTGTTGAGCATATAACTCAAGTCTCACGCTTTGAGAGTGTGACACACGCAATTCGACGTGTTCACACGCTCACACGCCACACATCGAGAAAATCGGTAAGTTAATGCAGGCACCGCGCGTTTTCAGCGAAAAAAAGTCACTCGCACACCAGTACTGGAGTTGAGCGATCAGCTGTGAGGCCGATCGCTCACAGCTGATCGGCCTGTTCGCAGATCAGCTGTGAGCGAGCCTCGTGTTATTTACGCGGCATTTCCAAGAGAATAAGAATCCTTAACTTGCTACGTTAATGCTACGTAAGAAGAAACTCTCACCTCGGGACGCGGGATAAATTCGGGATATGTCCTTTTCTCCGGAGCTCCGGATTATTAAAGACCGTGACACGCGTTCTTATGGGTGAGTCATATTATCAGATTATTTCTGCATCTATTTTGGCACTAAACCAGGTCTAAACCGGGTCTAAATCAGGATTAAACAGGGACTAAACCAAGACTAAGCCAAGACTAAATCAGGTCTAAACCAGGACTAAACCAGGTCTAAACCAGGACTAAACCAGATCTAAACCAGGACTAAGCCAAGACTAAACCAGATCTAAACCGGGTCTAAACCAGGACTAAACCGGGACTAAACCAGGACTAAACCAAAACTAAACCAGGTCTAAACCAAGACTAAGCCAGGTCTAAACCTGGCTTAGTGTGCATTATTGAATTATTGAATGATAATATGGACTTTTTGTTATAAAAGCACCCCCCACCCCCCTTCCTCATGTTTTGGTTGTTACCTTCAATGAGCAAAGTGTCATTCCGTTGCTATTAACAACCACAATTCCCTCGTGTGGTGAAATGAACTCGTGGTTATCTTAACCAGTGTTGGGAAAGTTCATTTTCTACATGAACTAGTTCAAAGTTCAGTTCACACATTTCAAAATGAACTAGTTCGTTCATAGTTCATAATTGTTTGTAGTTAGTAGTTCGTTCATAGTTCCAAAAAATGGAACTAGTTCATAGTTTTTTTTTTCCAATACATTGCTGCGAGCTATTATTTTTCAATATCATTGCCAAAGCCCATATAGAACCATAGACAGCAATTATTATATCAGTTGGATTGGAAATTTCAGATGGATGGATCAGAAATCTGAGACCCTATTGAACGAAGTTCAGCCTGCCATCTTGGAGGTATTTGAAACACCGCGAACAGTGCACTTATGCTGCAAAGTAAAAAAAAACCAAAAAACAAGCAAAACTATTGTCGGATTCTAAGCTGTCATAATAGACCAGACAGAGAAAAACACCTGCAGTTCTATCATTTACCCAAATCATAAATTCCTCCCTCTCCTCCGGTTCTGTCCCACAGTCTCTCAAGTTGGCTGCTATCACCCCCATCCTCAAAAAACCTAACCTTGACCCTGACAACTGTGCAAATTTCCGTCCCATATCCAACCTCCCCTTTCTGTCTAAAATTCTGGAATGTGTCGTCGCCGCCCAACTCCAAACCCCCCTCACTTCCAACAGTCTCTAGGAACCCTTCCAGTCCGGCTTCCGTCCTAAACATAGCACCGAAACAGCTCTGCTCAAAATCACAAACGACCTCCTCCGACTCCGGCCACCTCTCCATCCTCATCCTCTTGGACCTCACTGCAGCCTTCGACACAATCAGCGACTCAATCCTCCTGTCCCGCCTCAAAAACTCACTCAACATCACCGGCTCCGTTCTCTTCTGGCTCCAGTCCTACCTCACAAACCGGCAACAGTTCATACACATAAACCATTGCTCCTCCTCCATAGCCCCCCTGCAGCAAGGAGTCCCCCAAAGTTCGGTGCTTGGTCCTCTCCTCTTCATTCTCTACATCCTCCCCCTCGGCAACATCATTCGTCGTCACGGTCTCCACTTTCACTGCTACACTGACGACATCCAACTCTACATCTCCACAACATCCATCAACCCCAGCATCCACTCCACTCTCACCCACTGCCTAACAGACATCAAAAACTGGATGAACCACAACTTCCTTAAACTAAACAGCGACAAAACAGACTTTATCATCATCGGTCCACACAACTTCACCAAATCCTCACAACACTTCACCCTGCACTTCGACAACACCACACTCTCTCCATCCCCACTCATCCGTAACCTCGGTGTGCTTCTCAACCCCACTCTTTCATTTTAACCCCACGTCAAATTCATAACCCGGACTGCATTCTTTCACCTCAAAAACATAGCCCGTCTCTGCCCATCACTCACCTTCTCTGCCGCTGAAACTCTCATACACGCATTTATCACATCCAGAATCGACTACTGCAATAGCATCCTCTACGGACAAAAGGGCTAATTAAAGCTAATTAAAGAAAAATTTGCTGTATAAAACATATATGTGTAAAAGAACTAATGAATCAGAAGGTAATTATAAAACATACAAAAATAAACTTACAAATATTATTAGGAGTTGTAAAAAACAATACTATAATGCAGTATTGAAGGAAAACAGGAAAAATACAAAGGGGCTATGGAATGTTCTGAATTCTGTTCTTAAAAAGGGATCCAAAAACAACTGTTTACCTAAATATTTCAAAAATGATGGCAAAGAAATAAAAAATATTAATGAAATAGTAAATGAATTGAACAAGTTTTTTATAAACATAGGGTCAGAATTGGCAGCATGTATTAGTACTAATCTTGTCAAACCACAAAAAACAGTTGATTTTGGAAACCCTAAGTCCTTGTTTCTTAGAGAAACCAATGAAAAAGAAATTGTTGATATTGTTAAAAGTTTTAAAACAAAAAAATCATTAGATTGTGATGGTCTGAACATGTCCATTATTAAAAAAGTATTATTTATTAATTTTTTTTAAACTTATCACTTACCTCTGGACAGTTTCCAAGACAGATGAAAATTGCAAAAGTTATCCCAATTTACAAAACCGGAGACAAGAATATCTTTTCTAACTATAGGCAGGGCTCTCAAGTTTTGAGCGGGGTCGTGCGTGTGACAGCAATGACAGTGTATCTGGAATGAATTTTAGATCTTTAAAGGGATATGCCACCCCCAGGTCAAATTTGGGCATCTCCACAGTCCAGAGACTAAAATAAGTGGTGGAAAGCGTTTTCCTGGTCACCCAGCCATTGTCCGAGTCTGTCAGCACTGACTGCCGTGGTATCTGCAGCTACTCCGCGTTAGACTGGAGTCGGCGCCAGAGAAAGATTTCGGCCAAAAGGAATTAATTTGCTCGATGCGTTTCCCAATTACTTTCTGTGTAGTGCACATTCATATCGAGTGCAAATAAATGTACAAATCAACACGGAGAACTTGACTTGGTCATTTTGGGTGGGAACTATTTTTCAGTGTGGAACAATAAAGCCGAAGCACGCACCACGCTGCGCAACAGCGCAGCGTGGTGCGTAACAGGGATTCCCCTGGCAGTGTGCTGCGTGCTTCGGCTTTCTTTTTCCGCACTGAAAACCACTTATTTTAGTCTCTGGACTGTGGGGAGATGCCCATATTTGACCTGGGGGTGGCATATCCCTTTAAGTCCATCTCATGAAAAATGGGAGCAAAAACAAGTGTTGCGCGTTTATATTTTTGTTGAGTGTATATATGTGTATGTGTATGTATGTATGTATGTATGTATATATATATATATATATATATATATATTTATATATATATATATATAGATATATATATATATATATATATATATAGTGTTTTCTGTTCAATTTACTGGTAAAAACAAAGTAGTATTGTATAGATATATATATGTATATAGTATGTAGAGTTGTACAGGACAATGATGAGAAATGTATATTATATTATATGATATTATATTATATTGTATTTGTATTATGTTACATCATATTGTACTATATTGTATTGTATTATATTATTATACTATATATATTATAATAGCTGTCAATATGGAATGTGTGAGAATATGGAGCAGGAGTACATAAGTTTATACTTCCACCTGCTCCATTTTGAGCAAAAGGAACTGCAGAGACATGTGACATAAGTTTGTATTTTGAGTTTGTATTTGTGAAATTTTGCTTAAATGGAACCTGCAAGTTGCTCAAATAAACATAAACATAAACATACGGTACACCATCCAAAACCCTCAACAGACTACAGTACATTCAGAACTCCGCTGCCCGGCTCCTCACCCACACCCGCTCACGTGAACACATCACCCCTGTCCTCCACAAGCTCCACTGGCTCCCCGTCCCTCAGCGCATCCACTTCAAAATTCTTCTCATCACTTTCAAAGCACTTCACAACCTGGCCCCTCCTTACCTCACAGACCTGCTCCACCACCACACTCCATCTCGCTCCCTCCGCTCCTCCAGCTCCAACCTCCTGTCCCTGACCTGTAGGACCAAGCTCCGAACCTGGGGGGACAGAGCCTTCTCCATCGCTGCCCCCACCCTCTGGAACTCACTGCCCAAACCCCTCCGTGACTGCTCTGATCTCCCCACCTTCAAAAAAGAACTCAAAACCCACCTGTTTAAAATTGCTTTTAATGTTTGATTTTATATTGTAAATTTTGTGATATTTTAAATGTTTGACTTTATGTTGTAGTGACCAACCAGGACTAAACCAGGTTTAAACCAGGACTAAACCAGGACTAAACCAGGGTGAACAGACAGCAATTATCAAAGGAAAAGAGATTGTAGATTGCCAGTCTCAAACAGAATTTGGATGAGAGAAATCACAACAACATATGCTCAGCTCATTTCGTAGCCAGTAGTGTATCTTAGCCATATCTTAGCCATATCTTAAACGGTAGCCGTATCTTTGCAAAATGTGAATAATAAAAAGCAGTATACTAGTACTTAAACACGTTACACATGTGGGTCTACTAGATATAAGTATGCCTACCTTGCCATCACAATACGCTTGTCTCCAGTTTCCCTCACTTTACGCTCTTGTACCAGCCACAAACAAACTGGTTGTTGCCTCTACACTTTTAGAGCTCTTAAGGTCTTGTGCTGTATATGGGCTTGGGGAGAAGACCAGGTAGTTCACAATGCCGGGAGAGCTTACATCAGCAGAATCGACAAATCACCATTGTCATTAAATGGAGTTAATGTGATTAACTGAAATTCAAGAGCAGGACCACGCCTCAACCACCTTCTCCTCACCAGCGAATCACAGTTCACCGTAACCACATCTCTAATTTCCCGGAGCTATTTATAGCCGCTCTTCCCTTCATTCCAGTTCGTCTCGTTTAACTCGACAGCTCTCGACCGCGTCAGCTCGTTCAAGCTGGACTGCTAACAACCCGTCACATTCAAACACCGACCTGTCACACGTTTCCTCGTTCCCTCCAGTTCGCAATTCCTCACGCCGCGACGGATCTTACGAGGATCCCATTCAGGAATCTGCAGTCGGACGATCTTCCATCGCATGTCCGCTTGTTAAGATGTAATGTTATGTGTGTCCTCAGTGGGCAACTCTGTATTTGTGGGGGTGTTGTTTTCTGTACTTGACAATGGAGGGCGCAATGCCTGTATGTATATATGTGCAGCTTATGCTGTGTTTTTTTTTGTCAGTCTGAGTTCCACGCTATGGTGAGCGGCCACGTTTCTGCGCTGAGCCTCGACAGTGTAGTCGGGTGCAATTAAAAATAAACAAAATTATTCAACAGGTTATGGGCCCAGGAGTCCTTCGGAGGATAAATTAGTCGTCGGTTCAAAAAGATCAAGAAGTTGCAAAGACTGCGTGCTGAGAAAACTGCTAACCTGAGGAAAGCAAGCTAGCATGGCGGAGCAACGGAGCAGCAGGCTAAGTCGGCTGATGTTCGATGGAGATGAGACCAAGTATGAAATTTGGGAGACAAAACTGTTGGCACACTTTCATTTATTGGGGCTTAAAGATACGGTTTTAAAAGAACCGCGGACAGTAGCCGAAATAGAAGCAGATCCTGAGAAAAGCGGGGACGCGTATGCAGAGTTGATATTGCTGCTAGATGACAAAAGTCTGTCGCTCGTAATGAGAGATGCGCCAAATAATGGAAGAAAAGCGTTGAAAATTTTAAGAGATTATTATGCAGGGAAGGGAAAGCCCCGTATAATTAACTTGTACACCACGCTGACATCACTTCAAAAGTTTAATGACGAAAGTGATGGACTACATCATTAGAGCAGAGACTGCCATAACTGCGCTGCGAAACGCAGGAGAAACATTGGGACATGGGCTGCTAGTGGCAATGGTCCTGAAGGGATTGCCAGATTTAGGCCATTCGCAATTCATGTGGCGCACACAGATGACAATATAACGTTTGCAGACTTTAAAACTAAGCTACGGAGCTTTGAAGAGACAGAGAACATAAGGGCCATCGATTCCAACGACAGCGTGATGAAAACTCAAGGGAGAACCGGACGACGACCTCCTAAGGCAAGCGCACGTGGGCCAAGCAAAGAAGACAGTGAGATGATGTGTTTCAAATGCGGCAATAAAGGTCACAGAGCAGAAGCATGCCGCCAGAAAACGTGGTGTAGTGTTTGCAAAAATGACACACACAAAGACGCTACATGCAGACGAAGAGATAAAGACAGAGACAAAAGGGACGGTGTGAATAAAGCTTCCGAAAACGAGGTCAAAGACTACGCGTTCAAGTTGGCAGACGGAAGGTCCAGTGTCCAGCGGCAGCCGCTGCGCAACATTCAGGAGAGGGGTCTGATGGTGGACACAGGAGCCACATCCCATGTCCTCAACGACATCGTGTTCTTCACCAGCTTTGACAGCAGCTTCAGGCCGGAGACCCACAGCGTCGAATTGGCAGATGGCACCAGATGCAATGGTGTAGCTCAGCGGAGGGGCACTGCAGTGGTTTCCCTTGTCGACAGCAGTGGACGACGGTGCAAAGCAAAACTGAAAATTGCTCTGTATGTACCGTTGTACCCACAGAACATTTTCTCGGTGAAGGCAGCCACAATGAATGGGTCTACAGTCGTCTTCAAAGAAGACAAAGATGTCCTGATAGCCAGAGACGGTACCAAGTTTGACATTCATGTGTATGGCAGGTTGTACTACCTGCACACTGAAGTAGAGTCTAGTGATGATAAATGCAATGCAAGTCACGACATCCAGGCATGGCATGAAATACTTGGCCACTGTAATTATGATGACGTGCTTAGGTTACAGGATGTGGTTGAAGGTATGCAAATCAAAGGTAAAATAAGTAGGCCTGAAAAGGAGTGTGAGGTGTGTATTCAAGGGAAGTTTACACAAACCAGAAGTAGGGACCCCGATACCAGAGCAAAGGCTCCCTTGCAAATGGTACACACAGGCCTTGCAGGTCCAGTAACCATAGAGTCACTAGACGGGTACAAATATGTGCAGTCATTCACCAACGATTACTCTAATGTGATGTTTGTATACTTTCTAAAGAAAAAGAGTGACACAGTGCAGGCAACAGAGAAGTTCCTTGCTGACGTATCCCCTTACGGTAAAGTCAGATGCATTAGATCTGATAATGGAACTGAGTTCACATGTAATGATTTCCAGACACTGCTAAGGAAAAACAAAATCAGACATGAAACGACAGCTCCATACTCACCGCACCAAAATGGAACTGCGGAGCGTGGTTGGCGTACTCTTTTCGAGATGGGCAGGTGCATGTTAATTGAAAGCGAGTTACCAAAACACCTATGGCACTATGCAGTACAAACAGCAGCAATGGTACGCAACAGATGCTTCAACAGGCGCACAGGGCAGACTCCTTATGAGATGCTGACAGATAAAAAGCCTAATGTGTCCAGAATGCACAAATTTGGGTCTGTATGCTACACTTACAAACAGGAAAAGGGAAAACTTGATTCCAGATGCGAACAGGGGCGTTTTGTGTGATATGACAAAAACAGCCCAGCATATTTGGTGTATCACCCAGGTACGAACAAAGTACAAAAACATAGGCTAGTTAAGTTTGTGAGCAAGACCGCTATCGAAAAACAAACGCAGACAGATGAGCCAGATCTAAATGATGACATCAGTGTGGGTAGGGTCAGTAGGAATGCTAAAAAGGCTCCAGAGCCAAGTAAATCCAGTGGAAGTCCACTTAGTGATGGTCCAACAACAGCAAAAGAGTCTACTGAGCAAAATGAAAAAGAAGAGAGTGTTGAGCCTGAGAGTAAAAGGTATCCAACTAGAGAAAGGAAGGCACCAAAATACTTAGGCGACTTTGTGACAGAGGACAATAATAGTGATGGAATGCATGTCACAGTAGACTACTGCTGCAGAGCAGTTTGTGGCATTCCACAGACCTATACGGAAGCAATGGAGTCAGACAATTCAGAACAATGGAGAAAAGCCACGGATGAGGAAATCCAGTGCTTAAATGACAACAAAACCTTTACCCCGACAACACTACCCGTAGGCAAGAAAACAGTGGGGGGTAGGTGGGTTTATGCAATCAAGTCTGGTATGGATGGGAAAGACCAATACAAGGCTCGTTTTGTGGCCAAGGGCTACAGCCAGAAAGTGGGAGTAGCCTATGAGGAAACGTTTTCACCCACTGCAGATCTAACCAGTGTAAGGGTGGTGCTTCAGAAGGCAGTACAGGAAAATTTACTTGTGCACCAAATGGATGTGAAAACTGCATTCTTACATGCCCCTATAGACTATGAGATCTACATCAATCCACCAGAAGGTTATCGAGAAAAAGAGGGTGTAGTCTATAAGCTGGAGAAATCGCTTTATGGGCTTAAACAATCCGGACGAAATTGGAATAGGGTTTTACATGATTGTTTAACTGAAAATGGATTCACACAAAACCAAGCCAACCACTGTGTATATTCCAAAGAGTCAAAAGAAGGGAAAGTGATCATAATCGTATGGGTCGATGATTTGATCATTGCTGCAAGCAATGAGGAGAAACTGAAAAAGGAGAAAGGGATGCTTGCAGAGCAATTTAAGATGAAGGATTTAGGACAACTCGAATATTTTCTTGGTATTGATTTTGATTTTTCAGACAGATGTATTAAGATGTCACAGGAGAAGTACACTAACAAAATTCTACAACGTTTCAACATGTCAGAATGTAGGATTAGAGAAACTCCTTGTTTCTCAAAAGCTCGAGTACAGTAAAGATGCAGTTAAAATGAAAGACATCAGGATGTACAGAGAGGCCGTGGGAAGTCTGATATATTTGACAACCTGCACTAGGCCTGATTTAAGTTTTGTAGTGAGCAGGCTGTCACAGTACCTAGCTGAGCCTACAGAGGAGCAGTGGGTCACTGTGAAGCATGTCCTGCGATATCTCAAAGGTACAGCAGAGAAAGGGTTAACTTTTAGGAAAAGCAACACTGAGAACCTAGGTATACACACCTACAGCGATGCTGACTGGGCGGCTGATACTAGTGATCGCCGCAGTACTACAGGATACTGTGTAAGTCTTAGTGAAAACAGCACACTGGTCTCATGGAAGACTAGAAAACAACCTACCGTTGCTCTCTCCACATGCGAGGCAGAGTATATGGCACTTGCTTCAACTATTCAAGAGTGTCTCTACCTAGAACAATTACTAGGGGATATGGACAGCTACAAGTACACACAAACGGTCATACACGAGGACAATCAGGGAACAATATCTCTCGCCAGAAATCCTGTAAACAGAAAGCGCTGTAAACACATAGACATAAAGTATCACTTTATTAGGTCTACTGTGAATGAGGGTAAGGTGATCTTGATGTATTGTTCTACTGGTGATATGGTTGCTGATGTCATGACGAAACCTGTCAGTAAGTTCAAACTGAAGAAGTTTGCCAGTGTCCTTTTTGGAGAATAATGTGTAAACCAAGGGTTCACATTTGTTCAGTTTTTTTGTTTTTTTTGTTTTTTGTTTGTTTGTTTGTTCATTTCCCAACCTGAGTACAAGTGGGGGTGTTAAGATGTAATGTTATGTGTGTCCTCAGTGGGCAACTCTGTATTTGTGGGGGTGTTGTTTTCTGTACTTGACAATGGAGGCCTGTATGTATATGTGCAGCTTATGCTGTGTTTTTTTTTGTCAGTCTGAGTTCCACGCTATGGTGAGCGGCCACGTTTCTGCGCTGAGTAGGGATGGGCGATACCAGTTATTTTTGTTTCGATACGATACCAAGTAATACCAGGGTTAGAATCGCGATATCGATACTGATACCGATACTTTCATACATTTTTTAATACTACAGAAAAACACTAACCTGGCTCTAACTAGATACCTTGGCTTCGCAAAGCTCCACCAGGGGGCTTAGCTCCACACATTCTAACACCAGATCTTTGATGAAATGAAAATGGCAATGCAGACATCAAATGTGACCACTAGACTTTTGTTTGTGCTTCTTGTATTGCACGTTGTATTTTTATGTATTTGCCTGCCTAGGGACTGCGGATGAAAACTAGCTTTGTAGCTAAAATTCGGCATATTTACATTTGTTTTATACTTATGTTCATTAATGTGCATTGTCCCTATCAAATAAATAAATAAATAAAATAAATAAATCTATTGTAAGTTGGGCACTTGCAGCCTATGAAAAAAGACAACAAATTAAGTATCACTATTCTCACTCTCACATACATACATTCTCCTCTCACATACACTACTCTTAGTCTTCTACATGGTTGATGGTTCCCTGGATTCTCCCTCTCTCAAACGCCTCGGCAACTGTCCTCTGTCGTACTGCTGTTGCTGCTGCTGTGCTGGAGGGAGCTGACTGACTAGCCTCCTGTCGTCGTTTGGTCAGTAGCATTTCGTCATGCTGAGGTTTATGATTTATGATCAAGTGTTTATTTAAAATTTGTGGTATTGTCAGAATATCGGATCATTTTTTGGCACAAACTGCACTTCGCAACATTGTCGTCCACGGTGTGGAAGTAACTGAACACCACACTACACTTCGCTTGCGGTCTCCCATGGCTCCTGCGCCGCTTTGACTGAAATCTCACAGCAGTGAGTCTATCGCGGGATGACGTACTACCCCACGTTTGGTGAGAACGCGGAAGGAAAAGTAGTGCCTGACAAGTGGCAATGGTTGAATAATGAACAAAACACATATGCATTTGAACTAAATAAACTGAAAGTTAAGTCAGTAAGAAAACATGACTTGGTATCGATATTTTAATACCAGGATCGATGCATATTCAATACCCCATCAGGATCGATATATCGATACTTTGGTATCGATCCGCCCATCACTAGCGCTGAGCCTCGACAGTGTAGTCGGCTGCAATTAAAAATAAACAAAATCATTCAACACCGCTCCGCGGTAATAACCGCCGGCTGGCGTCCAGCCCACAGCCCGCGCCGCCCAGCCCACAGCCCGCGCTGCCCAGCGAACGCTTCAGGCACACGCTCACACAGTGGACATCCACCTCCAAGGAGCACCGTGCATCCACCAGCAATATCTCTGTTGCTGGTGGCATATACAGGATATCCCCTTTGGCCCTCTAGTTGCCTCCTCCTCCTCGTGTAGGCGTTCGTGCAGCCCGGCTCTCAGCGCGTAGCCCGGCTATGGTAACCACGGCTTTCGGCACATCGCGGCCTGGCCTCCAGCGACCACGGCGTTCAGTACTGCCCAGCACCCGCCGTGCCCCTTCAGGTTGACTCATCAAGACAGAACCTTCAACAGTTTAGATCAAGAACGTAAGCCCGGCGCCCTGGAACGAGACGAACGAGCTTCCGGGTTCCCATCAAGTTTCCCGCGCACAGCTGCAGACGTCGCCACTCCCTCCTCTCCTCCACTACAGTCTCATAGCTCCCCCTGCCGGGGGGCTAAGTAGTATCACCACCAGTGGCCAGGAAATGTATTCTGTGTACTGTGCAGGTCATTTGAATTCTCTCATATTATCTCAGCCTGCTTTCAGCAGGCCATCTCCCTCTGTGCCTGCACCCTTCGTGTCTCATTCTTGTCCCCGTCTCACAGGCTGCACAATTCCCCATGCACATGCATCTTCTCCCCTCTCTTCATTTCACTTTTTTCAGTCATGATGAGCTAGATGGCTTCTCGCGCTCTACCCACATTAGGCAGAGCCTCTAATCCATTTGCCGCTCTATCCCCGCTCTATCCCCTCCCCACCCCTTCCCCAACACCCAAATGTTTTTTTTTCTGTTGTTGCAGCCTACACAAGTCACCACGCCCACTCACACAATTTTCGTTCGCACTCTGAAACGCCATACCAATGCTTTTGTTCGCTTAACTCCTCTCTACACCGGCACACTGTCATCTTGTATTCAACCTCTCCTACCGACTCACATCTGACCATTCTAACTCATGCAACTCTTGCATTCCATCACATGCTAGCCAAGCAGTGTCTACACCCCCTCTCTGCTATTCCGATATTCAGCACCCTTCGACTCACGTCGCTCACTCCATTGCAGCTTGTGCTGCTCACGCAATTTTGACGTACGCTAGCTGTCTTTACACCCGCTTGCCATCAATTCATATTCCGGCCCTTGCTGTTTTACGCTATTATAGCTCGGGCTGCTCATGTCATCCATTACAAGCTAAACACCCCATCCGTTCTTCATTCATTTCTTCCGCATTGGCGCCACTACGCCCACGGCCATGGCAGATGTACCTGACTGGAAAATTCGAACCCTTGGTCATCAGGCTTCCAGCACCTACTGTAGCGTGAGTTCTGTTGAAGAAGACTCGTATACAAACCAATTCAAAAGCCAAAAAATGTATTCCCTAACATACAAGTCTAAACACGGATATCCGGGTCCCTTCAACGTAATCCCTGACTGCACACAATATGTGGGGCTTACGCCAGACACGACGAAAAGACACTCAACTAACTGGACCCAAAGTTTTAACATACACAAGTCATGAATATTGAAATATGCAAATTGAGTACGTCGTCTTTAAGTTCAGTGTCTCGTGGGTTGTCGTGGCCACGAGACTTCATGTTATCTGCTTTCTGCAAACATAACGGAACTGAAAAGACACCTGCGCCCCGCGCCTAGACTCTGAGCAACGTCTGAGCGAGGGGGCCGCCACATCCTGTATAGAACTTCTCTGATTATCACACACATACATAAAAACACTCTCTGAAAACTGTAGCAGAAAACCTTGAAATTCTTAATCATAGTTTTATCACAAACATTAATCATTTTAATCACATCCTTCATTCCCTCTCTTGGCCTCCTTAAGAGGCCACACTACAAACTGCTCCCATGCTTCCTGTAAAAATTAAAATGTAAGAAATAAAACATTCACACTATTCCCTCGTAGTCTTTTCATCTGTACAGGATCTTCTGCCCAAGTCGCAAAGAAAACCCTGGAGTCCTTAAACTTTCTATTGATAGAATAGTGACAACTCATAATAAACACACTAAAATATTGATTATAAAAAGACACAGTAAAATATTGATTATAAAAAGACACAGTAAAATATTGATTATAAAAAGTGAAACTTCAAGCCAAGCATGTCATTGTTTTATTTTACGCCAGCGTGATTATCTCCTCTTCTTCCGTTGTGCCTAGGTGTGTATCACGAATCTGCAAAAGGGAATACTGGCCCTTTGGATCTGAGCCAATGGCCCTGGTTATCAGCTTTTCCAAAAGACTCCTAATGCAAGGAATACAAGAACATCCACACAACATTAAAAGTACGGCAAACACAGCAATGGCCAGCAGCACTGACGACACCAAAGCCTTGTATTTTCCAAAAACACTCATGCAATTATCCCAAAAGCTAGACCACATGGTCCAATATCATTTACCTGCCTTTTAGCTGGTTTTCTGTTGGCTGTGGCTACGTCAGTACCAGTGGCATTGGTCGCTCGTACAGGTCCATCCTGCATCTGTTTTTCAAATAATAACAATAAAAACACATTAGAGTAGAAAAATAGAAAAAAATGACAGCTGTAATGAGCCTCTCCCTCTTGGACAGCGGGAACCGCAGGCCATTAAAGGGCGGCATCATCAAAAATCAAACAATATAATAACAAAACAAAACACACAAGCAAGCAAATAATGTAGGTCCAGTCTCGTCCTGTGTTACAAAAGAGCTGGGCGTATTAATGAAAAATGAAACCACTTAGTTCCTTTTCCTTCAAGTTGTACAGCCCTAGAAGTTCGAGTTGTCACCAAATAAGGACCAGTCCAACGAGGTTCAGACCACTTTCTAGAGAGGACTTTCAGGAACACGTGATCCCAGGCGTCCGCGTCCTCCTGTTCAGATGGTCTCCGTGATGTGTCAGCAACCTGTTGAGAGAGACTACATGCAAGCGAGTGTAGCAATGACCAATATGATTTGTGTGTCAAGTTAGGTAAAGGAACTTCCTCTGCTGGAATAATGGTAGCCACTGGACCTAGCATCAGGCGACCTGTCAAAAGTTCATAAGGAGAATAGCCCGTCCGGGTGTTAACAGATTGTCAAACCGCCAGGAGCGCCAGCGGGAGTGCCTGGATCCAATTCATACCTGTGGAATGACAGACAGGGATGAAAGTGGCCAATCATGAAAAAAGTGGAAAGTCACGGCGCACAGAAAAGTTCCTGCCTTACTATGACCTGCAATTTTGACAATGGCTACCTCAGAGGGCAACAAAATGGATTCAGAGAGACTTTCCATGAGATCTTTGTGAGCAATAGGAGCTTGTTTAGCCGTTAGAAAACCATTTCTCTTCCAACACGGAAGGTCAAGAAGGGTAGCACTGACTGCATAAGCTGAGTCAGAATAGATAGTGACCGCCTGTCCAGGTTAGGCCTCAAGAGCTAAGCAAATAGCCAACACTTCGGCTGATTGGGCCGAAGACTGGTCTGAAATTATATAAGTTTGCAAAGTTTGAAATCCGTCTGTCCTGGCCTCCACATCCGGCAACCTGTAACAGCATCTGTCTGTGAAAAGAACACGACCATGAGGTAGAGGAGTGGCCTGTAAGTTAGCGCGTAGACGCAGATCCTTCTGAATTTCATAAGCACAAATATGGGGGTGTCCTTCAGTTGACCAAGAGTCCGCCATGTTCACCCCTGTATGTTGATAATGTATACTGGGGGCAGACAGTATCTTCAACAACTTCGTCTGTCTGAGTGATGTCAAAGTGAAAGATGCCGAAGCCACAAAACTGATAACCAAATGGTCAGTCAGAACGAATAAAGAGTGACCCATCACTAAATGAGCAGTTTTCTGCAGGACCACAGCAAGTCCTGCCGCAAAGCGGTGTCTTTGTGTGTCTAATAAAGCGCTACAATAGGAAAGTACCTTTCTGTTACCACTTACCTTCTGATACAAAACTCCACTGATGTAATTTCCAGAGAGCGCGACGTCCAAATAGAAAGGTTGGGTGTAGTCTGGGGTAGCCAATGCAGCCGCAGAGGCTAAAGACTGAACCAACTTCACGAAGCAATCATCTGACCCCTGGTCCCACTCTAGATCACTTGTCAGATTTTTTGCACCCTGTTTCCTGACCAACGCTCTGAGTGGAGCTGTTCTCTCAGTGTAATATGGGATATAGTTTCTACTGTACCCACAAAGGCCTAGAAATGATAACATGTCCTTAACTGTTTTTGGTTTAGGATGTTTTAGAATAGCATTTTTATGTGCTGTTGACATAGCTGAGCCTTGTGCTGACACTAGCCTTCCCAAAAATGTCACTGTTTTCCTACAACACTGTAACTTTTTGCGTGAAACTTTGAACCCACACCTATGCAGATGTTTCAATAAAGTTGGTGTTGCGGTCAAACAAATGTCTGGGGTTTCTGCAGCCAAAAGAAAATCATCCACATACTGAACCAGGAGACAGCCGGTGCAGTGTCTGTAACAGAGTTCTCAGAGTCTGATTAAAGATTCCAGGACTACACTTAAAACCCTGTGGGAGTCTTTTATATTGTAATCTCACACCTTTGTATGTGAATGCGAAGAATTTTCTTGTTTGGAAATGTAACGGCAGACAAAAGAAGGCGTTAGCCAAATCAATTACAGTAAACCACTGTAAATTTGGATTCAGGGAAGTCAGAATCCGGTGAGGATCTGGAACAGGAAGAACAGGGGTTAATGTCACATCATTAATTGGTCTCAGATCATGTGCCATTCTAGATCTTTTAGATTAGCTTTTAAAACAGGACGTAATGGTGGTGACCAATCAGAATCAGAGACACCCCAGCGTCCCACAACCCACAGAGTGTTTCCTCCATGCCCCCATTAGCAGCCTCAGGCCACGGATATTGTTTTCGATAAATGGGCCGACTGTCATCAGTTTCCAATTTGATAGGTTGTACTTCAGTACACCGTCCAACATCAAAAGGTCCCTTGGACCACACCCCCTCTGGTATGTTTTTTAACATACCCTCAGAATTTTCATGATCCGACAATTCCCGACCGTGATCCCTGTGTAGGATTTCATGTTGGGGATTGCCGTCATCTGACATAGAAGCAGAAATACGGTAGGCATTAGTTGATGGCGAGAATTCAACATTCGGGATTCTAGATGGAGACCAATCAATCTGCTCCTGTAGCCGTTTCACCATAGAGCCCAATTCTCGGGCTTCATGTTCAGGGCCTAATGCCAAAGAAATGTGTGGAACCGCTTCAGAGGACATTTTGTACCACTTAAGCTGATATTGGTTAAGAACACACGCTGCAGCGACCCCAATGTCTGAAATATATATGTATTTGGATTGGAGTGGCCAAATGTTGCCCTCAATTCTTTGAAAATCTTCCTTGTACACTTCATCCTGATTTCTATCATAATATAGTGTGAACAGTCCCTCAGTCGTCCAGGTAGAATCCATGATCAAAGGAGAAGTTCAATTTGTCAACTGGACAAAGTTTGTTTGGTTGAAAACGTTTCGCTGCTCATCCGAGAGGCTTCGTCAGCTCTGCTCTTGAACTTCTCCTTTGATCATAATATAGTGTACAATGAAGCGGGTCATCAGGTAGGGAGCAAGAGTATCGATCCATGGCTTCCAAAGTAAGAATTGAGCGTACACCTTGTTGACAAGTAGGAGTTCCTGGGATAAGGGCGACCCAGTAAATGTCTGCATGTGGGCCTTCAGTACTAGGGGCCATAAGACATTGTCCATGCTTATAAAATCCAGAATTACAATCCACAGAATATCCATTTGGAAAAGAAACTTTGAGTCAGAAGGGGCCACACATGATAGTGGCTCTGGATGGCACCAATAAGTCACGGCCTATTAAATTAATAGGCGTTTTGGGTGCATACACAAAACGATGCAAAAAGTCCTGTCCAGCCATTTGTGTAGGTAGAGGATTGGTGAGAGGCAGACTTTGAGGAGTCCCCAAGAAGCCCTGTAAACAGACTGAGTCCTGTGATACGTCCGACTTAGAGAGTGGGGTGTTTATGGACGAATAGGAGGCGCCTGTGTCCACAAGAGCGCACACAGTCTTACCATTCACAGATATAGGAAGCGTTGGCTCTGCAACTTCCAAGCTTCCGGGGCTACTCAGGCCTCCCTATTCCTGCATATAGTCCTCAGTCCCAAAATAGTATTGTCCCTGGGGAGCTCTCTGGCACGGCTCCCACGGGCGGCCACCACTTCCATGTCCTCTGTTAGAGAATCCACCTGTTTGGGGTTTGGGTGGGCCATACTGTGAAGGTTGCGGCTGCTCACCGTGGGGACAATCCCTGGCCCAGTGATTAAGGTCTCCGCACACGTAGCAGCCATATCGTTGGGGAGGACCACGCGACATTCCTCCCCTGAAAGCACCGCGACCAAAACCACGACCCCCGCCTAGCTGAGGACCCTGCCACATAATATTAGCGGCTCCGGCTTTTTCTTTTTTAGTTTCTTTTTTCTCCGCATTGGTGTCTGAGTGTGCTTTTGATAATTGTAATTTCAAAAGTTGGAGCTGCATGTCTTTGTTAGCTCCTTCCTCTTTGTTTTTGTTTTCGGTGTATCTCTGCATTTGATACACCAAGTGTCGTCTAAAACGATCAGTTGGTCCAGGAAGCAGATCCGGATCCGCTCTCATCGTATCCTGAAGAGGTTGAGGCAATCCCATCAAGATAGCTGTTCTAAAGAGCACCTCAGACTCCTGTGAACGAGCTGGGTGTCTACCTGTTTGGTCTGTCCAGGTTTGGACACAAGTTGAATAATAAGTGTTGGGATCCGTGGTCAGATTCCACGGAAGAACTGTTGGAGCTGTTTCTACTGATTTTGGAAACTCTTCTTTTAAAGCTTTGAGCCTTGAGCTTTGACAGCCTCTCAGCTACCACACCCAAAGGCGTGGAGGAAAGCACATCTGCTGTTCCAGCCGCGGCTTCCACACAACGTTGTTCACTGGGGAGACAGCAGATGCCCATTGGCAGGCAAATCTCCCAACGCAAGCTGTTGACCCGACATTAGGGCCGTGAATTTAGACAAACAGGGCTGAGCGCCATGATGCAAAGGCGGGAGTTTTTCACACAACCCCGACATGTCTCTCACAGAAAATGGACAGTACTGTATTCACATATTCCTCCAGTTCTTGTTTCCCTGAATGGAAACATTTTTTCCTTATCTTCCTCCTGTCTGTATGTGTTTGATTTCCTATTATGCAACTGCTCTAATGCACGCGTCACAGCAGTCATATTAGACTGGGCTATTCCTTCCTGTTCTTCATGTAGCTGCAACAGGAGCCTGAGCTGCTCCCCTGAGCTAGACTCCCCCCGCCTCTCGTCTTCCTGGTGCCTTTCAGACCTGCTTTCACTCACACGGTCTAATGCTGCTTCTATTTTAGCTCGTTCCTCTTTTCTTGTTTCCTCAAGCTGCTTCACATTGGACTCCCTGTCATTCAAAACTGTCACGGGTCCTCCTAAAGGGGTACTTGTCCTGTTCAAATAAGAGGGGAGGGGGCTCTGGGGAAGGGGACCTACCCACCACAAATGCGACGGCGTGTGATGAGTAAGATTGGGTGGATGTTCCGAATTTTCCGGCGTCTCTGTTTCTGTATTACTGTCGGAGTCTTCATAGAATCTGTGTATTTCCGTGCCCTCTCATCCGTGCTCCCCATCGCTAGTCTTAGTCCAACTTTCTGTGTTTCTGTCATCATTATCTGGTCCATTCCTTCCAGGTCACATGCTAACTTACCTGCGACACTAATCATGGGAGCCATGATTCCTACAGGTTCCTTGTATGTTAAATTCTCCTTATAGGGTGGTGGAGGAGCCGCACGCTCCTCATAGGGTGCTGTGGGGAGCACTGGGTAAATTCTGCTTACCTCATGTCCATCCTCATTTTCCCGGTCCTTTTTGCACATCCTGTGCTCTTACAACTTACCTTGTTCCTTCTTGGCGGCACGTCTTTCCTGCCACGTGCCATTCCTCACCATTTCTGCGTTTTTCTTATCTTCCATTTTAGCTTTCTGCTCCATTTCCTGTATGGCCTCACTCAGTGCTGGCCATGACCATTTATCTGTTTTCCTGTCTATCACTTCCTGATTTACCTTCACCCATGCTCTGTAGAGTCTCTTCTTCTCTTTATCCCATTTCTTTCTGTCAATTCCACTCAAAATCTGTCCTTTCAAATGCTTCCACATGTCCATCAATAAAAACACACTCACACTCACGTTCAAATTCGCCTTCCATTTTCCCGGTTCACAATTCTCAAGATTCACAATTCACAAATTCACTTGTAAGCTTCAAACACAACCACTTCACTTGTAGAATTCAAAACTTCAAACATAACCACCTCTATTTCTAAATGGGCCGACCTCTTTATAATTTATTGTTTGTCAATCCAGTTGGAGACACTTATTTAAAATTATGTCGACAATACAGATCTACGGAGAGCTGACACACCCAGAACAATTTCCTCTTTTGACATCCTCAATGCCAGATTCTAATTCTTCTTGTTTTGAGGGACAACTAAGACCCTACTGGGCTACAGGAACCCCAAAAACCCTATTCTAACAACAATTTAGATCAACCAGTTTTTAGGAAACCCAGTTTCCACTGACTCAGCAGAACCGTCACAAATTATTAATTTAGCTCAACTTGTTTTTAGGAAACCCTGTTTCCACGGACCCAGCAAAACCGATCCCAATTACCCTATTCTACCCTAGTCTACCAACAATTTAGACAACTCGGTTTTAGGAAATCCAGTTTCCTTGGATTCAGCAGAACCAGTCCAAATTACCTAATCTAGCCTATTTCTTCTCTTCCTTATCTGTTTTCAGGGGGACCCTATCTCCCCTGGGCACTCTCCAGAAAACCCAGCAATGTGAAATGCCACGTCTGGCATACATGTCAGTCCACGATGGGTCAAGTGGCGGGACTTCAACCCCCACAATTTTGGGATCCTATCCCAAATAAACAACTGGGACTCCAGGCCACTGTATTTTCCTCTTATTCTTTACTTGACCTGGGAATTCTAATCCCAGTCCGACAGCAAGGACTCTAACCTTCCGTTTTTTGTTTTTTTTTAAACCACTGTAATCCGTACTCTCGTCTCCCAAATTTAGGCCAATTGCAGAAATTTGGTAATAATACAACAGGCTTTCTGCTTACCTTCTATTTGATGCGGCCGCAGGAAGACGAGCGAACGGGACAGATTGACACTTCTGTCCTATCTCTATGGTGAATTGGGTGTGGTCACTCTCCTCTCCGTCAAATCTCCAAAAATCTCCAAAAGGTCTTTCCAAGAACCCAACAGACTTCTCGCAAGCCCCACGTTGGGCGCCAGAAACTGTAGCGTGAGTTCTGTTGAAGAAGACTCGTATACAAATCAATTCAAAAGCCAAAAAATGTATTCCCTAACATACAAGTCTAAACACGGATATCCTGGATGGCAAGAAACTTTCTCCAGCTTAACCAGGACAAAACTGAGGTTTTAGTCATCGGTCCTGAGGCCCAGAGAGAGAAACTTTTATCAAAACTACAAGCACAGTGTTTTAACCCATCTCCTCAAGTGAAAAACTTGGGGGTCATTTTTGACTCTGAGCTGACTTTTATCCCACATATCAAGGACATCACAAAAATAGGTTTCTATCACCTAAAAAACATAGCCAGAGTCCGCCCTATTCTCTCTCAGGCCAATACGGAGACACTGATCCATGCTTTTGTCACCAGCCGTATAGACTACCGTAATGCCCTGCTCTCTGGTCTTCCCAAAAAGAGTATTTCAGGTTTGCAATTATTACAAAATTCAGCACCACATGTCCTGACTAGGACCAGAGGGCGGGATCACATTACACCAGTCTTAAAATCTCTGCATTGGCTCCCTGTGAGTTTCAGGATAGATTTTAAATTTCTTTTACTGGTTTTTAAATGTCTTAATGGTCTTGGGCCTTCTTATCTTTCAGAACTGCTTTCCCCTTACGAACCTTCACGGGCCCTGCGCTCCTCCGGCAGCAGGCTCCTGGTCATTCCCAAGGTCAGGACACAGACTCACGGAGAGGCGTCTTTTTAGTACTACGGCCCTCATCTATGGAACTGCCTGCCAGAGGAGCTCAGGGCTGCAGAGAACGTTCATGTTTTTAAGAGTGGGCTCAAGACTCACCTGTTTAGCTTGGCCTTTGATTGACTTCGGTCTTCTGTTTGCTTTTCTTTTGTTTGTTTGCTTGTATATCTGTTTGTTGTTTGTTTGTCTGCTTGTTTGTCTGTTTGCTTGTTTGTCCATCTGTTTGTCTGTTCGTCTTTTTTTTTTTCTGGCAGCACGGTGGCTGAGTGGCTAGCACTCATGCTTCACAGCAAGCAGGTTTGGGTCTCCCGGGCCTTTCTGTGTGGAGATTGCATGTTCTCCCCGTGTCTGGGTGGGTTTTCTCCGGGCACTCCGGTTTCCCCCACGAACCCAAACATGCGCCATAGGTAAAATCCTCCAGCTTAGGAACTGACCAAGCCTAAATAACAAAACAAAATTATGGGGATGGTCCCCGGGTCAAATATAGAAACAACTTCTCCTGTGCGAGATCAATAAAGGTCAATCTTCTAATCCTTGACCACTGTAAGGCTTTGTGTTACAATTTTGTATGAAAAGCGCTTTATAAATATTGTTTGATTTGATTTGATTTGATTTATAGAACTTCTCTGATTATCACACACATACATAAAAACACTCTCTGAAAACTGTAGCAGAAAACCTTGAAATTCTTAATCATAGTTTTATCACAAACATTAATCATTTAAATCACATCCTTCACTACCTCGTGTACGTTCGCCACAACCTCAACGATCTCCTCCAGGCCCATTCTACTTTATGCTCTAAAACTTTTGTGGGTCCCGTTCCGCTGCGCCAATCGAAGATTGAGACGGAGCCTCCACCAATTGTCTCAACCCAGCCATCACCGCCTATTCACCCAGACATCCACTATCATTCAGTAATAAATATCTTCACTGCATTATGTTGATGGTGTGGTCCTAGCTAGTAAAACAAACTTGAATCCATCTCAAACGGATCTTCTTGCCCAATTAATTCAAGTTTTTTCATTTAACGCTTCTTTTCTTTGGCGTCCAGATTATCCCTATACAGCAGGTCAACTGTGTCAGAATTTTTGGATTCCGATGTGGAAGGTTTCTCGCGAAATTTTGATTTTTTTTCTACATGGTTGCTTTATAAACACATGTAATTTTGAGCACGTAATGCATCCAAGATGGCCGCACATTAGGGATGGCCATCTTGAACCAGGCAATTCGGCACTGTGTCGAAGCCCCAAACATTCATCATTCATCATTCATTCATTTTCTTCCACTTTTCCACCCTCTGGGTCGCGGGGGCAGCAGTCCAAGCAGTGTTCTGCTGCCCAGAACACAATGCACCAGCCCCCATGAATCCTCCCACAGGTGGTGGGTCCACAGGAGGACGGCTCACGTCACAACAGGCCTTGATGTATCTTCTGCCATGGGGGCTACCAGTGTCCACAGACACTGGGGGCGAGGTGGGGTTAAGTGTCTTGCCCAAGGACACAACGGCAGCACTCATCTGTGGGAGCTGGGATCATATGTGGTCAAGAGCGGGAAAGCCCCAAACATATGCGCTTGAAAACACTGTTTCAAACATGATTCGAAACCCCTGTCACGTGACTAGTGTTTCATGAACCCTCGTTGTTTCGCACGTGCTTCACCAGGAGGCGACATATCGAAGCTGGGTTTCATTGACAGAGGTTTGATTGACAGAGGTTTCATCGAATCACTGAACTGAAGTTTAAAAGAGGTGCTCGCGCTTTTGTCCTTTGTGGGTTTTGTGAGAGGAGAGACACAACTGCGATTTTGTGACATACTGACGTATTTTGAGACAGCCGAGTTATTTAGGTGAATCTTCAACTTAGTTAGGATATAGACATTACATTGACACATAGTTAGCGTAGTGACACATTCAAAAATACGCTCACACATAGGCTACTACACATTTAGGTAGGTTACATGTGCTTTTTTCAAAAGCAGTAGAAGTGTTAAGTAAGAAAAGAAATAGGCTAAATCCATCCACAGCTGAGAAAATTATATTTTTGAATAAAAATCTTGAATTGTAATACAAAAAGGAGTCTTTATTGTTTTATTTAATTAAAAACTAATTACAACAATAACACACATACACATTTTTATTTAACCTTTATTTAACCAGGAAAGTCCAATGAGATTAAAAACTTCTTTTTCCAAGGGAGTCCGAGCTAAGAGGCAACAAAAAGTTTTTTTTTTTATTAACAAAAAGGTTGCAACACAGTTCATGGCCGTTGTTTACAGACATTGCACATAAATACAAAAAGTTACATTTACACATACAATCAACCTTTAAAATGATGTACAAATCTTGTAAAACAGTTACAAGTTAAGGAGGCTGTCTCAAATGTTCTCAGTGTGGATTTAAAGTCATTCAATGATTAGAGTTTAGATTCTAGATTTTAGATTTTTGTCTTAGATAATTTTTTGTTTTGTTTCGTCTTTATATTGTATTTTGTACACTGTCTTTTGCACTACTTGGCCAGAGAGAAACGAAATTTCGATTCACTGTATGTTCAACACATATGGCAGAATTGACAATAAAGCTGACTTAGATCATTGATCTTTCAAAATCAATCAAACAATATCTATAAAGCGCTTTGCATACAAAATTGTAGCACAAAGCGCCATCTTTGATCTTTGAAACATGTTAACCTAGAATGGGCATTAAACATTCTGGATGTCATGTCACATATGCTACTCGCTGCTTGATGAGAAACAATAAAGCTAAAATTCCCGCTGCCCCAACAAAGCATCCCATGCATTCGCTGCTGTCCCTGTGTGTTGTCTGGCTGCTGTCCATGGCCTTGGCACTGGAAGACTCCCCAGTGAACTCTGTTCCACGTAGAACTGTGCCCTATCACCGTAAGTGTTTTCCTTTTAATATGAAATCATGTATTTGTTTGAACAGTTGGCTTTGTTTATTGGTTATGACACAAGCTGATGACAGCTGTTTATAAATCAGTCATGTTTTACCTTCAGGGGACAATATTTACTTGTTTCATGAAGAAGGTGTCTTCAACTATTCCACTATGCTGTTAAGAGAAGACTTGGGCCTGTTGGTCATTGGAGCCCGGGAGGCAGTTTATGCTGTAGATCTCCATGATGTCTCTAAAAACTTGGCTTCCGTAAGAAAACATTTAGTTAATACTAACATTGTCAATGACATATGAATGCAATAACCGTTTGTTCTAGGGACACAAAAGTCGCATTTCTCACTAGTAACACGGAAATTGCAACAGTTGTCCTTAATCAAGACTAACCACAGTTTAAATGTACACTTAGGTTAAATGGGAAGTGACACAGAAACAAAGAGAGGATTGTGGAATCAAAGGGAAAAACCCAGAGGTATGACATTGCTCTATTTTGCCCTTATTTTGGCACATTGAGTTTTTATCAGAGGTGTCTGTTACAGACTGACTGCTGGAACTATATTAGAATCCTCCATAAAATGGAAGACAACAGATTTTATGTTTGCGGGACTAATGCATTTAACCCAGCGTGTAAATACATGGTGAGATATAGTTTATATATATATATATATATATATATATATATATTACACCCCTGTTCAAATACCAGACCACCTTTCATGTGACCTACAACCTGTACAATGCAACTAAAAAACAGAAATCTTTCAGGGAGATGAAGTAAAAATAAACAACTGAGATAATGTGGTTGCATAAGTGTGCACACTGTTTTATAACTCGGGATGAGGCTGTGTTCATGTTAAACTGGAGTCAGCACACCCCCGTCACCAATTAAAGTGCCTCTGATCAAGCCAACATAAAGTTCAGCTGTTCTCGTAGGCTTTTCCTGACATTCTTGTAGCCACATCTTCCAGTACAAGCCATGGTACTGGAGAGCTTCCAAAGCATCAGAGGGATCTCATTATTCAAAGATATCAGTCAGGTGAAGGCTACAAAAGAATTTTCAAGGAATTAAATATACCATGGAACACAGTGAAGACTGTCATCATCAAGTGGAGAAAATATGGCACAACAGTGACATTACCAAGAACAGGACGTCCGTCCAAAATTGATGATAAGACGAAATGAAAACCAGTCAGGGAAGCTGCCAAGAAGCCGACAGCAACACTGAAGGAGCTGCAGGAATTTCTGGCAAGTACTGGCTGTGTAGTACATGTGACAACAATCTCCCGTCTTCTTCATATGTCTGGGCTATCGGGTAGGGTGGCAAGACGGGAAGCCTTATCTTACAAAGAAAAACATCCAAGCCCGACTTCATTTTGCAAAATACATCTGAAATCTCCCAAACACGTGAGAAAATGTGTTATGGTCTGATGAAACCAAGGTTGAACTTTTTGGACAGAATTCCAAAATGTATATTTGGCGCAAAAACAACACTGCACATCACCAAAATAACCCCATACCTACAGTGAAGAATGGTGGTGGCAGCAGCTTTGGGGCTGTTTTTCTTCAGCTGGGGCAGAGGGTGGAGGGAATTATGGACAGTTCCAAATACCAGTCAGTGTTGGCACAAAACCTTCAGCCTTCTGTTAGAAAGCTGAAGATGAAGAGGAACTTCATCCTTCAGCACGACAATGACCCAAAGCACACATCTAAATCAACAAAACAATGGGTTCACTGGAATAAGATTGAGGCTTTGGAATGGCCCAGACAGAGTCCAGACCTGAATCCCAAACATCTGTGGAGTGACCTGAAGAGGGCTGTGCACAGGAGATGCCCTCACAATCTGTCAGATTTGGAGCAGTTTTGCAAAGAAGAGTGAACAAATATTGTCAACAAGATGTGCCACGCTAATAGGCTCCTACCCAAAAAGACTGAGTGCTGTAATAAAAGCCAAAAGTGCTGCAACAAAGTATTGGTTTAAGGGTGTGCATATTTATGCAACCAGGTTATTTTAAGTTTTTTATTTTGTTTCCCCTTTAAAGGTTTCAGTTTGTTCTTCACTTGCATTGTACAGGTTATAGGTTACATTAAAGGTGGAAAAAGCTGTGAAATTATTTGTCTTGCTGTCATTTTTTTTTACATCACAACAACCTGGCATTTGAACAGGGTTGTGTAAGCTTTTTATATTCACTGTATGTATAAATAAATTAAACACTGAATCAAATGTGACCTAAAAACTAAATGTGTCTCGTATTTATCTACCAGTCCTATGTAGATGGGAAAATTGTGCTTGAAAATAAGACTGAAAGTGGCATCGGCAAGTGTCCATATGATCCATATCAAAAATATGCTTCTCTTATGGTTGGTATGTGGCATTCATGATTGGTTAACGTAAGCTTAAAAATTTCAATAAATCTATTATTTTGTGAATTTTCATATCACTGCTCCTGTGTTTTATAGATGATGACTTGTACTCTGCCACTTCAACGAAGTTCTTGGGGTCAGACCCTGTCCTTTCCCGGAGTCCCGTTCAAACTGAGTTCAAAATCTCATGGCTCAATGGTAAGATAAACCCTTAGAGTTTGTATGAGTTTTTTTTTTTTTTTTAATGACACTAAATATGACATTGTGTTTGTTTTAATATGACAGAGCCCCACTTTGTGTCATTGGCCCATATACCTGAGAGTGTTAACAGTATCACTGGAGATGATGACAAGGTCTACCTGTTCTTTAGTGAGACTGCAGTAGAGTATGACTGCTATAATGAGCTTGTGGTGTCACGTGTGGCCCGTGTGTGCAAGGTAAATGTCTACTTTTTTTTTTTTTTTAACAAATCTTTCATGAATCAAAACAACAGATGTGTGTGCAATAATGGTGCGTGTTCACTATGAGGCCTGTCATTTTTGTGTTTGCTGGTGCTTAGCTGTGTTCCCTTCTCACACAGGGAGATCTAGGAGGGGAGAGGACCCTGCAGAAAAAGTGGACTTCTTTCTTGAAGGCTAGGCTGGAGTGTCCCGTCCTGAAGTCTCAGCTGCCTTACATTATTCAGGACACTTACCGCTGGTGTGACCCCGAGAAGCCCTGGACTAGCTGTTTGTTCTACACCATCTTTACCGCGCTGTCGTATGTTGCAAACCTTTGTTGGTGGTAGATTTTGGTGCTACTTGTGCCTCACTTCTGTAATTCTGTGTTTTAGAGACACATCAGACTTGTCGGCTGTGTGTGTGTACAACGTGTCAGACATCAGCAAAGTATTTTCAGAGGGCGAGTACAAGACCCCGGTCATTGTCCCTGGAACAGTTTTTGTTAAATGGGTGACGTATAGTGGAACGGTCCCTTCTCCACGGCCAGGAGCAGTGAGTTTTGCTCAACACTTCCTTAATCCTCAATAGGTTTTTTAAAGCAGACAGTTGTCTTTTTGTTCTCTGATCCCATTGACTCTGTTCTTTGCCAGTGTATTGACAATGCAGCTCGTCAAGTGGGTATAAATCAGACTTTAGACCTCCCAGATCTGACACTTGAGTTTGTCAAAAACAAGCCCATCATGGACAAGGTCATTCTGCCCATTGGAGGAAAACCCAGTTTGGTACGAAAGGGGGCCATGTTCACACGAATCATTCTTAACCAAATGCAGGCTGAAGACGACAAAACATACCACGTCATGTTTATAGGCACAGGTTTGTGATAGGCAGAAAACCAATACATTATTTGACCATACACATTTTGGTGAATATGTAGCAATACATTACAGTATATTTTTTGCAATGAATGCAGAAAATGGCACCATCGTGAAAGCTGTGAACTATAATGGCGAAATGTTCATCATTGAGGAAGTACATGTCTTTAAGTCAGCAGAGCCCATTAAAATCCTTCGTTTTTCCACTGTCACAGTAAGTCTTCTGAAATGCGTGTCAGTAATTTGCTCTCTTTAAAATGAATGAATCTGTAAGTATATGGTTTATACGTACAGGGTCAGCTGTATGCTGGCTCAGACTCAGGAGTAGTGCAGATACCTTTGGCCACCTGTGAAAGGTCTTCCACCTGTATGGACTGTGTTCTTAGCAGAGACCCATACTGTGGCTGGGACGACAGGACAGGGAAATGTGTGGCTCTTCTTTCAAAACCACAAAAGTAAGTGGCTGCGTTCTCATACAATCTGATTGTTTGAATAAAATATATACTACAAATATTTACATTAGCTTAAACATTCTTCCTAGTAAACTCATTCAAAGTTTGCAAGACGGCGATGCATTTCTTTGCCCAAAACTTGGTGAGTACATTGACATGACAGGACAATATTTCAATATAATCACAATACATGAACACTTACTTTTGTTACCCCTAATAGAACTAATTAGCTCCACTGTTGTTGCTTAAAACTGGAAAAAATGTGCTTGATACAAGTATTTCCAGGGAACTAGAGGGGAACCAACTCACAGCTGGCATCCTATATTAGGGACTTAAGCCTATTTTGAACAATTTCCTTGCCATCAATATCCAAATAGTTTTAGATCGGTAGCCTTGTTATAGAAAAAGTGATGCTGTTGTTCTGTTTATGGAGTTTTTGCAACTTCCAATCAAATAGGTTTGTCAGCAGCATGGGCCAGTTGGGGGGGGCTCAGAATTTCTGACAAGTCAGAACAGTTTCCAGCAAGAAGTATTGAGTGTGAGTGCCTCTCAAAATGAAATTATGGTAGATCATCAGAAATTCTAAGGGCTATAGTTTTATGATTTTAATAAGCAGTAGAACTTTTTTGGTGGAGGATCTGCCACAAAAGTATATGGCTGCATCAAGTTTGTCTCTTGCACATTTAAAATACCTACTTAAAATGTTTTGATCCAGCAAATCCAAATAGAAAAATTATTTTTTAAATTCAATTAACTCTGGCTCTGGTTTCTTTCAGCCCCATCTACACCTGTAAATCAGTTTGTTCAGGTTGGTGGAAACCTGAAACTTCACTGCACTAATCCATCCAATCATGCTGCAACCATCTGGGAGCAGGACAGGCAAACACTGAGCCCTACGCACCGTCACCATTTTTTAAAAGATGGTTTGCTCATTTTAAATGCCTCAGACTCAGATGCTGGTCTGTACTGCTGTCTCTCAGTCGAACGTTCCAAAATGAATGAGTACACAAGCATTGTAGTTGAGTACCACGTTACCGTCACGTTACCTCTACCGTACGTCTTGTCTGGAAAGGGTGATGTCATTCGGTTTCCTCACACACTTCTGGCCCTTCTGTGGCCGGCTTACATGTTGCTATTGCAATCTTGGCAATAGCTTTTTTTGGGCTATTTTCATGGAATATATATACTCAACAAAAATATTAACGCAACACTTATTTTTGGCCCATTTTTCCTGAGATGGACCCAAAGATCCAAAATTCACTCCAGATACACAACACTACCATTTCTCTCAAACATTGTTCACAAATCTGTCCAAATGTGTGACAGCGAGCACCTCTGCCCCGCCGAGACAATCCACCCCACCTCACAGGTGCGCCACATCAAGATGCCGATCCGACATCATGACCAGTGCACAGGTGCGCCCCAGACTGCCCACAATAAAAGGCCACCCCAAAATGTGCATTTTTTTTTTTTGCTTTATTGGGGGTCTGGGGACTCAGAACCAGTCAGTATCTGGTGTGACCACCATTTGCCTCATGCAGTGCAACACATCTTCTTCGCATAGAGTTTATCAGATTGTCAATTGTGACCTGTGGAATGTTGGTCCACTCCTCTTCAATGGCTGTGCGAAGTTGCTGGATATTAGTGGGAGCTGGTACACGCTGTCGTATACGCCGGTCAAGCACATCCCAAACATGCTCAATGGGTGACATGTCCGGTGAGTATGCTGGCCATGCAAGAACTGGGACATTTTCAGCTTCCAAGAATTGTGTACAGATCCTTGCAACATGGGGCCGTGCATTATCTTGCTGAAACATGAGGAGATGTTCATGGATGTATGGCACAACAATGGGCCTCAGGATCTCATCACGGTATCTCTGTGCATTCAAAATGCCATCAATAAAATGCACCTGTGTTCTTCATCCATAACAGCCTTTGAAGAGGAGTGGACCAACATTGTGTGACCAACACAGTGGACACCGGGCATGCCCCCGGACTTTCAGCTTTTTTCCATTGCTGGTCACTTTCATCCCTGCTTATATTAATTTATACAGTGATCAAAGGAGAAGTTCAATTTGTCAACTGGACAAAGTTTGTTTAGTTGAAAACGTTTCGCCGCTCATCCGAGAGGCTTCGTCAGCTCTGGTTATTGTACTGGTTAGACCCTGCTTATATCTAGCTGCCGGGAGGCGCGTCCTCCAATGACAAAGCTCTGAAAACGATCCCCCCTAATCTGTCTCTTTGTTTTTCAAATTACTCTGACGGCTAGTTTCGACCCCCTATTCAACGTCTAACGACCCTCTCCACCCCTCTGCCCTGGCTCTGTTTGACTGGTCTAAGAATCGCATTATAAATGGGAGACAAGTTATGTCTAACTCCCCCATTTCTGTTTAATGACGGATTCTCTGTTTTGACAAAAAATAGCCTCTTTAACTCCCCTCTCAAACCAGTTCTTTTCCCTGGCTAAGATCTGAACCTCACTGTCCTCAAAAGAATGGCCCGTGGCTCCCCAATGTAGCGCTCACTGGTGACTCACTCAGTGAGCGCTACATTGGGGAAACAAAACAGCCACTTCACAAGAGGATGTACCAACACAGGCGGGCGTGCCAGAGTGGACCGGCATCTGCTGTACATCTTCACCTAGAAGCCACGGGCCATTCTTTTGAGGACAGTGAGGTTCAGATCTTAGCCAGGGAAAAGAACTGGTTTGAGAGGGGAGATAAAGAGGCTATTTTTGTCAAAACAGAGAATCCGTCATTAAACAGAAATGGGGGAGTTAGACATAACTTGTCTCCCATTTATAATGCGATTCTTAGACCAGTCAAACAGAGCCAGGGCAGAGGGGTGGAGAGGGTTGTTAGACGTTGAATAGGGGGTCGAAACTAGCCGTCAGAGTAATTTGAAAAACAAAGAGACAGATTAGGGGGGATCGTTTTCAGAGCTTTGTCATTGGAGGACGCGCCTCCCGGCAGCTAGATATAAGCAGGGTCTAACCAGTACAATAACCAGAGCTGACGAAGCCTCTCGGATGAGCGGCGAAACGTTTTCAACTAAACAAACTTTGTCCAGTTGACAAATTGAACTTCTCCTTTGATCATGGATTCTACCTGGACGACTGAGGGACTTTTCACGCATCGTAATTTATACAGTATTAAGTTAAGCAGGACAGATATTTCTTTTATTCTGTTAATGTTGTTATTTTGTATTAAAAATAAATTGCTGATAATTATTTATTTTCCCTGTGTTCATATCACTCAGATATGCACCCCCCTTCCCCCCCGGAAATCTCACTCCGACCGAACTTCAAAACTTGAGAGCCCTGGTTAAACGCTACAGGAATGCCCATTGGGGAATTTCTGTGGCACGTCTAGAACGCCCACGCTCCTCCACGCGGCGCACATACGGGTAATCGTCCTGTTTCTCCGGCTTCGTGAAAACGCTTTTATTTGTGTGTTCTAAAAGCGACACTAGATGTCAGTGTGTTCTAAGGTTCCTTTTCGCAAGGATGGTCTGAACCAATCTTTCTTCAGAACGGGGAAAATTAGACCACAAAGTACAGAAATATCCCATTATCTACAGTAGCAACAATGTTTAAAAAATGTTAGTTTGTTACCAAACATGCTTTATTACTTGCTGTTACCAAATATAAAACGATAATATCGTTTATATTACTGAGGACCGCCCATGGCTCTATTATAAAACAACCTAACGTGCAGAGATGGCATAGTCCACTGTCATGGCTGCGCTTTCTTGATAGAGTGAACGACTACGGCTGCAAAATATTTTACGAATTAACAATATTGTTCATACTTTTCTTGATACTCCAGCCGTTTAAGATCTATTTTAGGGGCTTAGTTTTGTGATGGCTGGAAGCAGCACGGCGCAGAAAACATGGGAGCTATCAAATAGCATGCAGGAAGTTCAAAGTATAGACGAAATCTACAAATACGACAAAAAACAACAACAAGAAATCCTCGCAGCAAAGCCATGGACAAAGGAGTGAGTATCAAACGTGTCTTTTTATGTTCACAATTACTAATATAGTATAATAAAAACCAAAACATTGCAGTTAACTGTTAATGAGAACTAGTTGACGTTAGCTGTGACAGCAGTGTATTTTACAACCCAAAAAAATGATGCTTTAACTAACATAACAGACTTTAATGAATATATAGCTATTATTATTATACTACGTAGAACGAGAGGGAGCATATGTTTTTCTTTATTCAAAGATTCTACCTCTTTTTATTTAACTATAAATATTCTGCAATCTCTTATTTACTAATGGACTATATTAATTTATAAATATGCATTTAAATATGCATCTTTAAAATTGTGTTGGTAGTATATTTTACTCTTTTGCAGCTCTCGAAGAACTATTGAATTTCCTCATTTATCGTTTCCTCATAATAATAATTTCTTACCACTTTTTAATATCCAGCCACCACTATTTCAAATATTGCAAGATCTCTGCATTGGCCCTATTGAAGATGGTAATGCACGCACGGTCTGGAGGAAACCTAGAAGTGATGGGTCTCATGTTGGGAAAAGTCGACGGAGAGACCATGAACATAATGGACAGCTTTGCCTTACCCGTGGAGGGCACAGAGACCAGAGTGAACGCACAGGCTGCTGCTTATGAATACATGGCAGCCTACATCGAGAACGCTAAACAGGTAGATACAAACTTGTATCAGCCTTATTTATTCATGTCTTTAGTATATTATAAAGAATTTATCCTTCTGAATTGTTATAGATTTTTGTGAGTGCGTCCCAGTAGATTTTTTTGGTCTGTCACGTGTTTCACAATTACAAAGAACATCCTAAACTGCACATTTTTAGTAATTTTAGTATGTATAGAGAGACTATTTAAATGTTTATTGATTCACCACTCTGTGAGCGTGGTGAGTGATAAGTAATTAGTCACTATTCAGCATATTGTAAATTATGTTATAATACAAATTACTAAATTTGGTGCTAAAGTATGAAGGAAAGTAGTTTGTGTTGCGTACTGTAGGCAGTGGTTCCATTGATAAAGGTAATTTTCCTATTATATAAATACTTTGTCGTGTAGGTTGGCCGATTGGAGAATGCCATCGGCTGGTACCACAGTCACCCGGGCTACGGCTGCTGGCTCTCAGGCATCGATGTCAGCACTCAGATGCTCAACCAACAGTTTCAGGAGCCTTTTGTGGCAGTTGTGGTAAGACCCAGATTTGTAGTATTACATTCTACTTCTTTATTTTTTCTTCATTAACAGTAATATTATAACTTTTTTTTTTTTAAATAAGCAGGGCTCCTCAATTTACATGAACAGGTTTTATATAATGCTAACTCTATCTATCTATCTATCTATCTATCTATCTATCTATCTATCTCAAAATCTCAAAGTTGATTGTTTTTAGGTATATATGTTCACTTATTTGTAGTGCACCATGGGTTGTATTATAATAGATTGCATATTCTAAAGACATTGACAGCTGTAGAAAAAGACTCCTGGTGGCCTGCCCTGATTTGTCCCCGGAGATTTGTTTGACCTCTGACTTTGTTTTCCTCTTCTACTGTATCTCGCGTCCTACAGATCGACCCCACTCGAACTATTTCAGCAGGAAAAGTCAACCTTGGCGCCTTTAGAACCTACCCAAAGGTACAACAGTCCTTTGGTCATGTTTTCAACCTGTGTAAATGTACACTATTGTTCAGGTTCTGTTTTGTGCATTTAGGGTTATAAACCTCCAGATGAGGGGCCCTCTGAATATCAAACAATTCCCTTGAACAAGATTGAAGACTTTGGAGTACACTGTAAACAGTAAGTATTTTTCTTAGATGCACACATCATCTATCATATTGTATTGTAAAGTTAACTGTGTGACACAACTATTTTAACACGCCTTTCTTTAGGTATTATGCCTTGGAGGTAACTTACTTTAAGTCCTCCCTTGATCGAAAATTGCTGGAGCTGCTTTGGAATAAATACTGGGTTAATACCTTAAGCTCCTCAAGTCTTCTTACGGTATGTAGAAAAGTTCAAAATTCAGAATTGTTCTCTAATTGTTTGACATTTTGATTTATGGTTAATTATTACATAATAAGTCATTGAGACATAAGGTCTCCAGTGTGAGATGTTGTGATTTATTGCTCCATATTAGCAGGGAAAGTCTGTTTATTGATATAAGTAATATGCCTAATTGTAATTTTGCAACAAGGGAGATACGTAGTAAACCTAGCCCAGGTTGCAGTGGTACTGACATTGCCATGTTTATGCTATGGATCATCTCCTCCACCCCTTGGTTCATTTTAAAGGTTGAAAGCACCTTATGTGAATTCCCATTGTGGATGCAGTCACTCTGCCCTGGGCTTCACTAAACAGTCTAAATAGGCATCGGGCTTATTCAAACAGTTAGCTCGTTGGCATTTTGGAGGAAGATGAATTGACTACATGTCAGGGGAGAGCTGCTGCTTGGGTGACAGCCTTTGTCAGTTGTTACACTGTCACTCCAGTCTGGGGCCCCTGTGTCATTGTGTTTTAATTACCTCTTCCACTAAAACAGAGCCTCACCTTAAGCAAACTTTTCTCCTGACTTCTTTTCATTCAGACAAAGCAAAGTCTTTTAACAGCTTGTCCAGTGGATTACATTGTCAAAATCCAAGCTCTTTGTTAATGTTTTTTACCTTTTGTCAGGAAATTGTGCATGAATTGGAATTGTTTGTGTTGTTTGGTCAGAACTCTGACTACACCACAGGCCAGGTGTTTGACCTGTCAGAGAAGCTGGAGCAGTCGGAGGCTCAGCTGGGCAGAGGCAGCTTCATGTTGGGCCTAGACACGCATGACAGAAAGTCTGAGGACAAACTGGCTAAAGCTACACGAGATAGGTAAGGTTTAATATGGAAACGATGCTTATTTACATCTGCTGTACCTGTCTATTATGTTTTCTCTAAGCAAATTCAACTCGTTATGCTTACATTTTCTTTTTGTGTTTTAGCTGCAAGACAACCATAGAGGCTATTCATGGTCTCATGTCTCAAGTCATTAAGGACAAGCTTTTCAATCAGATCAACACATCCAACTAAATTTGAACCATTTAGCAGTTTTTACCTCAACATGTTTTATGATGCATGCACTTACATTAAACCAGTATGGCATCGATTGTGTTTCTCTTTTTTTTAAAAATTCTGTTCAAGACTTGCCAACAATAAAAATAATTGCAATAAATAAATAAAAATCTTAATAACTCTGCAGAGAGTGATGTTATTAATAAACTTCACTGCATCATCTTCAGGGTATAGTGTTTTTCACAAATAAACCCTACAGCTAAATAAAACATTATTACCTTAGTATCTTTACATTGGGATTTGGAAAACAACAAATCTGCACAAGGTAATGACGGTCTCAAATGTCAGGCATGGGGTGTCTGCAGAGCTGTGGGCCATACAGTTGTCTCAGCAGAGTGGTTTACTCGTCAAGTTCTGGAGTCGCAGTGACGCAGCGCAGAAGCTGCACACACTGGAGTCCATTCACACAACATGTCTGCTCTTTATCCATAGACACTGGGCCTCTCTGCTTTTCCTTATGGACAGCTCTGGCACCACTTTGTGTCATTCCTCTTTATGATATTGTAATGGATAAATGTATATTTTAGATGTCATGTACTGCAAAGGAGAGAATTCCCTTAGGGAAATGACTACCTGCTTTTTCTCATGGCCATGACCTGTGCTACAACTTCATGTAATGATTTTATTTTTGACCCTTGTTAGTAGCAAATTCACATGATAAAATATTTCAATTTATCATATGGATAATAATTGTTACCAGATTTAAAACTGTATCTAGCATATGCACCTGAAATGGTTTCAGCCACTTTGATTTGTTTTATGTGGTGATTTAAGAATTTGTTAAACATACTGAACTCATTGGCCATGTAAATATTTTGATTATCACCAGATGGACATTTGTATGCATGACTTCGTTGAATAAGAACATTTATGTAAATTCAAATCCAGTTAAATTGTGGGCAGCCAAGAAAAACTTAAAGCAATTTTAATCTTTAAAAGGTTTGGTAGCATGTCAAATGCTTCCATATTTTACGGCTTATCCAAAAAAGTGTTTTAGAAGTAATCCCTTGAAAGAAAGAAAAGATATAATTTCACAATAACCGTTGTTTGCCTTTCTTTATTTATTGTCATTTCTGATGGTGTGTATGCAATTTGTGAATTAGTTATTTAAATGGTAGCACACTTAAACAGCCAAGGGGACCTGTTCCGCTTCGATGGGTTGCACGCTCCAGCTCGTTCCTATGGAAACCGTACATGGCGGAGTCCTAAACAAAAAAATGCTCTCACAGGCCACGTAACGTTAGTTCCTTTGGTTTAAAGAGGAGCCGATAAGCCGTTTAAGGTAAAGTTTTCAGAGTTCTGTTTCGTATTATTGTACAATTTTCTGATGATACGTTTTTAGAAAAAACTAGCTGCTCAACCGTGTTCTTCCGCGAAGGTTCGCTCATTAGCTAAGTTAACTAACTTGTGACTTTGCGTTATGGTTAATAACATCAACACAACAGTAACACTAGCCCATGAGTAGCATACTTTGCAAGTACATCGAGATGAAGATGTTCTATGTGACTTGACAATGATAAACTACTTCCCTTTACTCCTGGGGGAGAGTAATCCTGGGGGACTAGATGTTCATATACGCCTAGTTAATACGCCTAGCTCTCATCTATTGATTGGTCCCATGTCTTCGCTAACCTTGTATTGACATCCCAATATTGTCTGGCCTTTTACTGTCAATTTAACAACTACTAAGCTTACCCAATTGCTATTGGCCAAAAAACACTTTCATTTGTTTAACTTTTAGCAGTTGTCAAAAAGCTGAGTTTTTTTTGTGCATTTCATGTCTTTTTCATTCTTCCCAGACAGCTTCAGTAATGCTATGAGCTGCTGAACGCTTGACTGAAGTTGTAAAGACTCCTCTGTCAGGTGGCGTCCATGAGACACCATGGTGCGTTTGACGGTAGATCTGATTGGTAAATCTCACAACCACTTCAAAAAGAAAAGAGGCCTCGCCTTTCCAGAGTACCTCAAAACACTAACACATCTCCACTTCTCAAATAAAAACATTGAGGACATAGTAAGTAGCCACATGCTGTGATTTCTCTATTTCTGTATGTATTTATTATTGACTTTTATTCTGCAGGGTGACCTCTCAGTGTGCAGGAACCTGACTGTGCTTTACCTGTATGATAATCAAATCTCAAATATCTGCAACCTCAGTTTTGCTTACAACCTGACGCATCTCTACATGCAAAACAACAATCTTACTACAATAGATAATTTAACCAACCTGAAGAAACTCACCAAACTGTAAGTGTTCATGTTTTAAGTTTAGTCCATTTTATATATTTTAGTTTTAACCTATCCAAATGTCTTACTGCCTGATAGGTATCTGGGTGGAAACAAGATTGCGGTCGTGGAGGGCCTGAATGAGCTCACTGAGCTCAAAGAACTTCATCTGGAGAATCAGAGGCTGGCACCAGGGGAAAAGTTGCTCTTTGACCCCATGACGCTCCATGCTCTGGCAGTATGACCCATTTTCTCTTTGCTCTGTACCGACACACAGATAAAAATACTTCCCACTACTGTTTTGAGAGGATTGAAATCAAGTACATTTGAGGTCACAAATAAGACTCCACTTTGTTTGTGTGTAAAATGGCAGAGTTTAATACTGTCCCTTTCACAGAAACCACTATTGAAGATGATTCATCAGCTGTTCAATCTAGCCCGATTTGATAGCTACGTGTAAACGTAAAAAAAAAAAACTTTACTGTCAGTTGTTTTGAGAATGTCTCCCCTTTTTTTCAGACGTCTCTCTGCGTCTTGAATATTAATAACACCAACATTGATGATCTGAGAGACCTGACAGGTCTGACTGAACTACAGCGTTTTTCTGCCACAGATAATAGGCTGGACAACATTGTGGTAAGCCACTGATTCATTTAAATGTCTTCTAAATTAGACGTTTATGAAGCAACATTTTTCCCTGACTTTTGACTTATGAGTGAAATTATAAGAGCACAGTGAAAGAATAAACACATTTTGCAATGGGCTCCATGTCTCCATAGCTCGCACAGGGTCAGAATTATTCAACAAATCAGTGGGCTACTCTCTAGAGACAGTTCATGCTGACAGCTTTAAACAAGCACAAGTTAACCAACTTTCCTTTCAGGAGACGCTGTTTTCCTGTGTTTAAATACTCTGAAACCCCAAACTTAAGACTTATAAATGCCTAAACATGTATTAAAAAAAAAAAAAAAAGGTTAATCACTGAAACTCTTACAGGACATAATCCTTCTTCCTCATGAAGTCAATAGATTAGTCTGTAAGGGCCTGTTTATGAGAGACACTGATTAAGGTATATTTTTGTTCATGTGTCATTTTTAACTGATATCTGCTGTAATTTATACAACCCAGTGTCTGCCAGCATCGATCTTGCCAAAGATCAATGCTTTTTCTGTGCCTTTTGGTCCAAATGTAGAGAAAACATTATGGATTTTTAAAATAGATTATGACAAGCAGTCTGCCTGGCTGACAAATGGGAAGCAACTTCAGGGGCCGTTAGCAGTGTGCAGGGCAGAAAGGACAGGAGAATCGAAGGCCTGGTCAAATACAGGTTCATAACTGGCCCATCATTAGCCAAGGCGCGGGAGGCGGCCCGTCTCTGTGAGTCCAGCCTCTGCTGCTCTCCTCGCCCCCGTGTGGGGGGCAAATTGGCGCAGGGCTGCTCTTCTGTGAGGGCCTTCTGAGTGACGGCCCTGACACGATCATTTATCAAAGCTTGGGAGCGCGCGGTGCTCAGGGGTCCCTCTGAACTGATTGCAGCACAGGCTGGAAAAGTGGAAGCGCTTTGGCCAAGACAGGAAGGCAATGAACAATCAGAGCGTGTCCGGAGAGTATTCATATTTCCAGGCTTGGATTAATGTGCTGTTAGATAAACATACAACTGCAAGCAAGCCGCTAGAGGAGCCAGCCCCATACTGCCCCAGGAGAATGGCTGCAGTTACATGACACCGGCGACACTGTTTTTTAGACTGATGTGTTGTTTATGCAGCCTTACTGCCCTTGTGCTCACAACTACACTGAACACATACTACCTAATACTACTGGACCCCAAGTGTAACTTGTGTCACAACTTATTTCAGGACTTAGAGGATGTGCTGAGCAACTGGCCTAACTTGGTTCAAATGGATTTAAGTGGGAATCCTGTGTGTAAAAAGCACAAGTACAGAGACCGACTCATAATTGTGTGCAAAAAACTTGGTAAGGATTAGTTTGACCCTGTAACAAGGGAAACTGTCAATAATATGTATTTAATATATGGTCATATTTTACCAGTGATTCTTGATGAAAAAGAAATAAAAGAGATGACACGACAGTTTCTTATAAATTGGAAGGCATCCAAACATGCAAAGAAAAATAATAATAAACAGATCCCAGACCCCATAAGTAAGTCATGCAGCTTAAACGGTTTGTCTTTTGTTGTGTGTGTCATTTAATAATGAGTATGAACAAATAAATGTTTTACCTGCTACCTGCTTTTATAGATGATTATGGCAATACTAACAACTGGATGCCACAAGCCACCCTAAAGTAAGTATCAACATTTAACTATGAGAAAACTTAAATTCACTGAGCTGATACAAAATGTTTATGATTCTTATTCAGGACACAAAGATTGATACTTCCATGAGTGAGCTTTGCAGTGATTTCACTCTCAGATTTGAGTCACAACGGGGCAGCGCCCTGACCTCTTCACCCACTCAACACGGATCATTTGGAGCTACCTTTGTTTTAGTCATAAGTCAAACACTTATTTCTGCATAGTGCTAGACCTGGCGAAGTTGTTTCACCCATAAGAAAAATCATTAATTGACAGCACAAATGTAAAATACATTAATAAATGATCTGCCCTTCTGTTGGCATCTGGTTTCTTTCTAAGCCTAATTTAAAGGTTTTAGCCACATAATCCATCTAACAAAACCATCATTTATAAACAATCCTGCACTTTTATGTGAAATGTTAATTCTTCATCCCTTTTTCCTGTGGATTAAGAACTAAATGATCCTGAGTGGCATAATTGATGATCCTTAAGACTTATTTCAACAGGGCTTTACTTTTTCTGAAGTTAACAAAATATATTGAAACTTGCTCAACTGTAACAATAGTTAAAGTTTCCTTTTATAATAGTATTAGGATGTATTCTAATTACCATGGTATGTTTGAATGAGTTTGGGGAGCCGCGTGGTTGCATAACCCCTGAAAGGTACAGGGTAATTAGGGAAACAAGCTTATTTAACCCTATTCTGCAGCCATGCCATATAATTAGTGGCCGGGAGCAACAGTGTTACCCCATCCTTACACAAACAACATTTAATAAGAACAGTCTGAGGATATACATATTCTGAATAATACCATTCATTAATTTGCCGACATCTCCGTTTGGTGCCATGAAAATCAGAGTGATTAATTTATGAGGCTCACAAGAATTTCCTCAATGGCTGCCTGTTGATTGCAAATCTGGACTTTATTTATTAGCTGTTCCAAATACCCTGCAATTCAAGACACCTTGGCAATTAGTCAAATGTTTTGCATATCGCTTTACGCATGTCAGTTTGTCTTCATGGTCAGTTGCAAATAGCATTTTGATTTAGACAGATGTGACGAACACATTTATGGGCAAGTTTAGACCAAATCCCAAATCCCTTTATTGCTACTCTTTGATAGGCGGTGCAAATGAATTGTAATGTTTGCAACCAATTACAGAGGGACGCCCAATCACTGTGCGTAAAGTCCTGCCTCTGGCTTTAGAAGTGACTCTCTGCTGCCATCGCACCGGGAGAAGTTGCGTAGTGTCTTTAGTGCAAGTGTAGGGCAGGCATAGCGTGATTTATTGCGTCGAACTAAAACGCTTGTACACCGCTTCGTGTAACCAATAAATTAAAGGCTCTCGAGACGTGCGCTCACAGGTGAACAGTTGGATACTCGGATTGGGACTTGGGAACATCTCTTCAGGAGACACAACACTTTATTCGGCTACACTGGAACTGTGACAACTATTTTTCAACAAAAAATTTATAGTTTTTATTTTATTTTTTTTAGAAAAGATTTGACAGCTTTCATGTTGTTTGTAAGGACAGAACAAATTGTTACAGGTAAGAGTATTTTACGGTAAAATAGTAGGCTAGTTAATGAAAGAAAATGTATATGTAACTTACTAATAACTTTCTATAAACATATCAAATTACAAAATATAAAATAAATAGATATGATTAAATAAAATATTGCATATATCCTAAATTATTTTAAATGTATTAGAAAGGTACGCCAAGTTTAAAACTCATGTGGTGTGTGCTTTACTTTACTGCTTCAGGTCAATAGCCGATGGTTGGCAGACAGACCATCCAGATGGACAGCGGTACTTGCTCCGGGGTGGTGGTGGATGACAGCCCATCGTCCAGTCCGAGCTCCAGCCCCAGTCCAGACGGCCGCCGCCGCGAGTTGCAGCGGGCCAGAGCGCTCCAGCCCGGGCCCCTGAGCGGAAGGGGGCGGCCTGCGGCAGCCAACGCGGCGCGTGAACGAAGCCGAGTTCAGACTTTGAGAAATGCTTTTCTGGAACTACAAAGGACGTTGCCGTCTGTGCCACCCGACACCAAGCTGTCAAAACTGGATGTACTGATTCTAGCCACCACATACATCGCCCATTTGACGCGGACACTCCAAGAGGAAGGCGCTGAGGAGGGGGAGAGCACAAAACAAACAGAAGCATTACACTCTTTGAAAGGTGAAGGCTATCTGCACCCTGTCAAGGTCAGTTTTAATACAGGAATATATTTTAAGAAGAAAAGCTGGGCAATATATATTTGAGCGTTTTTATATAGGCTACAGCTTAACTCCAAGACATATATCATTTAAGATTATTCTCTTTGATCTTTTCAGAAATGGCCCATGAGGTCCCGGCTGTATGTTGGAGCATCGGGACATTTTCTAAACACTAAAAACCCATCAGAATCGGAAAATCAAGGCCCATCGTCGTCAACCTCCCAATAATGATCTCGGCTTATTTAATTAAATAACTGCATGATTTCATTCTGAGCACTGTGACAGCAACATGTGTTTGAGGGACAATTATCTTAAACTTAATAGCGTCAGCTGATAATATGCGTTTATTGTAAATTATTATATTAAGTGAATGCTGGTTGAAACATTTGATGCTTGTGTTTTGCGATGAACTTTTTGCGTTGCGTTGTGCCGTTCCCTACATGTCCCAGGTGTGATATTTGTAGAAATTCCACGGGCTAATGAGCCCGTCATGGTTGAGGTGTGCACTTTCAGTTGAAACATTTGCACTAAATGTATGTATGAATAACCTAACATCTGTCATGTGAAGTGGTCTGTCAGAGAGCCAACAATGAGGGCTCTACATATCATGTTCCCCTGAATTTTTACACGCATTGTTGTAAATGTGTTGAATAAATGTGATTAAACTAAATGCAATTATTATTTTATTATTATTATTATTATTATTATTATTATTATTATTATTATTATTATTCAAGATACCGGAAAAATATAGGCCTATATGTAACTCAATTGCGAAATGATAAACATTCCAAGATTAAAATGAGATACAAACAGTGTTGGGTTTAGCTGTGTGCGCAGAGACCGCGCGCAGCTTTACCGCGCAGCCGGAAGAGGCTCTCCTCTGGACAGAGCGGCGAGCACACGGCGGCAGGACAAGCTTCTGTTCTGTTAAAAACTACACAATGATGACTGTCCTGTGTGCAAACAAATCGATATGTGGTAAGGAAATGTATCTTTTTAGAATTAATATGGTCGACATTTTAGTTTGGAATTGTAAACTTGGGTGTCGTAAATAAGCATGGGGGCTAGAAGCTAGAAGCTAGCCGCTACCACGTGTAAACCAGAGGGTTTGAGCAGGGTACATAAAGATACATAAAGATTGTTAAACTTATAACGATGACAAACAACGTGCAATAAGATATCATTTTTGGGGGTTTAATAACTCAACAGATGTACAGAGGATTGGGTTGGCTTCATTGTAATAAATCATTTCTGGACAGGATGCAATGAAGCCCTTTATGCCACTGTCCATACCTGGTTTTGTCCAGGGGTCAGCTGATGAGCTGGTCAGGGAATTGTTCAATTCTTTAGGCGCATAAAGCAGCGCGCTCCTCTTGAGGGACGTGGCAGAGGTCGTGACCTGCTGTTGAACCCGTCCTTAGACGTGCGGTGTTCGCGAAGCTACCGGGCTGCGTTACACTATACCCTTTGACCTTTTAGGTGATCGCTCATCTGTGGTCACCGTATTGACTATCCTTTCAGTACATCTTATTCGAGTAGTAAGGATTTCAATCAATAAGGCTCTCAAGATGCAAGTTATTGAATTCTATTGAAGTGTACTCATTTCATTTTTAGATTTGTCCTCGATGCCTCAGCTGAGGTTGGATACCGGATAATAAGGTAAACTTGTCTGCCTTTTAACCTCAGTCAAATGTTTTGGCAGTTGCCTGTATTTAAACAATTTTCCTCTTGTCCTACAGTCTCTTGTGCAAACCAGACTTCGTTGCCTGATGATGTCGTAAGTTACAAATTCTCTACTTATCCTGTACATTTGGATGGCAAGACTGTGATGAGTTCACGTTTTTGCCGTTTACCCATCTGACACAAAATGGTGAAACTGTGATGTCTGAAATAAACTTGAATAAAATTAGGTGTTCTCTATACTGTATTGTGAGATGTATTGATTTCATGCGTATTGTTGATACAGATGGGAACCTGAAGCAGCGGCACTGTAAAGCCAACAAAATCTCGGCACATTCAGCAGTGAGTGACTTCATCCTTAGATTGTATAAAGTTGATGAGTTTGTGATGAGCTCACATTTTCGCCGTTTACCCATCAGACAAATGTGTGGTGATACTGTGACTACTGAAAGTTGACTGCTGAATTGATCTAATAAAGTTGAAGCATTTCTTTTTATTAATTGTGTAAAATCTTTCAGATACCAGAGACGGGGGTAAGGATGTTCACAGTTCACAAGTAAGTTTAATTTTTTTTTTAAATCTCCATGCTCTAAATGTATCATCACTATCAAATGCTATGCAACTGCGTTTGAGCTGCTGAGATTATGATGAATGCACATTTTTGCCGTTTACCCGACAGACAATATAGTGGTGATGTTGTGATAACTGACTTGGCAGCAAATGGATAATTTCATAACTATACATCCCTTGCAAAGGAAATGTATAAATGTACGTTAACATTTTCATTATTTACTACAGGGGCCCCCGTAAACATTGTGGTGTAAATTGATTCATGGTCCCTGTGCTGCCCACCTGAATTATTCTTCGGTGATGTACGAGTCTGCCCCCGGAGCGCAAGCATAGATGAACCGCAGTATGTTCTGGTGCAGCTCATCCAGGATCAAGTCTCTCCGGTGCAGCATTTCTTTTTATTAATTGTGTAAAATCTTTCAGATACCAGAGACGGGGGTAAGGATGTTCACAGTTCACAAGTAAGTTTAATTTTTAATATTTAAAAAAAAAAAATCTCCATGCTCTAAATGTATCACTATCAAATGCTATGCAACTGCGTTTGAGCTGCTGAGATTATGATGAATGCACATTTTTGCCGTTTACCCGACAGACAATATAGTGGTGATGTTGTGATAACTGACTTGGCAGCAAATGGATAATTTCATAACTATACATCCCTTGCAAAGGAAATTTATAAATTTGCATTAACATTTTCATTATTTACTACAGGGGCCCCGTAAACATTGTGGTGTAAATTGATTCATGGTCCCCGTGCTGCCCACCTGCATTATTCTTCGGTGATGTACGAGTCTGCCCCCGGAGCGTAAGCATAGATGAACCGCAGTATGTTCTGGTGCAGCTCATCCAGGATCAAGTCTCTCCGGTGCAAAGTATCGACATCAGCCATGTCGCAGGGAAATGCTGCGTCCGGGGGGAGAATCAGTGGAGATGTTCCTGCAATGTAAAATGTCTTGAAATTGTAATTTTAATGGATCTATAAAGTGGAGTATACTGTACCATGTTTCAGAGTGACTGAGTTTTCACAGAGGAGCACAGCAATGATGGCGTCTTCCTCTAGTACTTGAGTTCTGAGGGACAGCTTGCAGTGTGCCTCTGCTAAGGAGATCCTGTATGTAAAATATATATATATATATATAAAAATTCTATTCCAGAATAAATTAAAACTAATTAAAACTTATGGTGCATTGTTATTTACAGTAGTCTGATGGAGGCCACGGACATTTTGACACCCTGAGTTTGTGTCCGTACTCTGCGACTTGCCATGTAATATCCGTGAATAATCTTCTCTGCTCTAGGGCTGAGCTCAACTTGAAGCATCCGAGCCTGAGCAATGAGCTAAAGAAGAAACAATTATGCTTTTAATTGTAAAATTCTTGGTTTATAACTTACTTAAAAGGCTGTATGTTTATGTAGCTATATAGTGTACATGGATTTCTCGTGTACATTTGAAATAACCAAGTATTTTTAATAAACCTCTCGGTAGTCCTGGGTGGAGAAAGTCATGCAGGAGGTATAAAGGCATGCTTCTGGTTGTACGGCATGCTGAAGGGTGTGAGCAGTGTGACAAAGCAGGCCCTCCTCTCCAACATCATCTCTGCACTGAATGACCAGACCAAATGCATCTGCCAGTTTGATTTGTATTGGCCCTAGATCCTGTACAAGTTTAAACATGGACATTTACCACAGTTTAAAGTGAAAATGTCAGCATTGCGACTGGACTTACAGCTGTCCCAAGCAGAGCACACGCTGTCCTGTTTGATCGGCGAGAAGGGTCTGCAGTATCAATCAGAGCCCAAAAGCTGCAGCGTAGAGGAAAGGAAAGCTGTTGGTCTGCATCCTCTCCATATTTCTTACCAGGTATAAATACAGACACATTCCGGCCCTCCATGACTGACAAAAAAATGTGCCAAATTATTCTCTTTTGTTAGAATTACTGAATATGAACATTACAAATAAATGAGTCACCTGTCTGAAGGGCCTCCAGTTTGTCCTTTTTGTAGCCGCCTAGTTCTCCTAACATGCAGATGCCTCCTGTGGCGAGCAGAGCAGAGCCAGCATGGATGTCAGCTGTGCCTGCTCCATGTTCATCTCGTGATAAAGATGCAAACATTTCTCCTGAAGACTGATGTCTGACCCCTCTCTGAGCCAAGCCCAGGCTGTATATCATGAGTCTACCAAAAACAGTATTGCAGTTAATATTCACAAAGCAGGATTACCCTTAGGTACAGAGTAGCTGTTTTAGTACCTATCTATTATCAGAGAGTCATTGCTGCACACAAGGATGTCCAGGCTGTGGAACATTTCCTTTGAATCAGATGAAGTTTGCACTAAGCTGAGCAACAGACAGAGTTTTAAGGAGTTGTACAAGCCTGGTGGAGTTATGTCTAACCCAAAGCAGTGAGCTGCAATGGCAGAAAATCTCCAAGGTGAGCAGGCCGTGGTCTTGTGTAGCTCCAGGAACGTAGCACTCACTTTAGATGAAGCTGCAGATGAGTATCAGCATGAGCTGAGATAAGTCGGTGCAGTTTTATTTATTTTCATGTTAAGAGGCTTACACTCAGGCTCCCACGGCTGGATGTTGTTTGCCTCGATGCTCCAGGTGATGTGAGGCCACTGATGCACATGTGCAGGAATGCCTAGCACTGTATATGTTTGACCAATTCCCATTGAGTTACACAGCTCATCTATATGAATACAAAATAATATATTACTCCAAGGAGTAGTTCCTTCGTTCATGGTGATTGTTGAAGAAACATACATGCCAACTGCATGCCATTGCCAAGAAAAACAGAGTGAGTATGTGTGAACAAAGATTTCTCTGTGTTTGAGTGGCAGATTTACCTAATGAGTGTTTCTTGTGCTTATTAACATATATATTTAGTAACAAAAATCCACAGTATTGAATTCCGCTACAGGACTAGGTCAACAGAATGTTAATCCGGTGCTGAGATATGCCAGGATCTCATGGGTCTCAACCCAACAATGTTTTTAAAGAAACAGAAATACTTGAGTATGGCTGCACACAATACAGTAATTTACAAGTTTGTTAAAAAACATTTGAAACTTGTTTAGATTATGAACATTATGTAAGTGAGAACACCCTTTAATTACTGTTAAAACCATATAGTTTTAATAACAAATTAGATATTCTAAAACCAAGACTGACATATTAACAAAATTAGGAATAGGTATAGCCAACAGACTTTTTAAATAACTATAGAGTATGTATAAAAACTGACTGAACAAATTATTAATTCATATTAATTCATACAACTGAAATTATTAATTCATATTAATAATTTGTGTATCTACTGTGCCTCACCTCTGAGAAAAAGGGTGACTGACTGGTATCTCAGTGAGGTGTGCTGATGTCCCCTGAGGAGATCAAGTGCTTTATAAGGAACCAGCTTCACTAGCTGTTTGTCTGTACTCAAAAGAGATGGAGAAAAACGCACTGTGGGACAAATGTAACCACATATTTACAGGTTCCACTAACTCATACCTCCCAACACTCGGACTTTCATATCCTCTTTCAGTTGGGAATTGCAGACTTTGCAACTGAAATCGTTCCTAATTGTGGCCGACTCTGTAGCCCCAGGAATATGAACTCTTACGTGGTGGTATCCTAAAGGTATCAAGGGATGAAATCCAGGGTTAAAAAATGATGTTTGGCGAGGAAGTACGGTAGATGGTTTAAAAGACCAAATGACCAGAGGAGCAGGTGCAGTCTTCATTCATGCAGAGGAAGCGGGCCCCTTGGGTATACTTGGTGACCCTGGTTAAAGCAATGACAAGCCCCTCCACAAAAACTGGCCTTAAAAGGACATTTCCACGAGGAAAGGTACAAAGATCCATTGTGTACTCGGGGAAGGGAGGTAGATGAGTAAACCTGAGAATGGTATTTATCTAAAAAAAACAAAAAACAAAAAAAAAAACATACCTAGATATTAGCATAAAACTGTACTGTATTATGATTATGATTATGATTATGATGCAACAAGATTTATGTCCTACATGCTACCTGGTTTTCGGTGTGTATTTTGTCCAATAATGTCAGTGTCTTTATTGCAAGGTAGCAAACCTAAACATGGATGGAAGTTACTTTAAAGTCAAAACAGAGTACGGTGATCTCTGATCACTTACAGACTGAAATAGTTTAGTTGCTTTTAAAGGATCATGCAGGACAAAGTCACCCAGTTCTGGATCCACCTCAATTACGTCAGAAGGATTTACACAAATACTAAATCTGTACACTGCCCCATCTTGTTGCTGGTCTGAAAATATATTAGCAAACATTAAGTAGCATTAGCACAGTTAGAAAAACATGAAGTTAGTAAGCTAACACAACACACAATTTACCGTTATATTGTTTACAGTCTTCGGAGAGCTTCTCAAGGCCACCACTTCTGTCTAAATACACTAAAACAGACTCTCTCAGGGAAAATGTGTCCAACCTCGACATTTTAATGCACTTATCTGTTAAATATTGCCCAGAGAGTAGCTTAGGATCCCCGCGCGCGTGCCATGTCCCGTGAGGTAACAGCTCTGAAGCGCGCGCTTCTGGACACTTCCTCGCGGGGATGACCACCCGATCAGACCCCACCAAACCCGATCAGACTTACTTGATGAAGAGAGGAGAGTACCAGATTTTTAATGATTTATTTTTGCCCAACTATATACAATAAAAGCGTATTTGTTATTTTTCTATTTGTAATAAATGCACTGAAGTAACAAATATCAAGAATATTCTACATAAATGACCTATGAAACATTGTGCTCAAACCAGATGCAGCTGAAGTAGGTCCAGTATCCCAATTTTTACAGTATTAGCATGGATATAACTCCACATAATAGGAATGTTCACTTTCAAGTTTACCAGAAATAGTTAGGCTATTTATAATGCCTAAATAAAAATAAATGTGTTTTAAGAGTGGGTGACAATAATGCTTATAAGATAAATATTTTTTGTTTACACATGTATATCTATAAATAGAAATTGATAAAACCTCTCTGATACAGTTTGTCTCAACCAATTATTTGGCTGGAAGCTTTGATTTCACAGAGGAAAAACTGTCCATAGTTTAAAATGTTCCCTTTAGTTATGAGAGTTGGGTAGAGTTTTGTCTCATAAGAAAGAGTCATCAGATGGAGGGGCGTATGAGAATCCTACAAAGGCATCGTCCGCTTCCATAACACTAGCATTCACTTTGGAATGATCTTGGGACCAGCAAATGGAGTTAGGCACCACTTCATCCGTGAATTCTGTGTCAAAGTTTGAGATGTCACCAGGGCAACTCTGTGACGACAAACAGGTACATTTTGATTATGTGAAGGGGAAGCATTTGAAATACATCGGACAGTGAGCACCAATGACAGAAGACAAAAATTATTTACCACTTTAGGTGTAAATGGAGGAGGTATTTTCTTTTGTTCAAGATCATCCCAGTTTATACTGATGAAAAAGTTGTGTTCCTTAATTTCGTTCTAAAAACAAACAAACCCACAAATGTTTATAAGTAAAAAGAGAGAGAAAACAAAAAAAACACTGCAAGATTTGTCCAGAAGGGGGCACCACATTACAACATTGCACCACTTACAAAATCATCCCTGCATCCTAGTCTGAGTGTATGGTCTTTTTCCAGCAAGCCCTGCAGTAGAGCCCAGGCCGAGTGTGAGGCACCTAAGCGCATCATCAACGGCTTGTGCAGGATGTTGTCATACATTTCATGCGTGTCCCTGCTGTAGAATGGAGGCTGTGCAGAAACACACCACATTATAAAAAAGCACAAAACATTTTAAAACAAAAATGCACATTTGTCAGACTCACCAGGCCATAAAGCATCTCATACAGTACTGACCCCAGACACCACCAGTCTACTGTGTTATCATACGCCTGTTTCCGCAAGACCTCTGGAGCCAAGTACTGCAGATAGATAAATTATGATTTATAATAATAATAATTCATAGCATTTATACAGTACCTTTCATGACACCCAAAGCGCTTTACAGTTCATTGTTCATTCAATCCACACTTAGTGGTGGTAAGCTACTTTCTGTAGACACAGCTGCCCTGGGACAGACTGACAGACGTGAGGCTGCCAATTTGCGCCATCGACCCTTCCGACCACCTCCAACACTCACAGCACTTTCATACTAGATTTATCAGTATCAGACAGCAGACAGCAGACAGCACCCATAACCAAAAATCATGGCTAGATTGCATTACCTCAGGTGTTCCACAAAAAGTCATGGTTGTATCAGTTTGAGAAATGCCCTCTTTGCACAGTCCAAAGTCTGTCAAAACTATATGCCCCTGAACAGAGAGGAAACAGAGATTTCAGAGAAGTAAGCATGTGCCACACAAGCAGCCCATTATGCCCAGGCAGTGAGGTTCTATTGTTGCCCAGGAATGATGGCTACCGCTAGCCCTGTTCGCTAATTCCTCACGGGCACAGGCAAGTAAATCGTTAGCAAAAAACAACTTAATTAGCAGCACATTGTGTCTAATTGCTAAACTAAGAGAGGACAAATGAAATTAAATGTTGACTTGAGGCACTGATTCATGGTTCGGATTAATCGACATGGACAGATTGTACACAGAAGTAATTGTGCAGTAAGTGATTGACTACATCTATCACTCGTGTTAATCTGGCATAAAAACAGTGCTTACTTCATGGTCTAGAAGAATGTTTTCTGGCTTCAAGTCTCTGTAAAGAAAACAATTTAATATAAACAATAGAAAATGAAAAACATTCTTATCATAGACATGTGGATCCATGTGTACAGTCTATTGTCACGATAATTACTATATTGACTTATTGTTCAATGTATTATAACTAAAACAATAATTTTGAGGGGTGAATATTTATTGTTGTATTTTTTTTTCTGCAATATGATTAATATAAATGTTTCTCATTCTGTTATTTTTTTGTACAGTTCTGTACAATATTTAACAATATTTTACATAATTTAGATTGCTTTTTGCAGACAATTCTGCTTTACTTCAGCAACATATCGCACTTAAATTTTTTAATATTTTTTTTTAAATCATGACAGGGCTAAATATTGACAAACCTGTAGACAATATTGACAGAGTGCAGATATCCCAGAGCACTTGCCATCTCTGCAATGTAAAATCTTGCCCTGGGTTCTGGGAAGGTCCTCTCTTTTTGTAGATGAAAGAAGAGCTGTAGTGAAAAATGATGTAGCAGATTAGTTAGTTAGATTAGTTTTTGTCCATTTTCCTGATCTAAAACTGCGCGTGACAATAATATTTTTGGATGAGTCAAATGACATTTTCATCCAAGCTGTCACTTTCACAGTTGCGCACACTGACATTCAAAGCCACAGATAATTAATTCAGACATGACTGGCAGTTTGATCAATGTTCTTATTTTTTGATAAACACAAATCTGGGAAGGGCTCATCTTAACCTTGTGACTTAATGCAACGCGAGTAGCTTATTCATCAAACTGGGAGTACTCACTTCACCTCCATTGATAAAATCCAACACAAAGTATAACTTGTCTGTGGTCTGAAAGGAATAATGGAGCCCCACCAGAAAGGGGTGTTTGACATTCTTCAGCAGTACGTTGCGCTCTGCCATGATATGTTTTTGCTGATTTGAAAAAAATACAAGACAAATCAGAAGAATTAGTGAATAAGGTTAAAGTAAGTCTAAGTTATAATGATAAATATAAAAAATATTTAAAAAAACACAGACTAACTTCTTTTCGGTTAAGTATTACATTTTTCTGTAACACTTTAACTGCATAATATTTTTCATCGTGCTTCCTTTTTGCAAGGAAAACCTGTACAGGAGAGAAAATTGGCCAATGTAAATACAAGAAACCTAGGCAAACTTGTTTTTTCTTTCAAGTTTCAGTCTAAAAAATGAAATTGCCCCAAGACACATCCATTATCATCTAACAGCCATAAGAACAGAGAATATAACTTTTACATACCTTCCCAAAACTCCCTTTACCTATGACTTTTAAAAAGTCAAAGTCTGTCGGTTTTGCTCTGCAATTAAAAATAAAACATGTTAAGATGGACCCCAAAAGCTCAGGAAATACAGTCAGACATACTGTGGATTTCCGGATGGTCCCAGGTTAATGTTTCTAGAGGTAGAGTTATTCTGTAGAATATTGTTGTGATGAGTCATTCAGAGTTCATAGAGTTCACAAAGAAAATGCTTAAATGCCATTACTTAAGCCATTACCTTATCGTCTTCATCCTCTGAGCCATAGGAAAAACGCTTTAATCTGTCCATCAAAAGGAAGCTCTTTACATCTGGACTGCAAGGTTCACAAGAAAAACAGATTCACTGAAGAGCCAGCTATTCATCTTACCATACATTAGTGCTAGACATATCACAGTTATCGAATTGCAAAGGTTGCTAATATTTAGATAGTAGAGTATCCTTTCCAAAAAACTAAATCTGCTATGTACTTGTAGTTTTCAGCTTTCCAAACTTATTCTGAAATTCACTAAATGCTTGTCCTTGTTGATCTACATACATATTTCCCAAGCAGCCCTACCATAGCTGAGAAAATATTACATGTGATGCAAGTCTTACTGGTCACAAAGCTTGGGATGTGAAACAATTTTCTTGATGAACTCGTGCAATCCAGCTCTTCTTTGTCTGATGAACTCTGACATTTGAGTACAAATCATGTAAATTACTTGTCAGCACATGTAAAGGAAACATTAATACATTTGTATATGACCATTACCTGGGTCAAAATTGTCCCCAAATATTCTTTTTGCAGGTATCTTTAAGTTCATTGTCGGGAACTGTCTTCGTAACTGTCCAGGTACAAATGCAATATAAATAACATGAAATCAACAATGAAATGTTCAAAAAATAAATTACAACTTACTATATTGTAGAGTTTATCAAATTCTGCATACCGCCTGAAAACAAACCATTCATGCTGCCCAACATTAACTATCACTTTATAAACCTGAAATGGACAAAAAAACAACAACATCATATTAATTAAATAATCCTTACTGATTACGAAAACCTATAGTTGAAACCTTAACCTACAGTGTAACGTTTCTTCTTGTCCCTCTGCTCATCGTGACAGGGAATGCTGACACTGGGAAAGCTGGAAGGCTCTTCCATCTTTTGGGTAAAGGAGCTGAACTATAGACAGCTGTGTTCCTAATTCAGGTTCACAAAGGGCTTGTGCATTCTGGAGACAGATGCTGGACATACAAAAAGAGAACAATGCAAAAAATTAAGGAAATGAAAATGAACTGACTGTGTGTTAGTCAGGGAGTATAACCTTAAACTGAATGGCATTTTTGCAGTGGGTTGTTGCGATTATCGAAAGTAGTACAAAATCTTAAGACCAACATACTCCAATTTCCCTCCACTAGTTTCTAAATGAGTCAACCAAAAATTCCTTAATTTAGATTAAGATTGTCATTTCGCTTCCTGTACTATCATAATATAAGTAACTAAGCAGTTCCAAAAATGTTAAGATTACATTGAGGCTATATATATAATTATTTAAAAGAAGCACTGAGCTAAATAAAGAAAGAAAATAAATCTTGGATTGTCATAATGTACACTTTGCAGAAACCACAACGTTGAGTAAAACATGCTTTTTGTACTAAATTGTTAATAAAAAATAGGAGTGCATCCATCAGTGCCAATTCAGTTCATGTTTTAACTATAATTACATAACATCCATATCCACAGCCATGTTATTCAACAAAGATAAGTCTGACATCCCACATGTAGCAGCTACTAATACAAAACTACAGAGTTCATTTGGCTTCCTGTAGATTTTCTATCAAAGACAACCCTCCAAAAACCCTTCTGTACTCAAGCCCACATTCTTTCACACACAGTGACTGTACAAGAACACTAGCAGCGTACGTGACATTTACACTTCTTATGGTCAGAGTATTTTTAAGTCGCCTCTTTGAAGCTGGACCCACACAATAGGTAGAAAGGATACGTCCTGGAGATGGATTGTATGTCCCAAAAAAATAAATAAAAGAATAAGATAAATAAATAAGTATGGAACTGTTTTAAATGATGGTAATTGAACCATTTTGTCTTGAAAGGGGCATGTTCAATAACTTTTTCAAGATGAGTAAACTGCATAACACAGGCAGGGTCATGTCATGTTTGGTACGGTGTGGCCCTATTTGTTGCATTGTCTTTTGTCCATTGTTTGAGCTGAGGTCATTTCTGTTGACTAGGAAGCTGTTGTACTCAGGGCCATTCATTTGTTACTTTCACTTTTTCTCACTGAAGTCATTACTTTAGAAGTCACATTCCAAAATAACTGTCTGTCTATTGGCTACATCCCAATAACATTATTTATCTTGGTCATAGCAAGTCCGCACAAAAGGCATTGTTTTTACTACAACTACAACTACCTACATTCCTTGTTTATTACATGTGACAAGTATTTTGGTCTTAATCTTCTGTGACCGGCACCACACATATGCTCCTGTAAAAGGAGCAGTCAGTGATATCCTTTTGTTCTGATAAAGCTGGATGAGTTCATTGATGCCCATATTTGAAAGCAGCAGTTTTCAAGGCTAAGGGATTGCACATGTTGCTGCACAGGACTTGTTCTATAACATTCCTGACATATTTCTGTCCAAGTTAGGAAATAACCTATAACTGTCTTGTACAACTTCAGATTTTGAGCTGACATGCTACTCCTTCATCTGGAATGCAGCAGGACACCACACCTAATAATAGACAATAGCAAACTGGTGAACATGTGAATAATAATATACATAATACACATAGGAACCACCACAGCAGGCACTGCTATAGTGCTCAAGATGCAACATGAAAAAAACTAAGCTAACACATACCTCCACACCAAACTTAGTTCAAATCATTGCTTGGAGGCAGCTATGTACTCACTGTGTTGGCAACGGCCATATGTGTGATCATGTGCCATTAAGCAAAGACATTAAAGTGTAGGGATGTAGACGGTTTCAACTGTGGTCATCAGGACATTCAACACACTTTAAACAGGGAAGTGGCTAAACCTGTAATGCAAATATGTATAATGTGGTAAAACACCAGGAAGACAAACGATGGAAAAACTCATCTTTTGTGCCATGTCAGCTGCAGACAGGCCAACTGTGCAAAATTCAGATGCTACTTCCTTATAGAAACATACCAGCTGTAAGAGGGACAGGGATCACATAGTGCCTTGATGCCTAATCAAATATAGTCTGTTTTAAGATTAAGATTATTAAAAGAAAAGGCCTCTCTAGTCATTTGTAACATCAAGCCCAAGTGAGATTTTATGATACAACAAACAAACACCATTATAAATGTGGTTCAAATAAAGCCTGAAACCCTGTACAGAACCTAAATGTTTAAACTTAAGTTAGAAGAGTGCCTATGGAACTTTTTTTTTTTTTAACTTGCTTTGATGCATAATAGCTCAGTTTATCTTGATCTTCAGGATTTGTTGTACTTGATCACGTCGTTTACCTTGACTGACAGGATTTTAAATTTTGAAGACAGGTCACGTGGTTGGGTTTACTGGAAACCTTTAACCAAGGAGAAGAAAAATATTTCCCAAACCAGAGGAAACCCGACTTATAGGGCCTAATAATATGGATCTACACATTTAAACAATTAGGTTTACCAAGCCCTCACACCCATATAATCCCTCTGTGTAAACTAAACTGCATACTAACTATGAGATACAGAAAATTTGGAAATTACGTGTTCTCCAACAGCATCTGTTTTGGATGCATATTTATTGAGTGGCTTTCTATTGACACTGAGCAAGAGCTACACTCGTAAAAAAGGTGGACATGAACATCACGTACCTTTTTGGATTCTAATCGGTGTTCAGCAATCTTTCTCCATCTCTACGTCGTGGAGTCTTCGTTGTAGACAGCCAAAATACTTTGTTTATTCCGTTGAAATTGACACGTCAAATACAGATGGATATTTTGCCAGTATTTCACCGCTGTCTATAAGCGCTTACGAAGTGGAAGAAACACGAAACATCAGTCTTTCTCGCTGTAAAAAGAAAGTTCCCATGAAATTTGTCACGGGACTCGAACTAACTGTTGCAGTGTCAAAGTACATGACTGCCCCCACGCATTTCCGGGACATGAGTTCACAATAAAACATAACGTTGTTTTAGCGTAAGATTTTTGTTTGTTGTTTAAAACAGTAGAGTATACTTTTGCTGGTACACCCTAATCTTGAGTGTAATTAAAATACAACAATAAAATATCAAATCGTGAATATGCTATTTATGACAACAATTGAAGGTTTATTTCCGATTTGTTGTAGTACAGTATTACGTCTTTCGCTCGACATCAGGCTAACTCAGTGTAACTTTAAAAAAGAGCCATAACACGACACAATAAGAACAACGACGACACCTGCCGGTTAAAACGGTACAGGAGGCGTTAATGCTTCTTAGATAATATGATGTGCTTTTCTTGAGGAGAAAAGACTTACCGCGATAGATAGCAACAACTCTGACAGCTACAACCTCATTCAGTTCATTATATTGCCTATATTTACAGACCCAGTACTTCAACAGTGGATTTATTAAAATATCGGCTTCGACCATGGACGTGACGTCACGATTAAACAAAACAAAACAGTAAAATGTCTGTCCACTAGGTGTCGCCAAAACCCAAGTATTGGGAATGTGATGTCATACTTCCAGATGGGGGGCAAGAGCCAGTTTTTCCTATTAATTACATTGTACTTTCCTATGAAATATTCAAAAGGTAATTTCACAAATATGCTACTTCATCATTTCTATTAGTAACTAGACCCTAAAAACATACATCTTTATTTGAACTATTTTATTTTTAGCCACCCTCCGTCTGTATTAAATTATTTTGGCCTATAGAAAGTTGTGATGTCATCTGATGTCACACAGACAGTTAATCATGTAGATATATTCATTCTGAATGCCATTTATTTTTTTTTATTTTGTTTTTTTTTTAATGTTGGCTGTCATTTTTTATGTACTGTGGCCTAATAACTATAATATTTGTGTGTTTTATCTAAATACATTTTGAAAAAAGAAACAAAATAAAGGCACCCAGTAAAACACCGCACAGAGTATACACATGATGCCTATTAAAATATATTAAGCCTTTGAAGGATAGACACTTTTACCACGTGACAAGTGAATGAAGTCCCGCCCCTTCCATAACTGACCAATCAAACTAAACCTGCATCTCCTGATGGCGTGCGCTCTGGACCAATCAGAGCCGAGGCCGCCTGCGCACAGAATCGGCGGGATGGACGAAATTTGTGTGCGGCTCAGGGACAAACGCGAAGTCCCGGGACCATAAGCTCTGTGCAGCGAGCGAGGACAAGAACGTGCTTTCGATTTTAAATATAAGTCTTTAGCTGCACTGTTTGCTTCGAGATTTTGTGTTTTACTTTTCAAAAAGCAGCGAGAAAAGCCATAGAGTTCTTTGATATGAGGATACGGTGTTTTGCTGCTAATGAAGATTGACGAGCATAATACAGTAAGCTGCAGATGGGGACGGGCTAAAACATGCAGCTAGCCTCGATTGCAGTGTTTCTGGAAAATTAAGCGAAGATTGCCAGCAGTTTCTATGGATAAAGACATTTACAAGGACTTTGAAGAGCTGCCAAACACAGGATCGACGTTCAAAGAGGCCAAATCATCTAAACAATTAACATGGACCACCTAAAGTCGCGCAGGTGGGTGTCTAATATTGACGAAATACTGTTTTGTCTTTGTATTTGTCTATATTGTATAGTCAGTAGCAGTGTAACAAATGCAACATGCACAGATAAGTCCGAGTAGTCTAGTTAATAAATAATATTATGAACACTTTGTGTCTCTGCACCTGTCACTGCAAGAGAATCAAAGAACATGTTTTTGATCATCCACTGCACGATAGAACAAATGGATGTTCTTTATCAAGTAATAATTCAGGTATATGACTGTCCTTATAATGTGGTCATTAACTTGTATGCATTGGATAGGTTATACGCGAAGGTGTGTGAACAATGTTCTGGCAGTGGGAGCGCGCAGTACATGTTATGTAATAATTGAAAGGCACACTCGGGTGGATATAAGACAAGCCTAATGTGACATTTATTAGTTTATTTAGGGCAGTGATTATTTAAAGGCAACATATCAAATGGTAGTGTACATGGATTTTTGTTTTTTTTTATTAGTACGGTGGATATTATTTATCATGGCCACTGTGAAATTGTATATTCAGTAAATACTCTTCTGTTTTCACAGGAGCATCATGACTCATATGCACTGTGCAGATTACAGTTCTGTTAATTTCGACTGGGTGTTATGACAAAATAGTTATGATGATTTTTGAATCTGGTCCGTGAGTACTCTGCAGTTCTCCTGACCACACCCCAGCCTCTTACCAAAATACTCCCTCACAACTATACCTCTGTATGTGAAAGAACCTCTTTACAGCGGCCTCATTTCCAAAATGTCGCCCCTCCCTCATGTGCAACATAGACCACTGCAGCAAATGAGGCATGAGCAGAGTTAATTTGATACTTACAGTCTTAAACCCTGTATTTGTATTTATTTTAGTAGTGACGAGGATGAAGAGCTGCACTCCACAGACCCAGAGGGTAAAGAAAAGAACAAAGACAAAAAGGTCCTGTGCAAAGTGAAGTGGTCTCGTGATGAGGTAAGGATTTATTCAGGGTTGTGACCGTAAAAGGAGGGAATACAGATAACAGTGCACTTGTATTGGTTCCAGGATGAAAAACTGAAGAAACTTGTTGAGCAGCATGGAACAGACTCATGGAAATTAATAGCAAACTTCTTTTCTGTAAGTGCCCTATGAAACAAACAGGTATTGTAGCTTCACCTACCTGAGGTCATGCCAATAGTTGTAATGTGAAATTGGGCTCAGTGCCAGATTTTGTCTATGAAGTCAGAGCAGCCCAAACTGTCATGTCATGGTGTGGGCTCCTCATGTACGTGTCTCTGTCACAGGGGAGGACAGATGGCCAGTGTCAGCACCGCTGGCAGAAGGTGCTCAACCCAGAGCTGGTGAAAGGACCCTGGACAAAAGAGGAGGATCAAAAGGTAAGACGAGACAGGAGTTCCAGTTCTACACTGCTACATGATAGGGGCTGTGCAAGCTTTAGGCTCTATAGAAACTACAGTATATGTGAAAGTATTGCTTTCTAAATATAAGTTCCATGTTATAATGTTAAGGAAATCTCTAGAGTGTTAAAGCGTTATATATTCTCTCCTAAACCCTTCTCCAATGCATCTGCAGGTAATTGACCTGGTTCACAAGTATGGCCCCAAACGTTGGTCTGTGATTGCAAAGCATCTCCAGGGAAGGATTGGAAAGCAGTGCCGTGAGCGATGGCACAACCATCTGAATCCAGAGGTGAAGAAGTCCTCATGGACCCAAGAAGAGGATCGCATTATCTATGAAGCCCACAAACGATTAGGGAACCGCTGGGCTGAGATATCTAAACTCCTGCCTGGAAGGTAATGTCTTTTCATTTAATGTTATCATGGAAAAAACTATAAAGCTAATGAAAAACATAACTATCAGGACAGACAACTCAATCAAGAACCACTGGAACTCCACCATGAGGAGGAAGGTGGAGCATGAGGGCTACCTGCAGGAGGGATCCAAGAGCTTCAGCTCTGGTCAGACTGGAAGGAGGCGCCAAAAACAGTGTCACTCTGCACTCACAGAGCCCCCGAGCAGTAACACCAGCCCCCTCTCTGTACAACAGAACCAGGTCAGAGCATAGACACATCCTGCTTTGATGGAAAACTCCATATAGTAATGATGAAATGTTTTATTTCAGATTGGTGCTTACCCCTTTGATTCACACACTGGGCACCTGATGGACACAAATAATCCTGGATTCTTATCAGTAAGTTGGTGTGAAAAGACATCTGCATTTTCTCTATTTCTGATTTGTAGTGTCTTTGTGATCGCTAACATTGGACTTCAAATCATAAACTTGAATGTCCTGTAATTTTCATCTAACTTTAAATGATAAATTATGTCTCACTCTGCTATGTGGTTTATTTGGTCAAAATCAATGTTGTCTGTTTTCTTATATTTTTTCCTGCTGTCCTCTTGATCTTCTAAAATGTGTTATAGCCGTCATGCCTGGATGACCCTGACAGAGAGAAAAGAATTAAGGAGCTTGAGTTGCTGCTTATGTCAGCAGAAAGTGAAGTCCATCATCAAGTGCAGTGCAGAGGCCCTGGTGTAAGAGCAGTGTGGATGTGTGTTAGCATAGTTAGCACACCCTGTTTTCAGTTTCCTTTTACACTGTAAAAATCGGATTGTTATTAAAACACTCAAACCAATTCACTATTATACACAATTTAATGCATAACTAAATGTTACAATTGGATATATAATAATTTATGTTTTGACTCCTTTTTACAGTGTTGATTGTGAAACAAAAACATTTTTGTAGTCCAATTTGCTGTAGTGTTGCTATAGTAACTAGGCTCCCATCTCATAAGGCAGACTGCACCAGTTTACGCTTCAAAGCTGCATCTGCCCTCCACGATGAGTCCCAGTGTTAAACCCTCTCCGTTTCTCCCCCTTTTACCCCCGTGGCTGTGCTGTGGCTCAGCTAGCACTGACATTCATCTTAAACTGCATGTATAATTATCCTGTGTGTTCATTTAACATCCTATCTTATCTATTCAGAGAATATTAACTTTCCCATAAAATAAATGAAATATCTGAGAAAAAAAAATGCTAACATGCTCACCTTTTGCTCCAGAATATAGAGCAGTACTCAGCAGTCTGGTCGGACAGTAGTAGCAGCTTGGAGGATCAAGCAGAGAGAAGGTCATGGGGGGGTCCCAAGACCCCACAACGACCTACTGCGCATCCCCCCATCTCCCCAAGCAAATTCCTGGCTGTGGAGGCCAGCACTGTACTCTCTTCTTTGCAGACCATACCAGAGTTTGTTGAGACAATGGAGCTTATTGATTCTGTAAGTCTAGTTTAAACGGGTATATTTGTGAGAAGGGTGTACATAAAGTTATACAGCTCTAGATGTGTCCAATATGAAAATATTTACTGTTTACTGCAGGATCCGGTTACATGGAGTGACGTGACCAACTTTGAGTTGTCAGAGACTGAGACACTGCCCAGACACAACCAGGCTGGCTACACAGCACTGCTGCAGGAGAGGAATGTTGATACTTCAGTGAGCTACACGGTGGACTCTCAGGCGGCCTTATGCTTACGCAACAAGGACCCCGCCACATTTGGAGTTGGCAGCTCTACATCTCTGACGCCCATTACCTCATCTAAATCCCCTCACGCTTCCTCTGGGAAGCGGAGGAGAAGAGAGAGAGGGGAACCGTTGTCTGAACGGACCTGCAACTCCTTCCTGGATAATATTCAAAATTCACCCAAGAAAACACCTACGAAGTCCCTGCCATTTACGCCATCACAAGTACATATTTTTCCATGACCTAATGTTTAACTGTAACCCATTCATCAGGCTTAATATGACATTTTGTTTCCAGTTTTGCAACATATCAGAGCACTTGTATCTGGATACTCCGTCTCTCACATCCACCCCTGTTTGCAGTCAAAGATGTCTCCTCAACACGCCTGTACACAAAGAAACCACGCCCAAGCGTGAGAAAGAAAATGAAGGGTAACAAATGCACGGCAGCTGTAACTGACCAGATTGTCTTATTTAAATAGTCACTAATGTGGGATATACTTTGTAGATCAAGAACTCCTAAATTTCGAAAGACTGTTATGATCCCCACACCCAGGACACCCACACCTTTTAAAAATGCTTTGGCTGCACAGGAGAAAATGCATGGTCCTCTCAAAATGGAGGTGAGCTGACATACACTGCCTCACAAAAGTATTAGGACAATTGTGTATTTCTGAACTTTCATAATGATAAGAAGACATATTGGTAATGACAATAAATCAATTTATTGATATACTAAAGCAAATTTAATCATGTGTAAAGGCATATTATTGCAAAAATGTGACAATATCAAGTTAAATAGCTTTGTCATCAAAATAACCACATTTGGCCTTAATCACAGCTTTACAAATTTGAGGCATTCTGTCCAACATTTTTTCAAGATATCCATCCTCTGTAGTTTTCCACTCATCCTGAAGACATTTCTACAGGTGTTTAACGTTAATCAGATTCCTGGAGTGCACTTTAATACCCAAATAATCCCACTTTTTCGATGGGTGACAGGTCAGGAGACTGGGACGGCCATGTCATAACCTGCAGTTGATGATGCTGTTCACATGTCTCCAAATGACCCTTACACAGTCTGGATGAGTGCTTTAGGTCATTATCTTGTTGGAACCAGAAGTTTCGTCCAGAGTTCAGAAATACACAATCGTCCTAATACTTTTGTCAGGCATTGTAACTGGCATCACTGATGTAGCTATTGCTAATCCTTTTGTTGTTATATTTGTTTTCTATTTTGTTTTTAGCCACAGCCACTGGCATTTCTTGAAGAAGACATTCGAGAAGTTTTGAAGCATGAGACTGGAGCAGACATTTTCAACCAAACAGATGTCCACCCAGACTACCGAACATGGAAACACAGTGTAAATACTGACCTAATTTATGAAAGTATATTTGTATATAAAGTAAATTAATACTTAATAATGTTGTTATATTTGTTTTGTTTTTTAGTTGGATGCTCCAGCTAGGAAGGTGCGCAAGTCCCTTGTACTCGATCCATGGGAAAAAGATTGTCTAAATGTACAACTCTTTCCAGAGCAGCTCAACATTGCACAAGTAAGTTGACTTAGTTTTGTAACAGGAGCAGCTAAAACCATAGTGGATCCAGGTTAAATAATGTAAACCTTTTTAGTTACCAGATGACAGCCTACTGACAAGATCATCTTTGATCACAAATACAAAGGAGGAAGAAGTCAGCCGACCTTTGAACTCCTTAGATGAGGATACCTCCGTTTTACCTGTAAATCATTTCAAGTCCCCCGCAGCTCAGAAAACACAGAAACACACTAACGAGGTGACTAAAAGCAAACAATTAGTTTAACTGTCAAAAAGCACACCCTAATCTAAGCTTTTCTGTGTAGGTGCATGAGTGGGAAGCTGTGGTTTATGGAAAGACTGAGGATCAGCTGCTTCTGACAGAACAGGCACGCCAGTACCTGAACCCCTACACCTCAAGAGCCCTCGTGCTCTGAACAGTCCACACTTCAGTGACCCAATACACAGTGAGTCCAGTAAGAGACAATCCAGTCAAGAAATGCACTGTCAAGGACATTCGCAAAAAGCATGGCTGCTGTTATTGTGCTTGTGCATGTTTCCAGGTAAATTTGGTCATTATAAATGTGTTTTGATGGTTTTCTTTTGAATTCACTACAGTAACAGTTTTGTACAGA